>VDFB02000010.1:24777601-24797997 GCA_007258455.2 Sequoia sempervirens | reverse complement strand
ATACTAATATTGTGCATAGTTCTTCTTAGTTTACTCAATTTGGTGCTATTATTTTTATCCTATGATTCAGGCTTCAAACCAACCCCTCTCATTAGTATTTGTCTTCCAGAACTGTCTAGAAGAGGGTAATCAAAATCAGTACTAGAGTATCTGAAAGTTGAAGATCCTTTCCCTCAAACTGAAGCTTTGTTCTTGACAAACCAGAGCTGAGACAAGCCAAGAACTATTGGAAGGGAAGTTGAATGAAAACTGAGAGCAACTAAAAGCCTTCCTAAGAAAAGTACCCTTTCCACTATAACTGTCGGTTCTAGTGTCTCCTTGTTCAATTTTCTTGGCAATCTCCTCATTTTTCATTTCTTGATAGAGAGCTTCTGAAAGATGTGCAAGATGTTCTTCAATCTCAACAATCAATGTTGAGATAAAATGGAAGCATTTCTCTTGCAAATAAGGTGCTAAATCATTTATCCTTGAAGGAGATTTATGTGCATGAAGAAACCTTAGGAGGTCTTCTAGAATATTCTTGGACCCCTCATCTATGGTATCTTTTATTTGACTAACCTTAGTTCCAAAATAAGCCTTAAGGTGACCAAACCAGTCTTCATCATTTGTCATCATAAATCTAAAACTCAACCCAGGTAAATTGACACTTTTTAGGTCCCCTCTCTTGACGAGCCAACCCTCACTAGTAGTTAATTTGTGCAAATGGGTTTCAACGTCTTTGTAACTTGCCAAAGATGTAAGTATGGATTCAAGGTATTTACCAACCTTAACTCTAGTTGATCTCCACCCTCATGTTCTTGTTTCAATTTAGTTTCTTCCCAACCCTACAAATCACAAACTAATAAATGGTAAGCCTTAAAATCATGGAACAAAAAACTACAAGAGATGAAGCAAGCATACGACATTAAAATTGTGACTTGCAGCGGTAAAAGAAAAGAAGCAGTAGGCAGTTTGATATACAATTAGAAAAATGGCATTTTATGAGGTTTCCTTAAGGAAGCAAATTAAAAATTAAATAAAATCATGCTTCAAGTTCCATTTAAATGTTTAGTTGTACAGTAGATGTCATCCTACTTTGTTTGAGAACTCTTACTAAATTCCCAAAAATAGGAGTTCCCAAATGACACCAACAACAAGAGCTGATTCGTAGGCCATATGAAAATCTCTAACTTTTTGGCTCCCCTTTGATACTTTTCTGCATACTTATAGATTACATCTCCATGATTAATATCGACTAGAAGGGTTGAAAGGGCACATGTTAGTCTTTTCCATTTATTGGGAAATAAAGAGTTTGAAGTGATAGAACCTCCAAGAAGAGTTCCCTAGCCTGACATAGCATTTACCTATATGACTCTTACCACATTACAGAAAATGCAACTAACTGCCCCCACCTTATTGGTCTATCGGCCAGATGTGTCTTTTGGTTCCAGCGATGTGTCGACGGTTTTGTTTTCTCATCGGTGTGAGGATGTTCTATCGATGGGATGAGGTCTCCTATTCCTGCAATGGTCCGATGGGGATTTTGTACCATTGCGGGAATAAGAGACCTTGTCTCACAGATAGAAGATCCTCACGTTGATGAAAAAATAAAACCGTTCCACCGACGACATTCCCATCGGACCTTTGCAGGAACAAGAGACATCATCCCACTGATAGAAGATCCTCACGCCGATGAAAAAATAGAACCGTTCCACTGACAACATCCCCATCGAACCATTGCGGGAACAGGGGACCTAATCCCGCCGATAGAAGATCCTCACGCCGATGAAAAAACAAAACCATCGACGCATCACTAGAACCAGAAGACACGTCCAACCGATAGAACACTTGGTGCATGAAGTCTTCTAGCCATTTCTGTCAAAATGAAGCAGATGGAGTTCAGGGGTTTTGTTTTAGATGATATGGAAAATTTTGTTTGGAACCAAATAGAGCTGAATGGGTGTTTCAAACTCAATCAAATCTTGTTTAAAATAGCCCAACATGAAGACAAGTGTACTTAGAAGATTGGGATTGCTTTTTTGATCACCATGATTTGGTTTAGAGCCAGGAAATTGAAGCAAAATGGTGATAAAGAACAACAGGGCATGGGCAGAAAATGTGTTAGGCTGTTTTGGGAAAAATGTGCCTTAAACATTAGAGATCTTCAAATTTGGGAAAAGATTTTGAGAGGTTCCTTGCAAAATCCATTTGGTGCACATTCTGCAATCAATCATTTCATTCCATGAGATGACATCTCTTGGAGGCATTCTGTCAAACAATTCAGGTGTTTTGTCTACGATTCCACATATTGCATATATTGTCTACTAGAGCATATCCAACTATAACATCCAAGTATCTTTTTAATTCCTCTATCTTTCATCAATATCTTTACTATTTGAACCTCGTACAGATGTTTTAGAGAAGAACATAAGTTACAACATTTTTAGGATCCAACTAAAAATATGAATGGTTGATCAACCATGCACACCTAATGATCAACTATATATGTAAATTGTAATGGAACAAGGGTTACTGACGTGTGAGGTATGTGCAACCCTCTTCCACTAAATCTGCATGACTGCATGCACCTAAAACCCATGAAAATCTTACAATGTTAGGATGTGTTCCAAAGTGCTTCATTAATTCAAAGATTTTGAGAGGTTCCTTGCAAAATCCATTTTGTGCACATTCTGCAATCAATCATTTCATTCCATGAGATGACATCTCTTTGAGGCATTCTATCAAACAATTCAGGTGTTTTTTCTATGACTCCACATCTTGCATATATTGTCTACTTAAACTAGTTTTTCCTATAGCTGTTGTTATTTGGTGTTTTCAATGTTGTAGAGTCAGATTTTCCTATATGCCTGAATGTCTTTTTTCGTAAAATCAAGTTTATACTATGCTCCCCCAAGTTTCAGGGATGGGGATGACAGGGGACAGTGGGACGTGTTTTTGGTACGGGGGTACTTTTGGGTCATTTTTTAGGGGATGGTAGGGGATGGCTATAAAAAATAGGGTAATTTTTAAAAATATAGAGAAATTTCAAATATTCATATCAAAACATTGATAAAGCATTCATCATAGGCATTGTAGAAGATTAATACATAACATTAGACTTGAATTGATATTTCACATAAGAATTGACAAAGAAAGTAACAAAATTTAATTTCTTTTATTGTCAATGTGCATACATATTAAATAAGAATTATAACAAAATGCCCAAAGGATTCAAGTTTCAACTATAAAATGACAAAAACATAGAAAATATATGGTTGTCCCTAATCAACATATGAAATTGGTAGGTTTGTATCAAAATTGGAGCTCAAGTTTGTGTCACTATCAGATGCAAAGGCAAGGGGGAAGTTTCCAGGTCCCCCAAGTCCCTGAAACATTTCTGAGATGGGGACGGGGGTACCAAGGTAGGGGACGGGTCCCCGTGGAGCACTGAGTTTATATGGTTTGGGGTTTCAAGGTGGGGTTTTACCTGACCATAGAAAACCTATGTGGTGGGACAGAGGTATACACCCCTCTTGCTGATTACACCTTATCAACTACTAGAGACCTCTGGGTGACTCCTTGAAATGGTACTGTGATGGATTGAGGGGGAAAATAGTAACAAAGGTCATTGTGATAGTAAAGTGGAGGTTGGTATGTACACTATTTAAGTCTTGTAAGATTCTAACCTGGAATCTAGAGGCACCAATTAGGCAAACCCTAGTTCAAGCCTTCATAAAAGAGTTTGCAATACCAATACATAAATGTAAAAATGTATTTTATTTTGACTTGTATTTTTGAATAGCTCTATTTCTTCTTGAATTAAACATTTAAAAACTGGTGCAGGAGCACCGAGGTATTTGTGAAATGTTGATTCATGGAGGTCTTAGGTCAGTTTGAGTTTTGTGTCTAGAAGTCATTAATAAGGTCATGATTGACCAATTCATATTGTAAGCATGTGCATGCATAGTGAAGAGTGTTGGAGGCGGTGGCAAAGCTGTGAGAGGTTGGTAATGTCATTTTTCAATAAACCCTACCCCAAGCTAGTGTAAAGTGAGGGTTTTTAGTTACAAAGGTTAGATGAGAGTTTTCCCATCTAAAAATTGTTGATTGATTGTTGAGTGGTTCATTGTGAGATAAAGTCAAAAATTTGGGTCTGCAGACCTACTAGATGAGTTGAAGAGTTTTTGCAAAGGAGTGATTTGGAAGAGTTTTGTGAATCAGTTGGTTGTTTGAATCAGCTTGTTTTGTGATGATTTGTTCAAAGCCAAATTGCTTTGCATAAAAAACTTTCCATCATATTGAAGCTTGATGGGAAGAAGGGTCCATTGAGAGAAATCAAGGGGTGTTACTTGCTAGGAGGAGAGAGGTTGTGGAGTACTTGTTGGCTTGAACAAGTGATGGAGCTCACCTTCCTTGTATTGAAAAGGATGTATCGGGTATGTATTTCCTTAATCAGGATTAAATTATAACTGTTGGTTTTGTGATGAGATGGTGTTGATGAAAAATCATATAACTATGATAGTTGAAATTATTTTGGTGGTCATATGGCATTCTTTTTTAGAACATTTATAAAGAAAGTATAGATTAAAGTTTGTTGTGTAAAAGTAGTGAGTAGGCTACATTCCTCCGCTTGCCTCAAATCTTGATTTGGGTGATGAGGACAAAGGTATAATGCCTTCTGTTACCTCACACTTGTTCCAGTCATGTAATAACCTTGATGATTGTTACCTCACCCATGTTCCAGTCATGTATTTACCTTGATGACTGACTAACTTGTTTTTAGGGCTTACAACTTACAAGAAAAATGAAGGCCCTTTGACCTTTTAGATCATCTGTGATAATTTAATTACATCAAGAAAAAACCATGGAAGGATTTAAGTACTTAGGGTTTTGTTGAAGATATCACTATACTATTTGAAGATTTTGGTCTATACCTATTTTAAGCTAGATGTTATGCTTTTGGCCTTGAGATTGAGTGGGACTCTCAAAACTTACATTTTTTGGTCTTGACAAGAAACTTTTAGTATGATATGGTTAAGATGGTTTGATTGAGAATTTGAGAACAACAAAGGATAAGCCTCAATATTTTATGTCATTTAAAGATTGGAATAAAGATTATTGGGTAGGACAACTTAAGACCTTAGATTTGCACCAATTATATATCAGCTAGAGACCTGACCGATACCTCATGTAACTCTCGATGACTGTAAATATGATCTTCAAATTAGAAATATATACATTCTACACGAGATTTATTGGTTAAGTAGATACTTAGGGAATGTGTAAACATGATAGTGAATGTACCTTGAACTAGTTAGCTTTATCTACTAGTTACTTCTGATCAACTAAGGACATTTATATTTTAATTTTAAATAAAATTTCAATATTGAACTTCAAAATTTAGACAATTGCCACCTGCACTGCACATAAATGGAGGCACCCTTTTAACACATTTCTTTGATTATGCTTTCATCTCCTTTCACATTTGAGTATACTAACTTATTTTGAAAAACAAATTGATTTCAGTGTTCTATCCCATGGCTCAGTTCTTGTTTTTGTGTTGAACAAAAATCAAACACTAAGCTTCAGTGTCATGTTGGATTGTCATAAAGCTACAATGTGAAAATAGCTTCTTTAAAGTCTCCATTCTATTATATCTTTGCAACTCTATTCTTTCCAAATTTATTTTTACATACTAATAGTAACCATGAAAAAATTATTGCAAGAGTGGGAGGTTATTCTTACCTATATGAGCCACTTTGGTGGGTAGGCATGATTACCAGTAAGTGCTTATTACTTATTAAATCAGGTTTAGGTGACAACTGGAGAATATTAATGTTTGACAATTGACATAAATTACTTGCATTCAAACTATTAATTTCCTTATTTACAATCTTTTTTGAGATTATAGTTGTATGGTTGGAGAGTTTATATATTCATTGTTTTCAAAATTCATAGTTTATCTGTAGTGACTTCACTGCGTGTACTTAACAACTATTTCATAATCAAATTTTCACTCAAAAATTGCATCCACTATCTTTTACTTAATAACTATTAACTAATTCTACAAACCAATAAAACCTCTTTTTCGCTTTCCCACAATTTTGTAAACCCCTAAAAACTAACTACGTATTGTAACAAAATCCCACCATGATTATGTTAACTGTAGAGCTGTAGATGAGCTACTCACCATAGTTTCCATAGAGGTCACGTTCTTCTTCCTCTTCCTCTGAGGTCGTTGCTCCAACTTCTCTAGCTGCTCCAACTTCAACCGCTTCGCTTTAGCCTTTTCCTTCTTTACCACTGCCTCAACCTCTATTAATTCCACAATCAATTTCAGAGCCTCCCACCTGCATGCTGCTCCCTCTCTCCATCTGGATTTATGTTTTCCTTTTGGCCATTTCATAAAGGGTATGCATTTGAATGTTTCTTCATCCTCTTTGCTCTCAATTCCATCACCAATATCCATCCCAACTCCCGGAATCATCCATTTCAATAGTGAGTCCAAGTTGTTCAGATAATCCTTATGCACCAGTGTCTTCATGACCTTTTTCACAACTTCAATCAACTCTTCCAAATCTAAGCCCCAAGCCATTATGAGCGAGAAAAATGTCCAAATTGGTTTTGTACCTTTGTGTGAGCAGGCCGAATCCTCTTCCCAGAATTAGTTGCGCTGACTGCACTAATCGTTCATTATTGTATAGGAAACACCCCATCAGTCTCTTTACCAATGGTTCTCCATAAAAGTGTGGGAGTTGTTTCTTCATTTTAAGCGTGAAACCAACCTCCATCACCTCTGCAGCGACATAGCCACCACCTCCTGTACACCGTTTTCACACCTATTGTTCGCCACAGTAGAGGAGCATCAAGTAAGTAATGCCTCGAGAATATAATGAAATAATGAAATGAAATAATTTAATAACTTCATTCACATTCCTTTCCATAAATGCTCGACATACGTTAGTCATCACCTCCACTTGACTCCACACACTTCTCTCATTCACTTCATGAATTAAAACCTTCAAGTACTCCATTTTAGATCTCCCTAAATGCACCACCCGTTTCAGTCTTGTCATCAGGGGAGAACATTAATTTCAAATATCTCGACGATGCCTCAGAATGTCACATCAGTTAGAATAATCATTATCGTTGTATCAGTGAGATTGTGATTCTTATTCCACCGATGAACAACTTTCCTTAAGTCTATATGTGGGATGCCAGATAACGTCACCCCGATGCACCCCAACTCCACCGATATACATTATGCACTTGATAATCCATGTTTATATCAGGCCATTGGGGGAATGCAAACATTTGTTCTACCGTGTCCATGTGTCACAGTGATGTGCTTACTTTTTTTGACTCTGTCGGTCTATCGGGGAGAGCGCCTTAGAAGTCAGCCCAATAGGGTATTGTTACACCGATACTAGGTTATGAGCTTCTTTCATCAGGCCATTGGCAAGGCTATAATGGGGGTTCCGCCGATGAGGCATTGTTAGGCCGATAGTGCTAATTTTTATTTAGGGGCCTCATACTATTATGGTCTCATGCTTACTATTATGCTTTTGATAGATTTTTTCCAAGGCAATGAACTATTTGACAAAATGCTTTGGTAGAAATGTATAGAAAATGTGGTAGCATAGACAAGGCAGTGAACTGTTTGAAAAAATGCCTCAAAGAAACGTGGTCTCATGAATGCCATGACAAGCAAATGCACTCATAAAATTTACTCCTAGTTATTAGTTGTATCAGAAGTAATTGCATTAACTACTTAGGTTGACTTCTGTAAAACTATATTATTAGAATCGAATTTTTTCATCCATCAACATCTAGTTATTAGTTATGCAATGGGACGTGAATTTGAGCGCTTCTGTTGAAAGGTGCAATGCAATGTAAATCAAAGATATGAATATAAACTACATAATCCATTTTTACACCATTAGTTAAACTCCTTTTATTTTCCTTCTCTTTATATCCTAGGTCGTGGGCAAGTTCCTCTAATCTCCAGTTAGTTTTATCCTCCTTTTGTCTCATTAACTTTTAATCTTTAAATCCAATTTTTCGTGATTTTGGCACGCATGGGGGTTGTGTTAGTGCTCCCTATATTGCATGCATGGTAAATGTAGTGCTATTTGTGGCCTTTCAGATTCGATTAGCATGAAGCCAATAGTAACATTGTAATGGTTTTTTAGTAAATTAGATTGATCATTTCAATTATTTTTGAAATTTCCCTTTTGCAATTATTTTAACACACACATGCAAGTACTATTTATGTAAGTAATGGTTGTTTTATTATGCAAACAAGGGTAATCATTACCTATGTAATATAATGTGTTTTTTTTCTTCTTCTTTTTTGCAGAAATGTATTGATAAACTCAAAGAAGGGGATAAAGTTAGGGAGTCAACTTGAAGACAAAATAGATGGAGTTGTTCATCTGAAAGAGAAAGAGGGAACCTTCACACGATGGCCACTAAAATATTTGTAGAAAATGACATAGTTGAACATGTTTATCATGTTCTAGTTAATTAATGTTAGACATCTTGGCTCATTGCTTTATGCAGTATTTTGAATGTGTTGTTTAGGGATCTTAATTATCATGGTGTATTTGAAAGAGTTGGAAACTCTTAGACAACTTTGACATTTTTTATTATATTTACATATTTAGACAGCTTTGACATCTTGGAACTTGATATATATATATATATATATTTGCATTAAATTTTTCTTTCATTGCACATTACCTTTTATTTATCATGATGTTGAATCAATCTTTTAATTCTAGCATGTTGTAGCTCTTTGTTCAGATATGTAGTATTTTATTTGTTTTAGTTCAAGTTTAATATTTCGTTGCCTTTGCATTATAAAAATTTATGGTACTTAATAAATTATTCATTTCATGACCAGACTAATGACTCAAATATATGACTAAAGTAATGACCAAATCTCAATTACTAAAACATATGACCAAATATATGCATCAAATTAATGACCAAATATATGACTAAACATATGACTACCATGACTAAATAAATGACTAAAATAGTTTAGTCATAAATTTAGTGGTGTTATAAATGACTACAAATAAACCACTAAAATAGTCATGTGACTAAAATTAATGACTAAAAAATATGACTAAATAAATGACTAAATCAATGACCAAATCAATGACCAAATTAACGACTAAAATCAATGACTAAATAAATGACTAAAATTGTTTAGTCATAAATTTAGTGGTGTTATAAATGACTACAAATAAACCACTAATAGTCACGTGACTAAAGTTAGTCATTTATATGCAATTTTTAGTAGTTTATTTAGTCATATATTGTTGTTTGTGTACTAGTGATCTCACTATCATCACTCCTACCTCTTTCCTATGACTTGCTAATCCCTTATCGCTTTCCATTGATCATCTATCCATTCCATTGTCCTCTAAATTGATATTTTAATGGCTTGGATATCTTCCCATTCTTGAGCTTCATGAATTTGGTTTGTTGACATATCCAAATGACTCTAAGATATAATTCCAATCATCATAATGTATTTAGACATCATGCAAACCTCTCTCAAGTAAATATTTATATCATGTATATATTTGGGTGTCTTGTAAATGTGGGAAACCTTGTGTCACCATCTAGGTCCATCATGTACATGCTTGTCACTAGGTCCCCTCCTTGTGTCTATTGTATTGTCAAGAATCCCCCTATCATGCTAATGCCTCAACAAAATACATTATCCCCCTTGGGTATCAGGTATCTTGTTCGGATCTTGTAATGAGAATTATAGGTTCTACCCATCCATATTTAGCATTTTTAGGATAACCATTTCTCACATCAGGCCACATTCACCCCATCCATCATCCTTATGTAAAAAGGTACTTGAGATGCTTGTTATTTCATTGGTGTTTTTGGATTTTTTTTTATATCTTTTAATGAGTTTCCTACTTTTCCTACTTAAGTTTTCCATGATCCATCATATCATGGCATGATTTTAATGGTGAAAATAGGGGAAAGTATTTTCTTTCATGTGTTGTGTTTTCATGTTTGTTCCATGATGTTTGCACCAAGGTACTTTGAGACCTTGTGTTATGTTGGGGCATTCCTTCAATTTTTTGTTTTTCAACATTGTACCCACCAAAGTTCCCTATGACTTGTGACATGATGGACTAACCTTCTTGTTTCTTGATTCAATCCTATGCATATGATACAAAGTCACCCTTGTTCCTCATACCTTGGGGCATAGTTTCTCATGCTAAATCAAATGAAGTGCTCACTACATGGCAGTTTTCATTCGCCACTCCAAATCCTCCATCTGTTTATCCTACAAGTTTCTAATCCATTCATCCTTCATGTGTATCTCCCATCTAACTACCCTATTTATTTTCCTCGCTTCTCTTAATCTTGGATTTTTTTGTACATAGGAACCCTCATCCATATTTCTTCATCTCTCTTCCATCCACCCTCATTTGCATCTTTCCATCCATCATATCATTTCATTATCCTTTAGGTTCATATAGATTTATTAGTCAAAGAATATTTTCACTCATCCTCCTCATTTCATTATCCATTCTATTCATTTTAGGCTAATATAGCTTCATTATTCTAAGCCTCTTTCCATTATTTCATTGCTCCTAGCTAATCCCATTACTCCTAGAAATCCTAAATTACAAGAAAATCCTAATACATGCAATATAGTTATGAATTTCCACATTAATCGTCTAATCACATCCTTGGTCTCGTTCCTAGCCTTAGTCTAAGACTTGATCCAAATCCAATCATCATCGAGATGTATCCTTCCCAATTCTTATGTTGTTTCAAGATATATCATTCCCACATCAATAATATTCCATCCAACATCAATCAATCTTGGATTTTTGATGCAAGAGGGTACTCCCCTCTGCTCACCAACTCAAAATGCAAAACAAACTCATAGAAAAAACATTGTTTTAATTCATCATTAAACAAATAAAACTTGTAGACAAACTCTGAATTCATTAATTCGAATACAAATTACAATGGTTGTCTTTCATGGCCTCACACTTCTCAGATAGCCACTTTTCCCCTTCTCTATTTTGGAACAACAAGCTTCACTCCATGGTACTCTCTGATTCACACAACACCCTTCGAAAACCATGCACGCCTCCTCAATCATTCACTTTCCCTTAAGCCAAATCATGAACAACAACCTTCATCTATGTGGTCTCTTCATTTTCCCCATATAATTTCATTTTCAAACACTTTCTTCTTGCCATAGTCACTCACCTTCTCCCTGTTGTTCCAACCACTTCCCCCTATCTACCACACATAGACCCTTGCATACCATCTATTTTCAATTAAAAGTCAATTGTAATGGGAATAGAAACCCCACAATCCTCTCTATAGCCAACTCCTTCCTTGTGCACTATAGCCTCCACTATTCCCTATCGAGTTTCTCCTCTCATTAATCTCCCCTTGCGTAGCCCTTTTGTTTCTACCTACTCTAAAAATTTCCAAGACTTTAAGTTAATGCCACCTCTTCTCCATGGAGTGGCCTATTAAGGTATTTGTTTCTTTGGCAATCTTTTTCAATGGTTGTGCATAGAATCTCCACCACAACCTTTTACTTGACAAATCCCCCTGTTATCTGCGCATATGTATCTTTTATCTACTGCACACATCCTTTCTTCATTGTTGTGCCTCCCAAACTCCAACTCAATGCCCTTTTGTCTTCACCCTTTGGGTCTTTTCTTAGCTTTTTCCGACCTCTACTCTTCCCTCTTTCACTTGGTGCCTCCTATTCATATTTCAATCTGCCCATAGACTTCTTATTTCTTTGACTGAATCTTTGATTTCTATGAATATTGGCTTCATTTCCCTCTCTCACCCATAGCCTCTAACCTTCTTCTATTTTGGTCTTCTTGAAAAGGCATTACTTAATATTGAATTCAAAATTTTCAATCGAGCTCATCAAATATAATAAATTCATCATTATGTTCTTCAATTCCATCACATATGCAAACCACATGTTCATTGTTATGGTACTCCTTTTTTCCTATTATATTTTGGGCAATACGATAATGCTTGAATATGGTTATGACTTTCAGAAATCTTACAAATTAATGGCTAGAATATATCAATCAATTTGACCTCTTTATGCATTAAATATAGAGAAATTTGAAACTTTAAATTTGTCGTTGATGGTTGAACTATATGAAGGTTAACAATATAGTTTTCCTCCAACATGGTCTATGCTCCACACTTCACATACATGTTTACAAGATAGTTGCAAATACAACCTTCGATAAAATTCCACCAAAGCTCCATATCTCATCAACACATCAAATTTAAGAGGTTTAGGCACTTACTAAAAATGAGAGAAACCAACACAAACAAAAACTAAACCAAACAATTCTTTTGGTTGGTTCCGATTGTCTATCCGCCTGTGTGCTCTTACAACAATTTTTATCTTGACTAGAGAAACATCATGCTTGTATTTGAATATTTTTATGCGTCATTTCTTTCTTTTCATAGCCTCATTCCATTATCTCTTCCTCCTCTTATCATACTATCTATCAATTATCTTTCATCATTTTCCTCATTTATCCTACATGATTTCATCCATTTTGAGAGCACGCCCATGTTCTCCCAAACCTACATGTCCCCTTGAGAGGGAATCCTCAATCCTAATTCTCACGTTCACTCCCATCATCTTTTTTCCTAGCCACTCCTTTGAATGACTTGGTCATGTTCCCAAATCTAACCATTTCTCTTCATGTAAGCTAATTTTTATTTTCTTTGAAATATTGTTGTAAGATGGGGTCAAAAATCAAATAGCATAGACAAAGTGATAGCCAACACTTCTAAACTATTAGCCTCATCCAAACAAGAGAAAACAATGAAAGCATAAGGAAAATAAAAACATCAAATCAAAATACTCCCCATGCTTGAACTTGAATCACTTCTCTTGCTCTCCTATTTCTCCTTTTGCAAATATGCCCTCAGATTTGTAGTCTAACTTGTGCAAATACCTGCAAATTGTAAGTAGAAAGTTGGAGAAGGCTGCCGTTTCAGACAAACCTTCACCTACCGAGATTAATCTTCTGTAAAGATTTCAAGATCAGATGGGAATGTATGAGAGTGGGAGGTTACAAAATGGATGCTTAATGTCCTAGCATAAGATCAACAATCTAGAATTGATGCACCAAAAAAAATATGCCATGGAAAAATCTGACGCCGACGGCCAAGTGATGTCTGGAGTAAATATGATATACGCACAATATGCAGATATGGCCATAAAATGAATGTTAAGCGATAGGATTATAGATGCCTTACCTCTTTGAGGGTATAAATACCTTAGCTTAAATTATTTATCCAAAATGGAGAGAGTGAAGGAAATGGACAAGGGAAAATAAATTATTTATTTGGAGAAAATGAAAAGAGGAGTATTTAATTAAATTTATCAATTTAATTAAATGGAGAGATGAAAATTAGACCTTAAATAATTAATTTAGATTAATTATTTAATAGGGGAGGTGGCGTGGGATAGTTAAATAATTTTAATAATTATTTAACTATAAAAGAATTAGAGGACCATGAATAGATAAATAATTAATGGTAATTATTTAACAATAGATGAAAGGTGACAAAATAATTAAATAAATAAAATAATTCCACCTTTAACTACAGCAGAGTGGCACCAGCTAATACAAATTAGTTTTCAATATTTCAAATCAACTCCAGATAACAAAGATTAGTGAATTCACTCAAATAATTATTGCACCATTTACACTAATAGAGGAATATGATCAGAAACATAAATTGGAATAACCACTACTATTCCAAATTATCAAGCACATGGATGAAGAAAATGACTCAGAGTTTATATTCTTCAAAATATTCATGATTTATCTCCCTCCTTGACATAATGCAGCTCATCTGTGTCAAAGAAATTTAATTCCTTTGGAAATATGGCCCTGAAAGAAGGTTGTGTGATACCCCTCGAGAGGATTAAAGGAGTTCAAAGAAATATGAAAGTGTGTTTCTAAATGGATGATAAGTACTAAAGGATGAAGGATAGAAGAAATGTTAGCTTGGAAGGGGATGGATATTAGCATGGAAGAGAAAGGAGGATGAAGATGGAAAGCTAGACGAGAAATGATAAGGGAACCAACTTTCATGCTTACATTTTTATATTTATCATTGGGAATATTATTGTAATGTCCAAAAAACACCATGATATGATGTAGACCAAGGTGTGCAAGGTTGTACCATCATGTGAGACAAGTAGCTGCAAACAAGGATGATCATGACTCATACTAAGAGAGTGATTGCCCCAGTCTTTTTGTCATAATCAACCACAAACAATAAAGACAGGAAAGACAAATCATGAAACGTCATTGCTCCTCTAAATCCTGTTGTTAGGACATCTAGCATCATGATTGCCAAAAGAAAAAAACAGCATCATAAAATTAAATGCCAAGTGCTTGCCAAGTGTCTGAATGTCAAAATGTCAAGTTTGTCAAGTTTGTCAAGTGTGGTGGAATGTCGGATGTTTGGTGTCAAAATTCCAGGGTTGACGATATGAAGATGCCAGATTGGTGTCAAGTTCAAGAAGGACACATCTTGAATGATATCGAGATGTCAGATTCAGAAAGGACACATTATGAATGACATCGATGCTAGAGGGATACCAAATTCAGGAAGGACACATCCCAAATGAGGTCGATGTCAAGATGTCAAATTGATGTCAAGTTCAGGAAGGACACATCCTAAACAATGTCAGTGTCAAGATGTTGAATTGATGTCAAGTTTGGGAAGGACACATCCCAAACAATTTTGATATCAAGATGTCGAATTGATGTCAAGTTCAAGAAGGACGCATCTTGAACAATGTCAGTGTCAAGAGGAATGTATCTCAAATGTCGTGAGAATCCTCAAAATGCCAGATGACCATGATGATGCCTAAGAATGACACATCGTAGGGCATAATTAAATGATGAGCTACCCTTCAGAAGGACACATCTGTAGAGTAAGCAATATTTGACTAGTTTGACTAAGTTTGACCAATTTTGATATGCCAATATGATTGTCGTGCTTGATTGACAGATTGTAGAAGTTCGCTTGGGTAAACCATTCATTCGAATTTGGACAAAGACCATGATAAATTTAAAGACTATTTCATGTGTGTGAGAAAATTGTGCAATGAACCCTAATGGACTGACCCAGTGTGGCCTCGGGGGCTCATCGACAAATAGCCTTGCCTACACCATACACTCAGAGACCTCGTAATCAACAATGACAAAGACTAATCAAGACTTGAATTGATGTCACTGTGTTGACTAACATGAATTTGTTTTTTAGAATTTTTGTGTTTTCTTCAGGACCTTTTTCAATTTGTAGGTATTTTTTTAGGACATTTTTTTATTTTTAGGTCTTTTTTAAGGACATTTTTATATTCTTGCAGTCTTTTTCAGATACTTTTTCTTTTAGGTCTTTTTGTGATATCTTTATGATTTTAGACTACGTAGGGAAAATCAGTATTTCCCAATGGAGCAAAAGTTTTCCCCTAGGCCAAATCTGAGAGGTCGTTTGCTTCAAAATGGAATGTAGAGAAAATGCATGATTAGTATGGATGTTGATAGCGTAAGACTTAATCTCAACCATCCATTCTCAGAATCCTCCTCTCATGCATTCCTCTCATCCATCAATGGACCTACTCTATAAAACATCCCATCAATGCTACTTGACCTGTTCTCCTCTCAAGGGATCGGGATCATACTAAGTATGTTCAAGCGGATAACATGCAATTTTAATTTTTGTACCGTGGAATACCAACAAGCATATCTAATGGGTGTAATTTAGTCTATATAATTCTACACAAAGTATATTCTAATCATATAATATATGGCTCTTTTTCTTCATATATAGTCATGGTAGTAATGACCTCCCAATGCCAAGTAGAAGTGCAGAGATGTACATAATTAATGGTTTTCCTTGGATAGGAGGCATGAGAACTGGAGGTGACAATAAATATTGTTTGATCTGGTTAAATGCATCCTGGAATTTATCAGTCCATACCCTTTGCGTAGGAGATACTAGAATGGTTGGCACCTATCTATGAGTTGAGCAATGAACCGTCTGATAGATTAAAGCCTACCTTGTAGCATTCTTAGGTCACTAATTCCCTTAGGAGAAGGCATATCCAATATAGCTCTGACTTTAGTAGGATCAACTTCAATGCCTCTGCGAGAGAATATGTATCCAAATAACTTGTCTGATGTTACACCAAAAACACACTTTTTTCTGGTTCAACCGGACCTTATATTCTTCCAGCCTCTTGAAAAATTTGTCTAATACTAAAAAGTGGTCTTTTCTTGTCAATGACTTTTCCAAAAGGTCATCCACATAGTCCTCCATTAATGTGTGTATCATGTCATGGAATATTGTTGTCATTGCCCTTTGATATGTAGCACCTGCATTTTTAAGACCAAATGACATTACAGTCCAATAGTATGTACCCCAAGGGCATGTAAAAGCAGTTTTGTGTTGGTCTTCAGGGGCAATACGGATCTAATTATAACCATAGAAACCATCCATAAGGGAAAACATCTCATATCGAGTTGTAAGGTCCCCTATGATGTCAGTGTTTGGCAAAGGAAAATCATCTTTAGGACATGCTTTATTGAGGTCTCGAAAGTCTGTGCATATGTGAATCTATCCAATATACTTGGTGATAGGGACAATGTTGGATATCCATTTTGTATAGTCAATTGACCTTATAAAACCTACATCCAACAATTTTTTGAGTTCAACTTTAACCAGCAATACAATTACTTGCGGGTGCATTTTTCTCAGATTTTTTTTTACTGGCTTGGCATTTGGAAATAATGGCAAGTGATGTAATACTAACTTAGGATCTAATCCCGACATGTCAACATAAGACCATGTGAAGTTTATCTTGCGTTCTAAGAATTTTTTTGAAAATTTGGTTGTTCAACTTCTGTCAATGATGCTGCAAAGAGAACCATTTTGGGGTCCTCCATAGTAGCTATATTAATGGCTATGGTATCCTCGACAAGCATTGTTGATTTTTCTCTATCTACAGGGAGAAAGTCCAATCCTCCACCCTTGGGCGCCTCAAGGAGGTTTTCACCCTTGGGTATGTCCTTTATTTTTACTATTTTGTCGTCAAAAGGTGCCTTTTGGTTTTCACCTAGAGACATCATTTTTTGTTTTATTTTTCTTTTAATTTTGTGACTAGAGGATGGCGCAGTCTCCCCAAAATAAGCAGCACAATCCAAGTCAATGGTAAATCTAGCTTTGTGATCCCCATTTGGAATGCCCTCACTTATCCCTAGAAATTCTGATAGAGCCTCATCATTTTGAAAAGTGTCCATTACTAGTGGGCCTTGCTAGTTCCAGTCAATTAGGTCGGGGTAAACTACGGATATTCCATCATCAACATTTGCAAATTGAGGAGATGACATGGATAGCATGTAAATGGACACTGAGACATTGAAAATGAAGTTGTCATCGTCTAGTTCTATGTCAGATTCTATCCAGTATTCTCCTTCACTTGTTTCATACTCACCAGCGAAGTAAGGGACAAAGGGACTAGTATCAGGGTCAAGGTCAATAGTGGCAAGTGATAGTTTAAGTGATTATGCCTGATGGTCATCTATTTGGGGTGATTAAACAGGTGTGTCGAGGCTAGGACGAATGGGAATAGGATGTGATCTGGACTTGGCATCATTTGGTGTTGTATCGATCTCGAACATTTGCCAGAATCGTTCTTCAAATGTAGGCTCGCCAGGTTCAAGGAATAATTCGTCAAGGCAACAGTCACTTAAGGATCACTAGGAGTCAAATTCCCATTCATGAGAGTCAGTTTCAGAGGAGGTGTCCTCAATTGTCTCAACACAATCTAAAGCATATGCTAACTCACATGGAAGTGCACCAGTACTTGGATTACCAAATTCTCGTGGACCTAACCCTAACCCAAGATGTTTTGATCTTTCTGAAACTGATATGGCTCACACCTTCCATTCTTATCCTTGCCAAGACCTCTTTTTCCATCATAGCCTTTTGCTTTTATCATGTTGTATCCTTTTCCATATATTGCTACTGGCAAGGGAGTCAAATCTTGTGGTTCTTTATAAATCCAGGATAGTATATCATCATTGTCCTCTTGACTCATTTCGCCCCACTTAATGAAAACTGTATTTGGATGAACCCTGAAGATTTCTTTTACTTGTATTCTAAAGCAAGGTTTTCCATAGACCTGGGGAGACTTGGGAATCTTGGTTATGCAATAGGCTATATTGTGTTTTAGCCTCTGGCATCCTGGTCTGAATTGAGTTTTCCCAGCTGACGCTTTGGGGTGATAAACAGCGGCAGGTGCTATGGAAGCTGTACCGGTGGCCTGGCTAGCGCATTGGTAAGTATTTTAAAGCGAAGACTCTGCTGCGGCACCGAATTTGAAGACAAGGACGCCGAGCTTCTATTGATAGACACTTCTGATGACTACGCCACCCCAGCCTGTTTGTTAATATTGAAATACCGGATCATCAAGGTCCCATATAGTAACTTGTGCGCCCCAAATGGAAACTTCCAAACATTTAGCATATCGTGGAGGGACGACTTTCAGCATGTGGGATCCAAGGTCGACCGAAAGTAAAATGTTGTAAGGAGGTCCAATCCATAACTGACAAGTGCTGCTTGATAAATGACTTCTAATCCAAAATTGGGAGGTAATTACACCCCCGAACGTTTCTTCATCATCATATGCCTTGATAACAATGCTTCTTGTGGTGTCTACGCAAGCATCAGAAAATCCTAGTGCCTTGACCAATTTTAAGGAACATCTATTCAGTCCCACTCTGCCATCTACTAAGACTCGTCTGACCTTATGTTTATGAACAAGAACTTTGATATGAAGGGAATCATTATGGTTGGATTTGAATGATGAATAGTCTTGGTCAAAAAACGTGATATGGTGGGGAGTCATGAGATATCATACCATGGCTTCGAATTGGCTGACATCAATCTCTTGGGAAACAGAGGATTCTTGCAATGTTTTATCTAGGATGGCCTTATGGGCAGGCAAGATGCATAAGAACTCAAGAATAGAGATTTTTGCGGGTTTTTTTCCAAGCTGGTCAATAAGATTAAAGTTTCCTTTAGGTTGGCATTGCTTGTTCTATGGACACGGTTGTGGCTGCGAAGTGGAAGGGCATGCTATTGTTACCTTTGGTTGTCTAAGGGGAGGAGGGCCGGCTATGGTGACCTTTCTGGTGCGGGTGGTGACATTGCATTCAGGGGCCTTTCTAGCAGTGACTGTGCAAAAATGTTCATCAATTGTTCTAATGTGATGTATGATAGGTCCTCAAGAATAATCATATCCAATACGGGCATGGTTGGCACAATTGTTGTTATTAGGGTTTGACGTAGAAGGGTTACCTGAACCATGATCCTGTAGTGGGTTTTTGTGTATTGTATGATCTGCATTAGAAGCAAATTGTGGTCCACTGACTTCAATGATATGATTTTCAATAAGGTCTTGTACCAGATTTTTCATGTCTACAGGAAGAAGTTTTATGTCCTTTTATTCGATGAAAGTCGCAAAATGCATTATCATCCCACCAAGATGGTTTAAACTGCCGAGGGTCGTATGGTTTGGGGTCCTCAAGTGTGATGACACCATTTTGAAGGAATTTCTTGAGAACTTCTTCAATAGGCTCACCCAAGGGGGTGTATGTGCGGCCTCTAGGGACATGTCTTGGTTGTCTAGGCTACCTTTGATTTTGATTGTTTTGATTGCCTTGGTTATTCTGATTTGTTTGGATAGCATTAGCAGCATAGGTTTGCATCATCATCTGTGTGTTTTGTGGTTGTGTCCCTTTTAGGGTAATCATCAGACCCATAGTGTTGACAACCTTAGCATCGACTACACCATCATTGGTGACATGTTTGTTCTTAACCCAAAATTTAGTTTTGTCAATAGAAGAAGGGTTTGTGTTTGTGTTTTTGGGACCATATTTTAGTCTTCCTTCAACAATGAGGGCTTGTTCAACTTGGACACCTCGTTCAACTAGGTCCGCAAAAGTTGTGCAACAATGAACACACAAGCCATTTTTCAGTGGGCCCAATAATGTTTGTACGAACATGTCGAATTTTTCCTTTTTAGGTATGTCTATATGACAACGACTCGCTAGGCCCCTCCATTTTTGAAAGAATGGTAAAAAGGTTTCACCTGAATCTTCTTGTGTGAGTTGCAATAAGTTGGTGATGGAGGTATCTATTTCAATGTTGTATGTGTAATTTTTCATGAATTTTTCAGCAAGTTCTTTCCATGACTGTATTCTGGGTTGCAGTGTATAGAACCATTCTAGGGATGGTCCTGCGAAACTTTTAGGAAAAAATCGCATTAGATATGTGTG
>VDFB02000010.1:24620940-24777501 GCA_007258455.2 Sequoia sempervirens | reverse complement strand
TGTGTGGATGAAAGGTGTTTCCTAAGTGTAATATTTAGCAATAAAACCAAACAAACACTTAGATTGGGATATGAAATATTTAACAACAGAAATTTAAATAAACTAACACTATGTCAAACATCTCATTGTGCAGATTTACCATGATGGTTGGTTTGATGTGTTCAATGTGTGCTCATGTATAAAATTTAGTAGCATAATGAAACTCCAATGATAAATGAGTGAGATCCAAAAAATGGCTAAGTTTTGGATTATATAGGTTGAGATGAAAATGAGATGAAGGGTCAATATTTGATCAAGAGATCAATGACTAAGATGAAAGGCGATCTCTCAACTCATGGGGCGGTGCCAAGTGGTGCCACGAGAGGATTTGAGAGGGGAGATGGTACTTTGGAGTGTAAGAGGGAATCTTTCCATAAAGGAAAAGCTTGTCCTCACATTCTAAAGGGAAGGGGATGATAGGAATAAAGGAATTAAAAATTCCTTTTGGATATTTTTAGAAGAAAGACCCATGTGCCCAAGGACATGGGGTCTTTTCCAAAAGGGGAAAATTGATGAGGGAGAGGACAAGGTGGGTGATGGAATAATTGAACTGTATGCACATGATTAGGGAGTGGATTAGGGATTAATGGTAAAAGTTGGAGGATGTGACATGTGAGGGAGAAAATAAATTAAATAAAATTTATTTATTTAATTTTTTTGGCGAGAATGGGATGGGGGATAAAGTGGGGTAAATAATAAAATTTAATTATTTACCTTAGAAGAATGTGATAAATGGGTTTATACTAGTAGGATAAATAGGGAATATTAATTAAATAAATAAGAAGTAGATGAATTAGTGATAAATTAAATGAATGCAATGATCAATTTTAGGTGTCTTCATATTTTCCCCTCTTTGAAATGACATTAAAATGTTATTTCAAAGAAAATAAAAATATAGCCCACACAAAGAGGAATGATTAGATTTGGGAAGATATCCCAATCATTCAAAGGAGTGAATAGGAAAAAAGATGATGGGAGTGAAGATGAGAATTAGAATTGAGGATACCCCTCGAGGGGATAGGTGGGTTTGGGAGAACACAAGTGTGCTCTCAAAATGGATGAAATGATGCAAGATAAATGAGGAAGATGATGGATAGATAGCAAGATGGAAGGAGGAAGAAAGAATGGAAGGATGATATGAAAAGCAAGCAAGGATGCACAAAAGGATTCAAATACAAACATGGTGTTCCCCCAATCAAGCTAAAAAGCCAATATCGATTGATGTTGGATAAAGTGTTGTTGATGGGAGAACAATATATCTTAACAAATGCAACCATTGGGAGATATCCATACTGATGATGATTAGATTTGGATCAAGGCTTGGAGAAAATCTAAGAGCAAGACCAAGGATGTGATTGGATGATTTGTAAAAAAATGAATAATTGGGTTGCATGGATTAAGATTTTCTTACGATTTGGGGTTGCTAGGAGAAATGAGATTGGATGGGAGCAATGGATTGATTGGAAGAGGCTTAGAATAATAAATCTATACTAGCCTAAAATGAAGTGAATGGGCAATGAAAGGAGGAGGATGAGTGAAAATATTCTGAGCAACAAAATAAAATAAATTATTTGAAAAGAAAGTAAAACCAAAAGTTTAAAGTTAAAAAATATTGTGCACTTTCTAGCCTCCGTGCCCTTTTTAATTTTTCATAGATTATTTTTTAATTTTTTTAATTTTATTTAAAACTAAAAATCTTAATTGATATTTAAAAAAAAAATTATTGTAAAAAAAAATTAAAATGAGCATCTATAATGAAGTTGGTATTATTTATTTACAAGTAATGTAATTTTTATTGTTCATAAATAAATACAATGTGTTTTCCTAATTTTTAAAGGTTGCAAGAATTGATTTCAAGCATCATAAATAGTTATGATAGTAGTATCATAGTGGTGGTTGAAATTTTTTAAAGTTGATCTCATTCATTATTATTGTTAATTGATTAGATTTCATATGTAAATTTTTTTATTTCTAGCAAATAAGTATTCTCAATTTGGTGATTTTTGGTCAAGATTTGATGCAAAGAAAAATAATGTTCAAATGTTCAAAGTTGTAGATTTCAAGGAAGAGTGAGTGAAAGGTCTTTCAGATTCATGTAGGTTGTTAATCAAATGATAATAAAAAATATATATCTTGAAGGTACACTAAAGCACATCAATAATCAGTGTCAAAATAAATTTTCTAAACTTCATCAAGGAATGCAAGTCAATAAGATTCATTGAATAGTCAATCTTTTGAAGTTCATCAAAGGGTTTGTAAAACTTCATTAGAAAAAATGAAAGACTTATATTTTATTCTAATTATTACCTTTTATGGAAGGAGTCTGTTTGTGCCCAAACAGGTTATTGAGATGATTTTGATCCTTGCGATTAATTCTGTAATGAGTTGATTTTGTTAGCTTTGAG
The DNA here is from genome assembly GCA_007258455.2 of Sequoia sempervirens. Lineage (NCBI taxonomy): Eukaryota > Viridiplantae > Streptophyta > Pinopsida > Cupressales > Cupressaceae > Sequoia > Sequoia sempervirens. The sequence goes on along the minus strand of VDFB02000010.1, from coordinate 24,775,057 downwards.
TAAGTTTGAAGATCTCATCATGTTGTTGCCACACTTACTCTACTCTCATCGTTGTGTGATCGAGGATTTCATATAGTCATTTTGTGGGCCCTGATGTGAGTCTTTCTCTTGTGCTAATTTTGGAAATAAGGCGACTTTATGTGATGACTATCTTGTAGTCATTTTTTGAGATGGTTGGGAACCCGAAGAGTTTGAAATACCTTCAATAGGAGTTTGTGGATATTTGGTATTTTAGGCTTCCAGAGGCAATGGTAAAACTCGATTTATGTTGATTTTCCATGGTTGGACCTTTGTGATCCTTTGATCTTATTTCTGATTTTGAGTTCTTGTGGATGTTACCTTGTACCATGGTGTTGAATTTCGATGTGGCTTTTCGGTGAGAAGGTTCATGCCTCGCCTCGCATACGTACTTGATTCTCGTGATTTTAGTGCATCAGTTGATTTATGTAGTTTATGTGGTGGGTGGTACCTCCTTTGTTCTTATTTCAGTGTTATGGAATGGGTTTGCAAGATGGTTCTTGCCTCACATGTTGTGTGTTATGAATACCTTGATTTTTATGTGAGATGAGGTACACCCCTTGCGTGTTTTGGTTTGGGTGCCCGAAGGGAGAGTGGCTCTTCATGGGGGTCAATGCACAAAGGGGCTGTCAGGGTAACCCATGGAAGAGTTTCCCTAACAAGTGATAATTTAATTAATGAACTAGTGGGTTTTGGTAATTAAACACTAAACAAGATTAATTATGTGCCTCACCCATACTGTCAGCACTATCACAGGCTAAGGATGGGATGGGAAGACCTGATTGGTAAGATCACTGCCTTGTCCTCACGAAAGGTAAGTGGTTCTGCATGAGTCACCCTATGGAGCAGTGCCTTGAGATAGGCAGTCAGGAGAACCATAGATGGAGGTGACACCTTGTGATAGGTTCTCTAGATAATCCATGTAAGGCCATGCGATGACACTCTCCTACAGTACCCATTTATTTTCCCTTGTTTGGTTGCCTTTGGGAGTGTTGTTTGTATTTGTTTGATGTTCTATGATGGTTTTATGTTAGCCTTGTCTGCTTGACCTTTGTTTGGATGTGGGTCTTTTCTTGTCATCTCCTAGCATGGGGGGTGGGCCTTCGGTCCACGTGGTCGGGTGGAACGTGCTATACACCCCATTGGGTTCCCAGGTTGTGTTCACAATGCGAAAGCGGATGCAGAGTTTCCAGATTTTCACTTGGTTGAAGATTTTTCTTTGCCTTGTACCTTATTCTTCATTGATGTATTATTCTTGTTCTTGATGTACTCTTCCAATTGATATAAGGGAAGCATTATGTAATGTATTATTGTATCCATGATGTGTTGTATCTGTGGAAATATGCTCCACAATTGTAATATTGAACTATGAATTGAAATGTACTAAAATGATGTGTGTATCCTTGTCATCTCCATTGAATTCACATGATGTTAGTATGTTAAAAAGTTAATCTTGTTTGTGTTGAGTTATCATTTGTGAATTTTTCTTATTGATGGTGTATTATGTAACCTTGGAATTCATTCGCTATCAGTTTGGTAAGAGTTTAGGTTTCATAATTTTTTCACGTGTACCCCAGAGGACGTAGATGATATTGTAAATGCATAATTTCTTTTCATGTAATGTATGTACATATTCATCTTATGTATAATGTTTCACTTTAAAAAAAAAATTAGTGTGGTAATCTGTTAGTTTAGTTGTCCTTTGGGGTTTGCACAGCGGCACATTACAATGCAACCCTTCTTTTTGCAGATCATAGTCTTCTTCCCCTTGGACAAACCCTTCTCTCGTGCATCAGAATGTAGCCTTGACACATCCTCACCCGCAACTGCATCAGGAGGCTCATTGTCGTGTGGGTTTTCAGGGCCTTCACTCATGATTGCTAAATCCATCATAATCTTTGATATATATAATAATATACAATTATATTATTTAATTATTTATTTCAACATTAATCTTTTCCCAAATCACATTAATTGAATAATTATTTAAAATTATTTTATAAAATTAATTATTCTTCTCAACATTATCTTCTTGTAAAATAAATAAAATTATTCTTTTCACTTGAAATAAATAATTAATTAATTAAATTATTTATTAATTACTCATGCATTTCTACCTAACCAATCAACTCCCATTCAGTTTGATTGCAATCCTCCATCAATTTAGTCCTCTATTAATCTATTATGTTCCACTAACAGTTAGCCACAGTTATCTCTTCAATCAATTTTCTTAACCGACCCATATGATTAGTTAGTTCAAATTAAACAATTAGTAAACTACTCATCAATTCCTCTCAAACATTATTATCCATTGATCTTTTCAGTCTCACATTTGATCTCAACTGTTGATCCATATCACCTAAAATTTATAAATTCAACTATCATTCATCTATTATGAATCTCTCACTCATTGCAATAAATCTATATGCATGTCATTCTAAAATTGCTTTATGCTAAAATATGAGAGCAACCACACACGCCATTCTTTAAGGTTAATTGAAGAACAATGGAGCTTAGCAAGGTCATCACGTAGGTTTGAATTGGTTATTTCATTTTATTTCCTCATGCTTCATTGGTGATTTTGGAAATTTGATTATGTTTGGTCATTATTGTTGTTTATTTCATAGTCCATTTTCATGATCCACAACTTGAAATAATTAAACAAAATCAACACCATCATTTTCTAAGAGTGGGCCCTTTCGTTCAGTCCACATGGTGGTTACAAAGATTCTAAGTACTCAAACCATGAGTTTCTATATATATTAAAATTTATTTCAAGAAATATATTACATTCTCCACACCACTCCCTTCTTTACACCATTCCTCAAATCTTATATAAGAAATGAGTCAATGAAATATTTTTTAAACTTACAGAGCTTAAGGTTACAATTCTCTATGAATAGAAGGATTTTATTTAGTCTTTTAACTACCAACTCAAAATAGATGCATTTATATGGCCATTAGCCAAACCCCAAATAACTAATATAATTTGTTACAACATAAAATTATATAAAGAATTATTTTGTTTGTTGTAATTATTCCTTAGCATATAAGTATACAATTGAATCTTCATCAATTGTAAAAAGTAACAATTATTTCTTGACAAAATAACTAATTCAAAACTATTTATAGTGGGAATTAATTTATTGTCAAGTGTACCATAGGCTACAAGAAGTAAGTTGTAAAGTTTGTTAGCTCCACCTTTGTTGATATACTGCAAAAAATATTTTCTCAATATAATGACAAAAACTATTACTAATTACTGTAGACACCTAAAATATTCCCTAGTCATTCATCACCTGACCCTAATTGCTCAAGTCCACCTCCTAGTTCTAAATCGATCAATTCCATCACATAGTCCTAATCCACCAATAGCATCACCTAATCTAGTTCCCTTCACCTAAAGTCCATCACTTAATTAAATGATCATATTATTTAATTAATCACCTTTTCTATCTCCTCACAATAAATAAATAAATAATTATCATATTCTGCCTATTTTCCATCACATGTGGCTAAAATTAATTAAATAATATTATTATTTAATTAGGCCAATTTTTCTCAACACGTTTCAAGAATAAAGGGCACCCAAGAACACTTTTCCTTATGGTCCCATTATTATCTCAATGCATTCCAAGAATAAAGTGCATCTAAGAACATTTGGCCTTATGGTCCCCTTATTCTTTAAAACAACCTAAAGTTATAGTGTCCTTAGGTGCACATATCCCTTATTTCCCTCATGCTCACAAATACTTACTAAATTTGGTAAGTTCATCTCAATCATTCACAATATAACCTTAATCTCCACCCTCATCTTCTTCTTGATCCTATGAAATTCCTCTCAACCATTCTTCACCATTGATCTCATTATCATATCTTGACCATCCATTCCCCCTTCCATAAATCTATAAATTTGGGCACTCTTTCCTTTGTATCCTTAAGCATAGGAGCATCCACATCCTAAATTAATTGGAGAAAATCATATTACAATGGATATTATGGTAACATCTCAAGTTGATTTTAATGTTATTGCTTTGTTTTGATCTATTTTATGATCTCTATCTAAAGTTTTTATTTGTTTTGAAATAGGAACTTGCATGCTTGTTTGTTTTTATTTGAGTTCCAAATATTTGCATTACAAATACAATCTAATATTTAATTTTCATTTATTTTACTTCTAAACAATATTAAATATCTCTTATTTATTTTCAATCATATGCATCATAGTGGTGGTAAAAAATACATGATATAATATGAAAATGGAGTATCAAGGTGGGTATCAAGGTATATGGAAAATGCTAAATTATAGGATAAAATGGAACATGAATGCCTCTCATCATTCTCACAAAATTAGCTTATTGCACATCCTCATACAATCTTTATTATCAAGAGGTTTTAGTTTGAACTTGCACGCTTGGGATTTATGACTCTCTCCTTCTTCACCCTTGACTACTATAGCTCATGCTTAATTACATTTCTCCTTCATTTTTTCATTTCCTCTTCATAAAAAATTTTATGGACTAGATTTGTTTTCTAATTTACAATTTTTCTTTTTATTTTCTATTTTCGGTATTCATACCTCTAATTTTTTATTTTTCATTATTTTTTCCTTTTTTCTATAATTTTTATTTTTTTCTCTCATTTTTCTATAAATGAGTTATCATAAAAAATTATCTCCACATTCATGAGATATGAAAGATGGATGAAATTATAGGAAATATAATGATTATGAATGGTGAAAAATAATGGATATGCTACACTCATAATATTAGATTACATCTAGTTATGAATAGTTGGCTTGTGGCTATCTTAACTCTTAATTAAGTCATTATCAATATAATATTGTTATTTAATTAATTAGGTCGGACTAGGGAGTATATAGGATTATCTAAGTCAACACAGGTGATACCCTAGGTATAAATAAGGTATATATAGGAGGTAGTAAGTCTTATTTCATCATCATATTCTAAATTGTGTTCTCATTGAAGACATTTGGAGGTTTCCCCCTCGAAGTGGCTTATTATTCTCAATTACTATCAAGTATTTACATCATATTTCCTATCATATTCTTCTATTGTGCAAGTTATTTCATTACAAATGGTAGCAGAGCATGATCTTGGCACTGTAGAGGCTAGGCCTTTTCTTAATATTGGAGGTCATTTTGGGAAGAGCATATCTCTCTGAATTTGGAAAAAAAAAAAAATTTAAAGGGTTTTTGAAGAACATATTCAAGAAGTTAAAAGACATATTTTAGAGGAATTAGAGAAGAATTGAGTGAACTATTGTAGAATTAGAGTTTTTGCTCAATTTTTTGGAAAATACATCTCCAAAATCCTAAATAATTAGTTACTTATTTTTAGTGGGTTTTTGAAACAAAATAGTGGAGGCTACATTCCAATTTTTAGAGAAATTGAAGAATAAATAATTTATTTATTAAAAAATTATGGTTTTCAACAAATTCACTCTCAAGGTTGCAAATCTACTAATATATTGGAGATTTTTCTAGGTAAGTGGTATCTTGGCCCTAGTAAGTTACAATAAAAATTCTAAAGAATTTAAGTTTTATTTTTGTGATTTATTTCAAAATTGTTGGTTTCCATCATGATAGGGCCTCAAACAAGAGGCAAAAAGAATGTTGCTACACCAAGAAAATCTCCTGATAAGGATGAGGTAATAATAGAGGATATTACTCCCAATGAGAAAATCAACAAGGTCAAGGAAGAAATTTCATCAGTGAAGATGGAGATGAGTGGCATAAGAGGAGATATATTAGACATACAAAGCATGTTAAGTGCTTACATGAATGAACCAAGAAAGGAGGTCTCAAGCAATCAAGGTGAATCATCCAGGTCAGCTACTCTTGATCCAAATGTTAATACTCATATGGGATCTAGAATTTGATACCAAAGGTGGATATGCACAAGTTTGATGGCAAGGATCCACTAACATGGATAAACTAAATGGGGAATTTTTTTATGTGCATCAAGACCCAAATGGACAAAAGGTCGCAATGGCTTTCCTATATATAGAACCAAATCAATTCATTTGGTATAGATGAATTTCTACTCATTGATAGAAAAGTGGTCTCACCATCTCATGGTTAGTTTTCACAGAGGAGCTCCAATCATAGTATAACAATAGTGTGACAAACAACTTCTTAAACCAACTCACTAAACTTCAACAAATAGGATCAATCAAGGATTATATTCAACCATTCCAAAACCTATCCTTAAGAGTGGATACAATTATAAAGGAGAACTTGAATGATTTATTTTTGGGTGGTCTCAAGGATCACATTCAATATGACATACACATGTTTAGTCCTAGCTCTATATTTGAGTCTTTTATCTTAGCACGCAAGGTAGAGAAGTATTTGATTCCTAGAAAGAAAGGGGCTAATGTGATAAGACAAAAAGGATATTCAACACCTTGTCTCCCTCAACCTACTAGGTTAACTCGATAATAAATTGAGGAGAAGAGAGCAAAAAGGATGTATTTTTGTTGTGATAGAAAATATAGTCGAGGACATAAATGTTGTGAAAATAAACTATTCTATATTGAAGGTATGAGAGGAGGAACCAATATTAGAGGGTTAAAGGGATTCAGATGACAAATCACATGATTCCCAACCAATCATTTCTTTTCATGCACTTTTAGGTTTTAGCACTCCACAAACTCTTAAGGTAGTGGGTTTCTTAAATAAGTAGAAAGTAACAAAAATTTGGTTACTCATCTAAATATTTTTATATATCTAGCTCAAATTTTTAGGTCTTGATTGTAGATGGTAGGTGCTGTCATAATAGTGGTTTACAATTCCTGAGAGGAACGAATTTTAGCTGAAATCACATATTTTTAGAAAATATAATGATTTAGGCCTTAAAAAGTTCCATTTTAAGGATTCCAATTGAAGAGGGTTTGATCAAATCACCTTAGATCAAACCCCCTTGGATAGAACCTTGCTAGTTTTCAACCATACCTATAAATGCGTCTCCTTTACACCTATCAAAATGCTAATAAAAAATCACTTTTGATTTAGCTTTTGGGGGATCAAATGAATTCATTTAAAATTTATTTCAAATGATTATGGTATTCCTCAGAACAAGCTATCCAATGAATATAATTTTAATATGTTTTGGTTTTGTTATGTATTTGTTTTTTAAGTTTTATTAAACATAGGTTTTTCATCGAAAATGAATTTCTTTGTTCTTCACATGTATAAAAATAGAATATTATCAAAAAAAAAAATTGAAAAAATATGAGTGCACCAGATATTGAAGTCCTTGATCCAACAAAAAATAAAATAAAATTTTGACATATACAAAAAAAGTTACGCTTTATACGGTCCGCGTTATGTCTGAATTGTAATTTGTTTGACTTTGAAACTTGATTAAGGAAAAAATATTCAATAAAAAACTATCTAACCAAGTGGAAGCACTAGATATCAGAGTTACAAATCTAAATTTGAAAGAAAGAATTTTATCCTTCATGGAAAAAAGTTATGCCTTATAATGTGCGTCACTTTTTAAAAATGTTGTTTTTGAAAAAATCAATTTTCGTGGGAGATGGAAAAAGAAGTGCAATTTGATTCCAAAAATTTTGAAAAAAATATTTTTAGAATCTACAAAAAAAAATTGATGAGACTTTAGTTTGCACCATCTTCAAATTCCTCACAGTTTAGCCACTATAGGTGCTCGAATGTGAAGATTTAGTTAAAAATAATAATTTCAGTGTCCAGTTTGGCCAAAAATTGTAAACCACTATTATGGGATCACCGTGGTGGTACTGCTAGTTGTTCTACAAAGTTCCATAGCATTAAATTATCCATGGGAATTATCACCTTGAGAATAATTGAGTTCAACTTCTAAGAACTATTCATGAGATTTAAATCAAAAGAAAAGATGGTAGAGCTAAGAGGGCTAAAGGAAAAGTACCAAAAAATGCTAAGCTCTTATTAAATACAAAAGTTTCTCAAGAAAGGATTTGATGGATTTGTGGCCCCAATTATGTCTATTAGAAGTCTCTCAATCCAATGTTCTCACCCATCTAGATTTACAAGAAATAATTGTTTGTCACTAAGTGGTTTTTAGAGATATTACTAGAGGAATTCCTCCTAAGAGGGATCATGATCTTTCCATACAACTAGTTTCATAGGTCCAACCACCCAACATTAGGCCTTACAGGTACCCACATATACATAAAAGTGAGAAAATATTGTTGAGGAGATATTATAGGCAAGAATTATTAGGCATATCCAAAGAACTTACTCCTCACCCATGGTGATGGTGCATAAGAAGGATGAAACTTGGTGCATGTGCATGGACTATAGAGTGCTCAACATGTACACCATCAAAGATAATTTTACTATTCTATTCATTGATGATTTTCTAGATGAACTGAATGTAGCTATGTATTTTACAAAGTTGGATCGTAGATTAGGTTATCACCAAATTTTAATTAAGTTAGAAGATATTTGTAAGATAACATTTATGACTTATTTGTTTCACTATGATTTTTTGGTGATGTCATTTAGTCTTACCAATGTACCATCTACATTTAAAGTTTGATGAATTCCACCTTTAAGAAATTGCTGAGAAAGTTTGTATTAGTTTTCTTTGATGGTATATTGATTTATAGCAAGACATGGGAAAAAAACTTTCAAGTGATAGAGGATTTAGTAGAGGTACAGGATGTTTTACTTGTGGTCAGTAGGGTCACATTGCGAGACAGTGTCCTCAAAATGGCACATCTGGATATAGTCAGAGATCAGTCGCATCAGAGCTGATAGTAGGAGATACCAACAGATCACACTGGGTGTTTGCAACGATGGATAATCGCCAAGCCGAGCATCAAGGTTTAGTTGGAGAAACTTTTGGTAGAGGACGGGCAACATTCTTTGGAAATTGTGCACGTCCTACAACATCAAGAGTTGACCCACGAGGGGCAAGTCATGGTCCAGGTGCGGGTCCCTTGGGATCCTAGTGTCGATTCTTCTGTCTTTGGGAGGATGTGCTCCAGATGCATGAGTGTTACCTATTTTTGGTTGCAAGCTTCCAGGAGTAAGCCCAGGTGGTCCTAGATGTAGTACCCTCAGTTTGTGTTTGTTTGGACAGTTACTTGGACTATATCTAGACCTAATGATACTGTTTGCTAGAATTTATGGTGATTGTTTGATGACACTATGATGCTTAGTTTGATGATATTTGATGACATTGTGATACTTCAATGCTTTGATCTTGATGCTTAGATATGGTGATTCTTGGTGACATTGTTATGATTGATGTTTTATGCTTATTTTATGGTTATCAGATTAGTTTAATTGTTTATGTGAGTATCATGGATGTAACACTATCTGTTATTGGATGCATATTCTAGATCATGACTTGATATCTGACTTTGTGTGTCAATGTATGGGTGAAGGGGAACAGGGTCACATCACTCACTTGTGAGTGCCTTGCAATGTTGTGATTTTTCCTTCACGATGTAACTGACTATTTTCATTATGCACATGTTTGACCCTATGTTTTGCTGCAAGTTGCAGGTACAAGGCATCGACTCCACCTGATTATCAGGTTTGAGCATGTCAAAAGCCCAATGGAGTTGTTTTAGAGGTAGCATTGGGTCCCCCACACAGAGCCAGCGTCCTCGTCGAGGATGAGTTTTTGTTGTCACACCCTATCTGTAAGGTCAGTTCGAGTTGTTTTGATTGATGTTGTTGTTTTACTTCCGTTTCATATAGCGGTTAAAGGGTATTTGTTGATACTTGATTCGTTGATATTTTGATGTGCTTTGTATGTTTCATTTTTATCTTACGACTTCCAGGAGTAAGTCGGATCTTAGGGGGGAGGATGTAATGCCCCTCTGTGCTTCGTCCTGACAATGTTGTTGTATGTGGTTTGGTTATCTTTGTTGTTGTCATCTTTCTTTCATTTCATTTTTGGTGGGTAATTGCTCGACTATATGTTCATTGAGTTGTACTCATGTAAATTAAATAAAATATTATGAAAGTATTTATTTAATTTTTAACAAATTGAAATCTATTTGTTTAAATGAAATATTTAACAAATATCATTAAAGTTTTGTTTAACTCAAATAAATTAAAATTTGTATTTATATAAAGAAATAATTAAATATATTAATTAATTAATTGTGCAAGCAATTTTGAAGGAAGGGGTTAAATTAATAAATTAAATAATTTAATAGTTGAGTTAACTTGGTGTGCAAGTTAAAAGGCAAGGTGAAAATTATAAAATAATATTAAATAAACAAGTTGAGAAGTGGTGAATTGTGGAAAACATAAAAAAAGAAATAAATTAATGAATTTAAGGGTGTGGAAGTAGTTACAAATGGAATAAATGAATAAGGTAGTGGAAGTTAACTAACAAAGGGGCAATTGGATTATTTTCGGAAAGAGGAAACTGATTTTGGGAAATTGGTTTTGCCGAGAGTTTCTTGTCTGGGAGCTGTCGTGAATAATCTTCTAGATTCTTAAAAAAAAAAATTGGAAGTTTGGAAAACTGAGTTGTTCAGTTGTAGTAGGAGACTTAGATTTGAGCTCTGCTTCAATCTTCAATCAACTAAACGATTTAATCCAGGTTCCACCTTTATCTTTTCAGTTTATTAACCATTCATTAACCATTCAGGAGATAAATGTTAAACTAGAAATACCTCGTTGCTTTCTTTTATGAAGTCTTGAATCTGAAAGTACTCTGTCCAGGCGTCTCTTCTATTTATTCATTCACGTTGATTTTCAAATCATACGCCTTCATTCACCTAAAATGTTGAATAACTATCTGAATGTACTATATACGAGATAGGCATATGGTTGTTTTCCCCAAATTTCTGGACTTTTTATATAATAAAATCAGTACTGAAATCATATGGCAAGTCAACTGTGCTTTCGAAAGAAGTCGAATTACTGGCGATTTTTCTGTCTAATGGACATAAACGCCTTCAAAATCATATTGTTCTCATCGAGATAAGTCAGTCAGTACTACATTTGATGTTTTCTGTTATTAGTCTTATTCCTCTAATGGCGTTTCAGGGCAGACTCAAAGAGCTTTTTGTCAAATACAGTAAAGTGGGATTAGGAGTGCATTTATCTGTGTCTGCAATGTCTATAGCGGGACTTGACGTTGCCTTTAAAAAAAAAACAACGTAGATGTGGAATCCATGATTTCCAAAATAGGTCTTCATAGTCATTCCAAGGAAGAAACAACAAAAGAAGAGAAAGTGGCAAATTTGTGGCCTTTTTCCTTAAAATTTATATAAAGTAATAGAAACGCGTGAGACGGGAATTCTTCACTATTTCCTTTTACCATAAAGGTCGCCCGTTGTAGGGTCTGTCCTTGTATATTTTCTGCCTTTTTCAATAATTCTCCTACATTTCACATGTTCAATAACTTCAACTACCAATTCCGTGCATTCCAACTGGTATGATGTGATCCGTGCACTAATGAATTTCCTTGTGCGGAGTCCACCTTACATATTTATAGAGCTTCAGCCGTCCATTATCCACCAATTTAAAGCCCATCATATGTATTATGATAATAGTGGAAGGCAATAGACTGTTATGAATATATCAATGTTAATATTTATATATATGCTATTTGGTATTGGCTTCTTAAACCGCCACAGACTTCAGAAAATTTAATATTCAATCTTGTATAGATAATAGTAAATCAACATTGAAACTGTTAGATAAACTTGAAGTTTAAACAGTCACATGAGACTTAGTTTAGTTTGCAGGAAACGAACTTTCTTCTGTGGTTAAGTCGATGGCTTATCCAAGATTATCGGTTCAGACAATAGTTAATTAGTGGTTTCTAACTACGATTTCCAGTTTTTATCTTGAGTTAGAACTGCTAGTTATAAGTTTAGTGTATGTTTTGCAATGTTATCTCTGCACATTATTAATCACCAGTCGAAAATATCTTTACCCGTAGGCTTATCTTTGATCTGGAAGTGGTTTCTTTACAACCGCGGATTTGTAATTCTTCTTGAGCATATAACTTACAGCATTACAGGTACATACACTCTTTATAAGATGATGCATATTTTGAAATCATTTCACTTAGCTATAACCTTAAATCCTTGAATCTTACAAGATATCCTTCAATGTGATCAAATGCAACAAGACACGTTTTACTCATCTCATGATTTAGTTCGACCATGCATCCTCATTCGCTCGAGCAAATACTTTAAAGATATGTACACAAATTTCTTCAATGTCTTTCTCTTCGTCTATTGCTATTCCAATAACTTCTTGAGCCTTCGCTGCTCTGTGCAAAAATATATGTTTCCCTTTATGAATAGGCTCTCAATTTATATGTTTGTGTATATGTAAGTATGTATGTGTTTATGTAATCATACAACCATGCTATTGAAGATTAATTACTACATTGTAAATTGATTGGTTTATTTAAAATATATATATATGTGTTTATATATATGTGTATATATGTGTATATATATACATATATGTATATATATATTTGTTTAGATAGATAATATCTACATTTATCTAGTAGTGTGATTTATATATTTAAATGTTATTAGTATGTGCTTGTTCTTTTAAAGAATAATTAACCAAATTGAAATTAATGACTATGTTGAAAATGAAATTGTAAATTAATATTGATAGTTAGATAAATGAGAGAACTAGTGTTATCCCTCGGTGTAACAGTGAGTGTGTTTAACTGGTCATGAATTTGTGTCACGTTGTCTTGAAAGAATCTCATTACCTTTATGTATTTCTAATTAAATAAATGAAAATAAACAAATAAGTTGTCTTGAAATGGGGTATATTATAGTCAAATAGTTGAAGTGAATGTATATGAAAAGTGAATATCTTTGAAGAATATTTAGTTAATATGAGCTTAATACTCGTAAACTATTTGTGTACTATGTGTTTTCATGTGATCTTTGTCTTGATGTGTTGTGAATTATTATTCAATTGTGTAAGTCGCTGAGGGAGGTAGTCATGGGAAGACTTCCAGAGGCTTGGAGGAAATACTGTTAATGGTTTAGTGGTTGTGTTGATTCTTGAAGTTGGTTGATGTGATAATTTCTTTGTGATTGTGGGGAAATAGCCATCCCTTGTTTACTTGCTTCATGGGATGATTCTTGTGCGGGATGGTACATGCCTTGCCTTTTCATATGTTCATACGGTTATGGGATTTATGCATGTTATTTGCCCTATTGTGTTCAGTTGGGTGTCTTGTTGTAGAAGGGGGAGTGGCTCCTATTGGGGGTCGACGCACAAAGTGGCGTCTAGGACAACCCAAGTGGGAGTTTCCTAATCAAGTGATAACCTAATTAATTAACTAGGGGGTTGGGTAGAATTTAATTTAACTAAGATGTTCAGATTCCTCACCCATTCCTATAGTGCTTGTTTAGGCTAAGGATGGGTTGGGAAGGCCTGGTCAGCAAGACCGATATCCTAGTCTATACAAGAGGATAACTGGTTCTGCATGTGCTACCCTATGGGGCCGGCGTCAAATGTGCGACTGTTAGGACAACCATAGATGGGGGTCGTCGTCTAGAGGAAGACTGTCAGGACAACCCATGCATAGACCATGCGATGGCACTCTCCCTGCTACAACCTTGCATTTATTTGTCTAGCATTTCCATTTAATGTATGTTATGCCTCTAGAAGCTATGTCACTATTGTATTGTGTGATTTTATTTCTTTGTATGTGGGAATCCCTTATAGTCTTGTTGTGTTTGTTGTTTTCCATCTTTTTGTCATCGTGATGGTGGGACCCTTGATGCCTCCTAGCACGGGGGTTGGACCTTTGGGTCCACATGGTTGGGTAGAACGTGTTTCATTCTCCATTGGGTTCCTTTCCCTTGTACGTGTTGTGGCGACTTCACTTGATTCAGAGACTTCAGTATTGTATCGACACTTGGGATTTGTTACCTTTGCATTTGTATTGTATCACAATCGATGTATCTTGTACCTTGCTTGATGTACACTCCTCTTTTGTAATGAGGGGATATTATTGGTCATAATGTAAATGTTAAGATGTATACTAATGTAACTCTTCTATGTGATGGATTATGTAATCAATATTGTTGTATATGTAATGTGGAATGAATGAAATCGGTTAATCTTTTTGGTGATCATGTTATGGAACTGTATCTCATGGACTACTTAACTATATGTAATGTGAAGATGTGATTTTTAATTTATGTTAGAATTGGTTATTATAATGTTTTATGGATTTTGTTAATTTAGATAATGGGAACTACGTAATGCAGTCATGAACCTTAGAGGACATAGTATGTATTTTATGTTCATTTGCTAATGTGTAACATTACACTTAAAAGAAAAGGTTATGTTTTTAGTTGATAGTGTGTTGTCCTCTAGGGTTCGCAGCGAGGGCGTTACACAATCTTTAGAGGGATTGATGATGATAGAAATAATAATATTGACAACTAAATATTAAAATAGACTCATGTCAGTTTCATGCCCTAAAAATTTAACCAAACATGACCTATCAAAAAAATTCAACTTGCAACCCTACTAAGGAAGGTTAGAGTTTAAAAGCTACCCTTAAATTGATGTTATCATACTTACGATGGCAATACATCATTTTAACTAACCAAGTTCACATTTACACTAATCAACTCTAAGACATAGCAAGTGCAAATTGTTGTACTAGGAACAACATTTCTTATTATTTTTCTAACTTCACTTTGCTCTTCAAGTTTAGTAATGAAGGAACATGTTACTGCATAATAAAACTTGACTACTAAGAGTTTAAATTTTATAAGAAATACAACTTTTAATAAGAAAGCTTTTCTACAACTATGAAATTTAAGGGATAATTCTAACACCAAGACAAAGCATATATTTTCACCACCTTAACTTAGTAATAAATCCGTCATAAGTCTAAGTCTTAAAAGGAAAATGAAAAACTCATCTATTGGTTAACCAAGTGATTCTCATTTGAAGTAACATCATTGTTTAGATAAAAACATTCTAATTTTACTAAGATAAATTTTCAATTCAAATTTAATTACATATTTTATGTAAATTTCCTCATTAAATTTGCTTTCACAATTATTTGAAGGATAAATTATACAATCTTGATTTTAGATGATTACTAATAAATGTTATCCTAGGTTGTAAGCTAATTTAATAAACTCAACAATTACATTGAAAACCCTTCTTGAAGCTTGTTGAAATGCATTATTGCATTATAGGTTTCCTTCCCAAATGAAAAGTTTGCTAAATCTCAATATATATATATATATATATATATAAATAAAAATTAATTGCCCACATAATCTAGTTATTATTATGTTCTAGTTGAATATTCTTACTAATCCCATGTACAAATTGCAAGGGATTACCCTTTTCGATCCCTTTTGTTATTACTATCTATTAACAAAGTAGAAGATACCTACATGTGATCAACTTAACATTTCATCTTCTATATGCTTTCCTTCATCGACCTATTCATCTCATGGTATAATTTTGGACTTCCTTAATTGTTCTTTTTTCCCTTATTTAAAATTCCCTTTATCAAACATTTAACCATTAACACCTACATTGATCTACGCTTTAGCTAAATTATTTCCTTTAATTAATTGAACTCTCTCAACTAGATTTCTAACAAGCAGCATTAACAGGTGAACCAATAATAAAATAAATAAAATAAGACTTATTTTTTTGCAACCATCGGTCACATGCCTAGGAGACTTGGTTCATCTGAGAGTATAGCTCATAAGGATTTGGACAAATAAGAGGGACATTGGTTGTCAATTTCAGGTTCTCAACACGCTCAAGACTTAGTCGATTGATCATATTATACTCTTACCATATTTGTCGACCTTAAACTTTAGACCATTCCCTGATATGCTAATAATGAATTTTTATGACTTATTTCCTATAATAGGTGGTTTGAATCAGAAATGGATTAGTCGACTTTGATCAGTAGCTCGAGCGCTCCCATTGATGTGCAGGATAAAGTGTGGTCGGAAGTTAAAATACAAAGGCAATCCATCAATATCCAAAAAGGCCACGCTTAGAGACATGGTGGAAATGGCATACTTCACTCATTTCTGCCAGCCACAGAAAACATATAAGTCAATAGGGAAAAGATAAGTGTAGGTTCACATTGCCATCTGAGAGCACATAACAGGTACACGCTACCGGGGAGGGAAATGAAGATTTAGTTGCACGGTGCAAGGACGAAGAAAGTAGTGCTGGTGTAACATGTATAAGTTTCTTCTCACACCCACAACCCACTCTTCCTCATTAAACATTAAACATGACATAATGGAATCTACTTCCCAGAGGAAGTTAGCTAAACGCAGGTAGCAACGTGCTACTGCATTCGATTACCACAAAATCAATTTATTGAGGGACGGTTAGCCTGATAGAAACCCCATCTAGCCTACGTCGAAAACCTTCTTGTCTTGGGAGGGATCTCTGACCATGAATTTCCTCTAAGCAAGTGCTACAGAACCTGCGTCTGGCACGCATGTCTAACTCGGTCATGAAGGCCATATAATCTATGTTAAGGGAACACTGCGGCGATCCTTCGAATGGTTCAAAGTTTAGTTACTTTGCTGCTTCGTCCCTTCAACCATGATTTTCTATGGCAGAATCAGTCAAGTTGATCAGAAAGTTAACAACTGATTCCTTTTGTAGGCACTTTTATGGTACAACTAGCATGGCTATGACCAGACAAGGGAAAAATGACGACGAAGTACCTAGGGTCAAGAGGTCACGAACAACAGAAGACAAGAGAAGGACAGTATGGGTCGATGCCACCCATGGGCAGCAACCCTTAATCGCTACCTTAACAGGAAGGTAGCGCAGCCCTTACCAAACGATGCTACGCAAAGAATAAACATCAAAGTCTACACATGAAGTAGCAAATTGATCTAAACTATCATTTGCCTATCCCCAAGTTCTCACACTCGCAGACCTATCTCAGACAGAGTTTAGGAAGGAACATTAGCCAGAGATTGAACCACGACTTAAACACCCTACAATGGCGCCCGAGGTTCTAACCACAATTGTTAAGTAACAAAACAAACCATTAGACTCTCAGTTCGAAGGGTTCCTTCTTGCCACATTAATTCATTCATAAGACTTCGGAATTCCTTAACTGTTTTCATCCTAGTTTTACATGCCAATTTATATTAATCTTTTCTTCTTTTGTTGAGTGCATAAAGGCAACTTATAGAAGGGATACTCCTACATGAAATGCTCACGCATCCGATAATCTTTCACTACAACAATTTATTTTCAGAAGTTACTTTCAACTTAGAAAAATGCAAGTTTATTTGGCTGTAAAATAACAAGTAATGATTCCTTCTTAATGTACTTTTGCATTCAAGGATAAACCAATTTCGTTTTTTTTCCAATATTTGTTTTTGAGTCATTTACAATTTCATAATAGGGTAAAAGCACAAAGTTGTGTCACACTTTCGGTCAAATAAATAGTTCCGAGCGAAATATTTTAGGCTAAAAAAGTTTCGGACAAATAGTTTTTGACCAAAACCATGTGGCCTATACATGGCACATAGGGTTTCGGCCGAATAAGTTTCGCCTGAATCCCAAAAAATTAATTTTTTCCTTTTTCCGCTTTGAAATTGGATTTTTTAATGTGTGAAGTTTCTATAGAAATGGTTTCACGCGAAACCCTTTCTACCAAAATTGTCTATGTGACATCCTAATTGGCAGTCAACTCAGTTTTTTTTGGAATTTTTTGAAACTTTCAACTTCAACTAAGTATTTTTTTAGTCAAAATGATTTTTCTGCAAAAAAAAAATATACCCTTTTGTAGAGCTCAAAGTGGTGAATCCAAATATATAATTTTTTTAATATTTTTATTAGTTTTAATATATTTTATTTTAAAAATAATGCAAGTAGGTTGTTAAAGTTAAAAAAAGGTTGATTAGAAATTAAAAATAAATAGGAAAACATATTAATTTTTTTTTTTAAATATATGGAGTACAAGAGGAGAGAGTCTTCTTCAAAAATGTATAATTTATTTTTTGAAAATGATTTTAAAAATAGACAATAGTTGATGGCTCATGAAAACTGTCGAATTCTAACAAGTTTGACTTTAAAACATTATTACAAGAAAAAATATATATCAAAATTTGAATTTTTTTCCATGCACAAGATATTGAAGTTACCTATTTGGAGAAAAAATTTAGAGAGAAATGAAGTTTTTTCAATTTATTTCTTGATGGCCTGTGAAGTCATTTTTTTCTGAAATTTTTAGCATTCCAAAATATGTTCTTAAATTGATAAAAAAAAGTAATGAAAACAATTTTTTTTAAAATCTAAGAAATTACAAGAATAAACTTCATCAAAATTTCTACATTTCATTAGTTTACATCATTTTGAAATTCAAAACATAAAGACCACTTTTATGTGGTCAAAGTTGGTTGATTCCTTTATAAAGTGTGACATAGGTTTGTGCTTTTGCCCAATAATTTGTCATTTATTTCTATTTCTAAAAGACCATAGATATTAAAGATGCTCCAACACAATGTTCTTTAAACTAACTTTCAAATTGAATATAAAACTTTTTATGCAAGTAATAGGATACAACACAATAAGACATAATGCATGATATATTTCCTTCCTGATAACACCACATAAACCAAATGTTGGAAATCCATCTAATATGTATCATTCTATCAATCCACCCCCCTCCCTCAAAACTTTAATAAATCTTGCAAAGGTTCACAAACTTGAAGTACTAAAATGCAAAACCAAGAAATAGACTTTTCCTTGAAATCCAACTCAACATCTCTTTTCTACCCAAGCATCTCTAGATAGCTCCATATGAAACCTGAAAGAACAAGTCAAGGAAAATAATAGGATCCCAATGGGTTCTCCTCCCATCCATAGGATTGATAAACAACCCACCCTCGAGCGAGGGTAACCACTTAGCCATGACACAACTTACAATACAACACACAAACCCCATATATTACATAGTGCACATACATCAAAAGAATACAAATAAAAATCTACCACATTGGTTTTCCCAAGTGGAAACCACTAAGGGGGAGTAGGAGCTCAACCAAAACGGGGTATATAAAGGCATATCATGATCACATCTCCACATAACAACTACGCATAAACTCCACACAAGCACTACAATGCCAATACACCAACCACCACATCACACCATACCAACACCCCTTATCCCTCCACTCAAAAGTATGGAAACCACAAGGGGATGCTCACATCCCATAAATATAAAGGGTACTCATACCCTGGTGATGGCCATCACCTAAGAGGGATACTCATATCCCAGAAAGGAAGCCCCTGAGTGTGGGAGTCGCACCCACTCAATACCCCTATACTTGGGGGAGCAAAAGCTCCTCTAAATAGAGGGGGTCAACTCCCCTAAAAAGATACACAATAATAATGGAAACAAAGCATAATGACCAAGAGAACAAGAACATCACACATGAAAACCTTCAATAAAATCCTTCATAACAATTTCCATATGAATATGCATACAAGAACAAGAGAGTGGAATATCTTCACTTGAGCAATGATCCCAACAATGGATGGATCTTCTTCCCTCTTCCAAGATCTCCTCCTCCTCTCCAAAATCTCCTCCAAGAAGAAAACTCAAAATGCAAAGAGAGAAAAATGACATGGTAACCCCTTCCTCTCCATAAGGAGGGGTTATAAAAGGGATGGAAGAAGTTACTCCCTCCCAACTAACCCAACTACCAAAACCATTTCCCCATTTTTGCCACTTTTACAAAGGGGACATAAATAGGGTTATAAACACTTTTAAAAAGACATAAATGATAATAAAAAAAAAACACTCCTAACCCTTATACCTAAGGCATAGGCTATTCCCCGAACATAAAATATACCCCAATTTTTCTTAAAAGACTTCCAAATTTCCATTTTAAATCACAAGGCTAAATTTAACACAAGACAACCAAAATATAATACCAACATGGAATCCTTTTTACTTAACGTCAAGACTTAAGAACAAAGAACTAGGACAAACATAATATGCAAGACAATAGGTGGCTAAGTGAAACCCTCATATCCATCGATATTAAGAAAATATTGCATTCAAACCCACAAATCTTAATATGTTTCCTACATAACCCATGAGAGATAAACATGCATACGAGTTTTCCAAATGCATAGATGAAATAGACAAGCCACAAGATAACACAAGATATACCCTGAGAAAATCCTCAAGAGGGAAAACCCAGCCTCCAAAAGCATCCATACTCCATCATATTATTTAGCAATAGAGCAATACAAGAGTTACAATAATATTACCTTTGAAGCATCAAGCCCTCCAATGCATTCCCATGTGTCCAAGCATGAATCCACACATCACATGCCATGCTTCACAAATGCACTCCTTAAGAAGACTCAATAATGACAATTAACCCACTCGACCAACCTAAACTACTACACATGTGTTTGCTTTTATAGACACAAGCTCACACAAAATACAACTAGTGGTAAAGTGAAACCATTTACCACAAAACTATGTGAATACAAAACCACTAACCCCTTATTAAATATTGGGTACTAAGACATCACTTTATTTAATATTTTCCCAATATTTAATTATTATCACATGTCTCTCACACATTAAATAATAATACAATGTTACCTAGTGTGATTATCCACACCACCAAGGTGCATCACAACTAAATAATTCTTTAATTGTAATATTATAATAAATCAATTTATGCAATGGTGTATAACACCATATCTCAACATTCTCCCACTTGTTCTATACATTGTATAAGGATTCAGTACATGAAATACATATGAATTTGTAACACGTTCTCATGCCCCATCAAGATGCCTAAAATAAGAACAAAGTGACCACCATCTCAAGCAAGAACTCCTCTCATCCTCCAACATTCCACCCATGGAAGAAAAGGAATATGCCAAGGTGAAGATGCACCAATCCATGAGTACAAGCATCAAATCCAAGTGATAAAAAAGGCTCTAACCAAGTTGTTGTCAACTAAAAAACCCACACGAACAGAAATAGCATCCAAAACACATGATAATACATCCAACCATCCATACCTCCAAGGTATCAATACATCAATAAACTCATGCCAAGAACATATGCAACCTGTAAACTACAACCAAGCTCCATGTATCAAACCTGTCAATGAAGAACATACATATCCAAGAACTCGCACTACATAGGTAATGTCAAAGCATATCAAGTATACCAATCAACACTATACATCAAGGTGTGATAAGTAAATGAAAGCATGAAGTACTAAGAACAATAACAATTATCTGCACATACAACCCAATGAGATGCATAATCTCTCACAACGTGTTGCCACCATCCTCCCCAAATAAACATCCAGGAAGAAACCATGAAGAAGAGGAAACCTATAAACCATAATGTCCTACCAATGCCTCAAAAAGTGTACTGTTGTGTCAAGTATGATCTCCTAACAACCCCAAACGAAAAGCCTCAACAACATCCATAACACTCAATCTCATAGATCAAGTACAACTTATGAATCAATGTAACAATGCCAACATGGATGTAAGCCTCTCTAATCAAGAAGATCAAATTCATAGCAACCATCCCCAAAATTAGAAATCAACCCATAAACCATCTCCTAACAATCCTCATCAAAGAATGATATCATAAACTCAAATGCACAAGGAGATAACCATGCCATAACATCCCTCAAATGAATCATCCAAAACCAACTATCCATAGCTCAAGATCCATATCTATGAAAGATAAAGCATACAAACTCATGCTAAACAATCATCAAATGAGTATCCATAATTAACCACCATGAATAAACTCAATCCCATGAGAAATCAAAGCATGAAACATAACACATCTAGAAGATATAATGGGAAAATACCTCTCAAATAAAGAACTGTGGAGTAGACCAAGAGTGGGGAATGAGAATGATCCTATAGGATAACCAAGCTATCATGACTCACTCCAAGAACAATCTCCTCTATCGTTCTATCATGAACTCGTGTCCACATCCAGGTGAAAGCTCCTTGATCTTCCTGCTGAAATCTCCAAAGAGTAACCATCTCAAACAAATGTCTCTAATCACAAGAGAACTCCAACCATCACCTACATCTCTAAGTATCCACAAGCACCTATAATTGATCAACACATGCCAAAATCCAAATGCAAAACCACACCATCATAAAGTAATCAAGCAAATGATCAATGCACTCAATACAAAGTGAACCACCAAGATCAATGTCAGCTCCAACCATAGATTCAAGAACCTATCATGACAACATGATCTAACCATCTCCTCCTAGGAGATCACATACACCATAACATACATCCTAGTCTCAAGAGAACTCATATCATGCCAAAACTCTAAGATAGCATCAAGAGTAAACCATGACATAATATCAAACATATTCTAAACTAAGAAAACATATCTCCAATCACATGAAGATAACCATACCCAATGATGCATTCACGTCACTATCAACAACTCCCACTGAATTGTGATACGAGCTACACATGACATCATGACAACCATCCTCTCCATGAAGATCATATAGGTCTACACACACTCAACTACAATATCAGTAACATACAAGTGAAACCAAGATCTCCAAGCCAAGAAGATACATAAAATTTCCAACAAAAACATCACAAACCAATCCAACACTGCCAAATCATCACTGGAAAAAACTCTTATTGAAAGTGTATAACCAATGAATGTAACAAGTTATCATGATATCGTGATCAAACCACATGCTACAAGTCCCATCACCTGACTAATCAAATACTCTAACGATCCATCCTCTCAATCCCAAAGCAACATACCAATGTACAAATGACCACAGACAAGGTCAACTAATGAAATCTACAATAGCAATTAATCAAACCTAGTGGATATAGATAGTCCACATTTGATTCATCCCACTGCTATTGAATGGGTGATCAATCCATACAATTGCATAACTTGTAGATCCAACCACTAAAACATGCAAACTCGTCATCACATTAGTAACCTGTAAATTGAGATATCAAAGAAGATAATCCTATAGAAATCATGACTCAAACACCAGATCAACCACAAATCTAATTTTCCAAACATATTCACAAATGAGTAATCATAGTCAAGGAACCAAATAACATCAAAAAGATAAGTACAATCTCCTAACACCAAACCATATCACCACCAAACAACCACATGCATGATCATGTCATGCCAATGCATCAAATGTTCTTGCATATCCATGACACCATAACCATATCCATCACTATACCTGCACTTAACTATCACCCATACAAGACTTCAAGTCTCAAACCATGTCCAACCATGTCCTCAAAACCAAAGATAACCTGTGTAACTGTCACCATCAAAGTCCCAACTCTAAAAATCACCTATAAACCTATACTAAGAAGCACCAATCTGATAATCAATTGTAACATCATAAATAACATATAAAAACATGTAGTCCCTCAAGGTTTCACCTCTTGAATCGTATGGATGCTCACACAATCACACCCTAAATCTCAAGCACCTACAAGCGATCAAACAAGCACAAAATGTAGCCTATTATTCCTCAAATTGATAAACAATTTGAACCAGTGTGTAGTACACTACAAATGCTCTCCAACTCCTCTTTGAAATTGAAAATTTGATTTCGTATGCAAAAGTTATGACCAAAACCATGCAAACAAAAACATCTGACTTCCAGGCCCCGAAAACATGTCAAAATAGAAAAAATATGGAACTAAAGTTGTACCATTGTGTAGTGCTTGAAACCAGCTTTCCAACTAGTATAAGAAGTCAAAAATTTGAGCTCTCGGGTGAAAGTTATGCTAATTTGAAAAAAACATGCGATTTGACTATATGACCAAGTTTCATGTGGACCCCACTCCATACAAAGAAAATATTAAAAAATTTCAAGTATTAAAGGTGGCAGATTTTTTCATAATATTTAATATTTAAAATTTCTCACCTTTTAAAAGGATTTATGAGGAGCGATTTAAAACATTTAATTTCCTTTTAAAGGCTTTTCCTTATAATAATTTACACGGCCATTTAGATTCTTTTAAAACTTCATAAATAAAACTTGAGAAAACTAACAAAGGCCGAAAAGGTTTATTAAGTGGCTGTGAAATTGTACTACGAGCTGCAGTGGGTATTGATGCAGGTGGGTATGGGTCTGCAGACCCTACACCCCCTATATATATATATATATATAGATCAACTACGATTTTTATTAACCTTTTTCATTTTTATTTGTAGGTATTTTTTTAACAATATTTTCAAATTTGACCATAAATCATTTTCTGTGGAATTTTTCAAGGACGAATTAAATATTTTTTTAATAATTTTTCCTACACATGGCAAAATTGGGTTGTGACTAAAATTCTTTTACATTTTTTCCAGCTTTTCCAAATTAGGTCAAATTTATATCAATCTTCGTCTCTTGGCCAACCTGAAACCAACCATGAGGTCCATTTTTTCTCAAGAGGTCATCTATGAAATTTCTCCTACAAAACCCTCATATCCAAACTCAAACCAAGAAACCCTTTTTCACCCAAATTTGGAAAACTTTAGATCTGCAATAAACCCAACAAATCTTGACAACCCAAAAGCCCAAATCTACATACAAACACTTGCAACATGTGTTCCATATCTTGTAATTCCTCAAACCCTACATGCATGTTCATGGATTCAACTTTGCAAAAAACTCTCAAACTAGGGTTATAACAAAAAAAATTCAGCCATGAAAGCTCTTATACCACTTGTTAGGAAATATTTCATTCAAACCCACAACAACCTTAATCCATTTCCTACATAACCCATGATAGATAAACATGCATACAAGTTTTCCAAATGCATAGATCAAATAGACAAGCCACAAGATAACGCAAGATATACCCTGGGAAAACCCTCAAGAGGGAAAAACCCAACCTCCAAAAGCATCCATACTCCATATTATTCAACAATAATAGTTACAATGAATACCTCTGAAGCATCAAGCCCTCCAATGCATTCACATGTGTCCAAGCATGAATCCACACATCCCATGCCTTACTTCACAAATGTGCTCCCCAAGAAAACTCAATAATGACAACCAACCCACTCAACCAACCTAAACCACTACGCATGTGTTTGCTTTTATAGACACAAGCTCACACAAAATACAACTAGTGGTAAGGTGAAACCATGTACCACAAAACCATGTGAATATAAAACGACTAACCCCTTATTTAATATTGGGTACTAATCTGACATAACTTTATTTAATATTTTCCCAATATTAAATTATTATCATGTCTCTCACACATTAAATAATAATACGATGTTACAATACAACATTAAGTGGTCCCCAAATAACTACCTAATGTGATTATCCACACCACCAAGGAGCATCACAACTAAATAATTATTTATTTGTAATATTAATAAATCAATTTATGGTATTAAGAAATGTGACTCAAATTTATTGGTCGGGAAGCCAAGAGAGAGATGAATCTTGTAGAAAGCGAAGACCAAGTGGCTACACGATAGAGAGGCCAAGAGGTCGGTGGTCGAGTCGTGAGGCTGTGTAGCCGAATGAGACATCTCTCATTGAGAGAGGTGGTCGTGATGGGTTATGCTGCCAATTATTCTCTAGAATGGAACAAGATGTAAATCTCTTGTAAAGGCCGTGAGCCTAATATTGTATTGTAACTGTATTTTTTTGCTAAATAATACAATGGCAATTTGGGCTTTTGGAGTGTGGGGTTTTTTACCTGAAAGGGTTTTCCCCACGTACATCTGTGTGTTCATTTCTTTTGTTTCATCTTTCATGGTTGTTGGTTCTATCTGTTGAATCTGTTAATGGTGTTGTTGAAACTAGTTAAGCATGAGTTTCTCTCAAAAGGATTAATGTGGGTAATGAACTATGTTTGATTCCTCTTTATGGCATATTAGTACGTGTCTTTTACTGAAGACACTATTGATCTCAGATGTTTCTTTCTAAGATGCCTGATCCATATTTCCTGACATATGCAATGGTGTACAACACCATATCTCAACATTAAAACCCCTCCACACTCACAAAATGTGTCAATATGATAGGAATATGTGTATACATGTCCATAATAATAAAAAGGATATGTTTCATAATAATGGCGTGATCGAATAACCTACATAAAACTCATATATATACCCCATCATGATAAAGTGCATTAATCAAAATCACATCCAAATTAACATAACGTACTAAAACATGACATTCATTAACATCACATCTAGAACATAATAGATCATCATCATCATAAGCACATATGATTATAAATCAACTAATCAACCATAAGGTGACATATATAATACATCACTTAGCAAATACACCAATTACAGTAACCATAAAAGGAATTACTACATGCACAATATAAACATAATATCCACAATTATATTAGTGCCTTCCAGAATATGCATCAGCCATAAATTATGATATCATTTCATCTCATCTTGACTAATTATCTCGTGCAACACACACATACATATAATCAAAAGAATGTATTTGGTTATCATAAAGGAATCATGACACTAGTAAATAGGTAAAACTTCCCAGTAGAATTTATCCTAACTCCGCCAAGTGAATGACCATCTTTCCAAATTCAGGTATAACAGCCAAATATGGAGGCACATGGAATATTGGACTAGGATCATCAAAATGTATAGACATTTCAGGAACACGGAGGGTGGTGTTTCACATTCTTCCCCCAAGAATCAGACTTCCTCCTAAAAGTATTAAAGATTAGGATAAAATTTCACTTTTTCGGTCATACTATTGAGAATACTACTATATCATACCCCATCCCTCTTTATAAAATCACGCCATGCACAAGACTACTACAAAATTCTAGCTATGAGATCTTGTAGTGAAATCTAACTGCATGTTTTAAATGCAAGAAAGTTGGTCAATTTTGAAATCTTTTGAAAAATTTACAAATAGTAAACAATAACCCTATCTTGAGTTGATTGCTGATTTTAATCTACAAAATATAAGATAGTCAACTAAATTAATACAGAATCGCCAATTTTTGATGAAATACGTATAACACTAATAATTATTAACCATACACAGAGGTAGCAACATAGTAATGATAATGTGACTATGATATATCCCTATTAACAATGAATTAATAACACTTATGATGATATGATAACTACCTTTATGCCTTACCATTCCCTTTCATTACTAAATGTTATCAGTATTAACACTATTATGACGATATTACCTTCAATACTCAACATTAATATGTCACCCCCACCAAGTACCCATTGGATGACCAAGTCACTCTGAATCTTTATATCTTAATATTATCCTTATTCCAATTACATTATTGATACTATTGCTAGTCAATATTTTCCTTTCCAACTTAACTTCTAGGAAAATTTTCATCATCATTATTGCTAACAGTTTCACCAACATGAATTTTACTCCTTACCATTTACCAATAATACTATTATTGTTCACTTCATCTATATTCTTAACCAATGAGGATACTATTGTAACAATAATATCATTAGCAAATAGAGTCTATAATACTTTCTTAATGGATGGCAACAATGTGATTATTACAATATTCTACCTTTAATTTTTAGAAATTTTCAAATCTGAAGTTTTTTAACTAAAGTTGAATGTAAGGGAACATAGATTCCTAACAAAATTTCTTGGCAATATTCGATCTAAGGAAAACAATCAAGATTCTAACTTCCATAAGTTTTAAAAAAGGACAATCCTTATTACTTGATGCCAAAATTTATTTAGTAAGATTATATTATAGGTAAAAGTAATTTGATGATAACTACTAATAGTTTACTTATAATGTCCTTAAGGTCTAATACCCGTTTACATTTTTTAAAAGCTTAATCATCACTTAAAAAAGATTGGCTCACAATAAGGATTTATACTCAACAACCCTTTTGACATTATTCTATCACTTAAATAATTATATTACAACTATCTATACTAATGAGTTTTTTAATTTATTAATACTAAGACTAATTTGTCAACTCAAGAAATACCATCTTACAAAACTCAATTTAATTTAATTTAAAAAAGGACACTATAAGTTACGTCCAAACTAACCAAGATCTTCATTAGGGTATTTATGCATGCCTCTTCATAAACTAAATATTGACCTCCCTCCTTTTATTCAAAACAATTAATATGGTTACTAAATGAATAAATAGGAGCCTAAGATTTTTGAAAACTTCAACAACCTTAATTTGTTTGAAAACTATTAAAAGTGGAAGGGAGGCATTTATGCATGCCTCTTCATAAACTAAATATTGACCTCCCTCCTTTTATTCGAAACAATTAATATGGTTACTAAATGAATAAATAGGAGCCTAATATTTTTGACATTATTCTATCACTTAAATAATTATATTACAACTATCTATGCATGCCTCTTCATAAACTAAATATTGACCTCCCTCCTTTTATTTGAAACAATTAATATGGTTACTAAATGAATAAATAGGAGCCTAAGATTTTTGACATTATTCTATCACTTAAATAATTATATTACAACTATCTATACTAATGAGTTTTTGAATTTATTAATACTAAGACTAATTTGTCAACTCAAGAAATATCATCTTACAAAACTCAATTTAATTTAATTTTAAAAAGTACACTATAAGTTACGTCCAAACTAACCAAGATCTTCATTAGGGTATTTATGCATGCCTCTTCATAAACTAAATATTGACCTCCCTCCTTTTATTCGAAACAATTAATATGGTTACTAAATGAATAAATAGGAGCCTAAGATTTTTGAAAACTTCAACAACCTTGATTTTTGAAAACTTGAACAACAACCTTCATGTTTATCTAGAACAAAGTTTCCTCCCCGGATCTGTGATCTCTAGGGAAAAGGGAGACTATTTAATCCATTCAACAAGGGGAGTGGTTAGTTGGAGATTTAGTTAGAAGACCATTAAAATAAGTCACATATTATAGAGGGAATTATAACAAAGGAAAGAAAGTTAGAGAGTTTCGTGTGGGCAAAAATTGTAATATGTAAGTCATGGATGCAATTAAGCAATAAGCCTTGACTATGGTATTTGATATGAGATTCAAGGACTATAAATAAGGATTATTAAGCAAACCTTAAGGAAACAATTATAGGCCAATGAAAGTATAAAAAAATACTTAAATCAAACTAATATTTTATGAGAAAATGGGTAAACTACAAAATAGTAATATAGCTAATGTCGAGCATTGCATTAGTAATTTTCAAGAAAAATTTTGAATACCGATTACGGTAAGTAAATAATTACTTTCCTTTTAGACGATTTTTGTATTAATTTTTTTTGTCAATATAATAGAAAGGTCCTTTAATTTTTCATGAAAAATAAGTATAAATAAAGGAACTTAAGCAGTACATTTAGTTTTTAGGATAATTTCACTATTAGTTTTAATATAACAATATAGGACCAAATATATGGTAATAAAATTTGGAAGAGAATGAACTTTAATAAGTATTAACCATTTGTCTAGCTATAGTATCTATGAACCGTTATGCTAAACCATGCAGGGAAGTTTTCTAATATGTTACGTCCATTAGTGATATTGAAATTACCAAATACCAATTCTACTTTAACCTACATAGAGTAAGAAAATTAGTAAGAACTTTGAAAGCTATAAAATGGATAATTTCTTATTTAATTCAGATGAAAATAAAATAAAATATTTAAATGAAATATTTAATTTTTATAGGAAGTTCACCTTAAATCAACTAGGCTTAATGAGTAAGCAATAAATGGTTATGCTCCGACATTGATGATAGAGTTATCTTTTATATTTATTTTTGTCTTTGTATCAGCATGTTCATGAAGACTTCCCTATTTGATTTTGCTGCTTATTAAATTTGAACTCTAAGTTTCGTTTTCCAATATTAAGTTCTTATCATTAAACTCAACAAACCAATATGAGTTGGAAAGTTAGAAATTGATGAATTGGTAGAGTATATGGTCAGCTATGGGAGGGTCACCTTAATTTAAGCCCCTTCTCTTTTATTTACATTGTCAATGATTTACTATAATTAATTAATATATAAAACATTTGATAGTTAAAAAGTAATTATATAAAATGTAAGACATAATTAATTTATATATATTGTCTATATACTATAATTTATCCATAAGAGTAATTGATACAAAAATTTATTACACACATATATTATAGATATATGCATGTATATATAAGAATAGTTGTACATGCATTCAAATGTCATCAATTAACAATGTCATCACAAATGTTTATAAAAAGGTGAAGGAGCATAGAGGTAATTATACTAATGACTTCTACTCAAGGAGCAACATTTCAACCAAAGAAACATTAATAGACAAGATATTCTCTAAGACAATTTAATTCTAACTCAAATCTTCTAGGGAACAAATTATTATACTATCGACAAAAAGGTTACATAAAATGATTGAATGAATTTCAAAAATAATACACTTAATTAATCTTTTTAGTTAATTTAACATTAACTCAATAAACTAGTAGTGTCAATTTTCAATAATTAAAATATTATTTAATGGATTAACCATTATTGGACTTTAGCACATGGGCCATAGGTTCCTAGTGCTAGAACTTGGCTCTGATACAAAATGTCATGCCCTAAAAATTAACCAAACACGACCTATCAAAAAATTTCAACTTGCAACCCTACCAAGGAAGGTTAGAATTTAAAAGCTACCCTTAAATTGATGTTATCATACTTACGATGGCAACACATCATTTTAACTAACCTAGTTCGCATTTACACTAATCAAATCTAAGACATGGCAAGTGCAAATTGTTGTACTACAAACAACATTTATTATTATTTTTCTAACTTCACTTTACTCTTCTAGTTTAGTAATGAAGGAACATGTTACTGCGTAATGAAACTTGACTGTACTGAGAGTTTAAACTTTACAAGAAAGACAACTTTTAATAAGAAATCTTTTCTACGACTATGAAATTTAAGGGATAATTCTAATACCAAGACAAAGCATTGATTTTCACCACCTTAACTTAGTAATAAATTTGTCATAAGTCCAAGTCTTAAAGGAAAACAAAAAACTCACTTATTGGTTAACCAAGTGATTCTCATTGAAGTAACATCATTGTTTGGATAAAAAAATATTCTAATTTTACTAAGATAAATTTTCAATTCAAATTTAATTACATATTTTATGTATTTATTTCCTCATTAAATTTTATTTCACAATTATCTGAAGCATAAATTATACAATCTCAAAAATGACTAAATCGCCACATAATATAGAAAATATTTTAAAGCAAGAAGTCTAAAATTTAAATAATCTTTGGAAATCGAAGAATTACCAAGTTTATAAATCTATAATTAACATCCCATATAGTCTATTTGTTATGAGTTCTATCTGGCCTTGAATATTTTATGAAATAAAGTTAATTCCAAAGGCATGAATATTGTTGATTAGGTTATGTCATCTCCTTTAGATCTGATACCATTAACATCCCATGTTTTTAAATGAAATATCCCCTAATATTCATGTTAATTCATGTGACCATCCAACAATGATTTTTACCTCACTACTTTATGTACAATAGATGTACCTTTTCATGCACATACATAAATATGTTCCATTAGATATATTCTCTTGATGAGTAACATCCTTGTGACTTTATTTATCCATACACATGAGTTGCATCTTGTTCTTTGTATTGTGTTCATATCTAGTGGCACAATAAATTAATTTAACATATAGATCATGCACGCTCCTTCTATATTTAAATATAACGTGTAATCCTTAAATGATTGCTTAATCATAAATTCTTATTACACTTTAGTATAAATGTTTTAATATTCGTCATTCTATATCAAAATTGTCCCCGCTTCATTTCAATATGAATATCCAACCAAATAACTAGTTAATTGATATCATTATTCTCACTACTTGATCTACATACACATCCTATCCCATCCCATTGAAATAACTAATTCAATTGGAAACTATAGGCTATGTAAATATTTCTTATATAAATACCTATTCAAGTAAATAATGACTTCTTAATTTTCATCTAATTCAGTCAACCTCTTCTTGTTCATTTTAAAAGGAATATTCGTATTTGATTGAATAGGACGGTGTATGTAGTTGTTCAACTATAGATTGATTGACCCAATTAAATTTAACTTCTTAACCCCCATATATATAGAGAGAGGTGGGTTTGATTAAATTTCCCTTTTCGTAAAGTCTCTTAATTGAATTAATTTAATTGACATTTTAAAATTCATTTCAAATGATTGAGTAACTCTAGATAAGATGTTATACTTTGAACTATCAATAATACCTTTGTCTGAATGAATATTTATAGAAACTATAGGTTTGATTCCCATTCCTAATAGTAGCCTAGACCCAACAACTAATATAGTCAAGACAGTTGGTGACCCTAAAATTCATTGACAATTAAAATTTATTCATTCTTGCTCACACCTAATCCATTAGTAGAACCATACACCATTCAAATGCATCAATGAATAAATTAAATAATCAAGAAGCGATAAAAAAACAAAGTGGGTGCACTATTAGATATTAATTGACTAGTCATCATTCACCATGAATCAACCATCAACATTAACCACATTAACCAAAATAATCAAAGACCCATAAGTATTGAAAGAGTAAGAGTACCCCCACCAAGATAAAAAGATGATCCCTTGTAGAAAAATAACAATATTTAGAGGGATTGATGATGATAGAAATAATAACAATGACAACTAAATATTAAAATAGACTCATGTCAGCACTAACCACAAACAAACCAACAAAGATCTATTAAACATGAAAATAACAACATACTTGCAGATGCACTAGAATAAAATATTAGTTTTATATCCATATAAGTGAATCCCATTAAGATATGCTTACGTGTGTACTATGGAAATGCAATATCATGATTCTCTGTCATTCTTATAAAATTGGTTTTGCATAATATGTGACATTATATGCATTACTAAATCATGAAGGCATGGTTTTTGTGCCCTTTTATAGGTGGGGCCTCGCAAGATTCCCATGCTACTGTGGAAGTTGGTTAACTTGTCATAAAAGGAATATGTTGGGAATATACTTGATGCTAGAATACTCTATGAAAGTCAATCTAGATAATTTTTTCCTCCTTTAAATTATCAATTGAATGGCCTTTTACATATGAAGGTCATCAAAAGGAAATTTCAAGTCAATGGTTGAGATTTAACTCCAATCAATGGTCTAGATTGACTTACATAGAGTTTCTAGCATCAAGTATCTCCCCAACATATTCCTTTTATGACAATTTATCCAACTTCCACAGTAGCATGGAAGTCCATAGTAGCATGGGAATCCATAGCTATAATAGGATGTGTAATGGGATGTTCAATAGGATCATCAAATAGTTCTTTCATTTTGTCACTAAGCTTGCAAAAAAAAAGAATTCATTAGCTTATGCAAATAGTGAATACGTAGTCATTATAATAATTTGCATGAAATTAGTTATTTTTGGAAAATAAAGTATTCACAAGTCAATATTTGCTTGAAATGTCTTATTATATTTAATATTAAATTGTAATTTAGAGTTTTCAAAATTTATCATGAAAGATTCTTTTCATTAAAACTTCTCAAATTTAAGTGTTATAAGTAATCTTTAGTATATCCACTTTGAGATAATTAATATCTTATCTTTCATTATCCATCCTCAAGTCAGAAAAATATTTTTTTGGATTAATGTAGTATTTAACAATTTAACTAATATATTGATATATCCATGTATTAACTTTAGCAAGCATAATGTTTTCTTCCAATTTTTTTTTTTTGGTAAGATAAAAGCTTCTTCACTAAAATTTCATGCATGACTTCCTTTTATTCTTTATATTTGTTGAGAACCTTAGTGAATTAGATTATTTGATTTAAATCTAGTTTATTTGATTTTAATATCTTTCTTCATTTGTTAATTCACCAAGGTGTGGGAATTCATGGGTCATCTAGATGTTTATGAGAATTTATAGGTCATCTAGATGTTTATGGGAATTCATGCTTCACCTAGATGTGTAGTTGTAAATATATGGTTGGAAGTGTAAACTTTACAATTGCAATTGGAAGGGTAAATTCCACAATTATGGTTTATCCACTAGTTAAAACATTTTGAAGATTTTTCAAAAGGAATCTAATGCAATAATCTACTTTGTTAAGCGTCATGGATTTTCACAAAAAATATTAATTTAAAGGTGGGGTGAATCAATAGCCTTCTCCAATTTAACCATGAATTGAGAATTGTTGGTATTAGGAACTAACCTAAAGCTAAACATAAGAGGGGGTCCTTCTCATTTTGTTAGAAGAAAAATGAGATAAGTTGTGAGATACATAGCAAATGCTAGACTTGAAAAATAAAATTCTCTAGAGAATTTTTGAAGTAAAATAAAATAAAAATATATAATTTCCAATTTAATAGACTAGACTAGCAACATGAAGGCCTATTCAAAGAAAACTATAACATTTTTTATGACAACCTTAGCTATCTAGGAAAACTCAAGTGTATGTATGTGATTAATTTCCTTTCTTCAAGCAGGTTGAACTTGGCATCACAAAATGAACATTGAGTTATGATTGTGTTAGCCTCATGAACTACCTAGACATTGCTTTGATCTTGGTCAAGCATCTATAGCCTTGACAAGGTTGTCTTTGGCATTCCCTTCAAAATATTTCCTTATTGCTAGCCAAACGTCTATAGCCCCCATAGAGTTATCTAAGTCACCTAATGAGTTGACTTTCTTTTCATTTTTCATTATTTTCTTTTAATATTCTTTTTTGAAATGTTCCTCACTAATCTTCTAGAGTTTCTTCAAATGTTTGGAAAAATAGCCTAACTAAAATGTTGCTACCGTTTATGTAATTTTTGCAGGTTTTAACAAGATAAAAATATAGATTGCAAACCATGAATAGGTATTACTTTTGATAGCGTAATGGATGAGCAAACACCAATTTCAAATCACTTCCACTTAATTTTTTTTATATAATTTATTATCAATTGGTAGAGTTCTTTCAACATACAAATTTAGAAAATGGAAATAAATAACACCTTAGTCTTATGCCAATGACCTAAATTTATAGCCTTGAAGATTTTGATGATTTAACTTGAATTGGGAAGTTGTCTAGAAGAGTTTCAAACCTGCTCTAAGTTCATGGGTGTTTCCCAAATTGAATTTCACCACTCTTTTAACCCCTTTCAAATGGTTATATCCAATTTGGAACTATTGGAGTGTTGATAATGATGAGTGAACCCCATACAATGAACATGCAAACTTCCTCAGGCTTCAACAATTATATCTTGGACTAAGTCATTGTTTTGTTGATGGCTCACACCACTTATATCCTCTTATAAATGGCATGATTCCCCACTGATGGTAGATTATATGTGGTAGTTAGGTTTAAAAATCTCCAAACCCCTCAAAAATATAAACTTGATTCCCTTCAAAGGATCACTACACCTTAACTATTAGAACATGATATTATTAGGGGTCAAACCCTTATAATATATAATGTTCTTATTATAATGCTTTAAAAGCATTTATATTTTTTGTAAATAATTAATAAATTAATGAACTATTAAATAGTTCTTAATTTATTAATTATGAACAAGGTTGTTATTGAAAAGGTACGATAACTACCCTTTTGGGTAGTTTTCCAACCTTTCTCCCTATATTTAAGGGAGGATTCCTCACCATTTGAGGGAATGAAAAATCATATTTTAGAATTTGGAGAAAATTGCACGAGGCCTATAGAAGTTTGAAGAGGAGCATTCCCAAGTTATGCCTATTTTTTGATAGACTATTTTGTAAGTGTTCTTATAATAAAAGATGTTATTTTTGTGGGGGTTTTTTACCAGCAATGGTTTTCCCCATGTAGATTTTGTGTAGTATGCAAATTAATTATTAGCTCTTATTGTTGCAAATACAGTTGTCATTGCACCAAAAGTTCAACCTATTAATGCCCAAAACAACCGTTAGAGTTAATGAATTCATGGGAGGCGGTTAAGCCATGTCATGAACTTGAGAATTGTGTTGCACAACACAAGGAGACCAAGGGCACACACCTTCCAACAATCCCCCTAGCGCAAGCGATTGGTTTGAACATGTGACCCAGACTCTGATACCAATTGTTGCAAAGACGATTATGGTTACACCAAAAGATTGACCTGTTAATGCTCAATACAACCACTAGAATTAATGAAACCATGGGAGGCAGTTAAGCCATGTCACAAACTTGAGCGCTGCACTGCACAACACAAGGAGACCAAGGGCACACACCTTGCAACACTTATTAATTTGTTTTTTAATAGTTTTATATGTTAATATTTTAAATATATTTAATTATCACAGTTTAAATATTTTACATGTATTAACACTAGATTCCTTCTCTTCAAAGTGTCAATCAAAGCTTTCAAAACACCATCACCTCATTTCAGTAGTTGTTTCTTAATGATATATGGTTATTTGTTGCTACTTTGTGCTTGGTTTTACCGATTCCTAAGAGAAATATGTTTTGATTAGATATTTACTTAGGAAGGGGCCAAACCTAATACAAAAAAACCATGAAGGTAGCAAAGACAAGTCTCACCAGAAGTGAGACTAGAGAAAATAATAACTTAAAACACAATTATATAAACCAAAACCAACAAAAAATAAGGAAGATTAGCTACAAGTCACCCAACAGCTTGAGGCCTTTGATAGCTTGCTACTCTTTGTTTAGGAAATCTATCTTGCCCTCAAATGATAGCTCTTTAGTAACCTTATTCTTATCTTTAGCAAGGATTAATGGAGAGACAATTAGACTTGGAGCTTTATCTTTGCTTTTCTTCTTGGTGTTGGAGGGAGTGATGTCAAGGTAGGGCTAATGACCAATTTCCTCCAACTTGCATTTAGATTTCCTTTTCTCTAGTTTCTATTGAAAGACATGAAGAGTAGTGGTGGTGTTCTTCATTGACTCTTTACAGTAGGTTGTCATTTCCTATATATTTGGCTTGAATCTCACCAACCTTAGTAACCAACTTGTCATACCCCAAAGTTAATGCAACCAAACAATACATAATCTCCAAATTTTTGAATGAAAAAACATGAAGACTAAACATTATTAACCACACATAACATAATAACATAATGATGATAAGGTGAATATTAAATATACCTAGTAACATAAATTTTAATAACATTCATAATAGTATTATATCTACCTTTATTCTTAACATCCCCTTTTATATTTGCATCCAGTAACATAACTAACATCAGCACAACTATTTTCTTGATAAGTAATAATTATATTAACCCTTTTTAATACTAATATTTATTTCTCATTACCCTTTCATATATAGCTTTAAATTTACTTAACATCATTATTCACAACAACATATAAATTTTCTATTATTATTATTTTATCCAATGTAGACTCACCATAAATATTTACATTAATATCAAAATTTCTTACCCACCAACTTGTTAACTCTAACCAATGAAGATATTATTGTGATTGAAAATCACAACAATAATATCATCAGTTGATAAGGTGCTCATTACTCCCTTTGATATCTCCTTATTCAATAGTACTAAGAATTATGCTAATTAAGCAATTGGAATTCTATATAAGTACATCATTATCCCTTGAAATAACACAAGTAAAGAAGCACCATATTCAAATGTAGCAATTACTTAAGGAAAACTATTCAAACTTTAGAAAGATTTCATGACAACATGTTTGGTGATCTCAATCCCAGATCCCAAAAGATGTTATTGTTAATTGATTATTTCTTATACCATTAAATTAAAATCAAATTGGACATCTAAACTATTAGTGAAGGTAAATTCAAGATTGGATAGAGTTAATGTTGAGATATACTAAGAGAATTCAAATACTAAAGATGCATTATAAGTGGAGAAACAACTTCAATTTATTTTACCTTTCTAAGTTAGCTATTTAATGCCTAACCATGAAGACAATAACTTAAACAATGCTTTAAACCAATCTTACAAGCATAACACATGCAAAGAATAAGCCACCAAAAACTAAGCCATCCAACCTTGAACACACTAATGCCATAGAACTAATAACTCAATGAATTGAGATCGATTATGCATATTTACAATATACACACACAATTATATATATAAATATATACATAATTCATGACTATTTAATTTGTTAACATTTATTAGTAACTATGTTTTAATGATTTTAGAAACTTTAAGGTTATAATTCCCAAATGCAACATTATTCCTTTACTCCATGATTCTACCCAAATTATTATTCTTCTTGCACCACTTCTTGGATGATTTAAATTACCAACTTTGCCTAACTATTCATAGACTCTTCTTTCACTATGTTGTTACAAGCATATTCATATAGATTAAAATATTCTTATTCTTGGATAAAATGGAGATATTGTTTATCACTAATAAACCAAATAAATGATTAAACTAACAAGAACTCAATACAAAAAATAAAAATAAAAATAAAAGAATAAATAAAATCAACAATTTGGAACCCATATAAGGGATTTTTCTTACCTTGCAACTCCATTTTCTCTTTCAATTTACAAGGTAATTATTAAAAAATGTGCTTGATGCTCTCAATATTTTCTTGCAAAAGACAAAATGCATAAATTAACCATGTTTTCCTTTTGGATATTGTAGAGATCCTCCAGATTCATTTTACTTTTAATTTGCAGATTATAGAATGAAGAAATATATATATATATATTGATCGACCCCAAAATAATTGATTTGAAACCAATGTGAACATATTTCAGTCATTAATTATTTTGATCATATTCTATCTTCTATCAAATGCAGGCCTGTGTATAATCATTTGATTAAACAATACCTTCTTGCTTGATTCGAACTCTTATATATTGAAAATAATTTATAAACACACTCTATATACATCTAAAATCATTTATAAAGCAGATGAGTTTGAGCCTGTATTCTGTACATGGGCGACTTGGTGTATGAGGGGCCAAAGCCAGGGGGAGTCAAGCCCTTATTTAATTTCCTTAAAGCATTCAAAACAATCTTTTTAATTTTCCTACATTTCTTTTAAAGCCTTAATACTTATAAATTTAATATAGTTTCTTATATTTCTTTTAAACATTAATACTTATAAATTTAACATACTTTCTTTTTAAGAAAAAGAAATGAAATATTAGTCATGCTAATTTTGACTATTAAGATGTTATTATAAATTATAAATTCTCAAATATTTATTTTAATATAAATTTTTTAAAAAAAAAATTATTCGTAAGAGAGTTTTTGTATATGAAAAGATAAAATCAAATAACATAGAGCAAGCCCTTAAATAAAGGGGAGCATAAGAAATCTAGCAAGGTTAAACAAACCAACTGCACTCCAATAGCCATGAGAATAAGCAGAGCCAAAAAATCCCACAGAAGATAAGACACCAGTAGTAGAACCAAAAGAGAGAGAAACTAAGAACAACCGGCCAAAGCCGAGTTAAGTTTTGGCATTTTTTTGGGAGAAGATAGCCTCCATGGTCCATTGAGTGCCCTCCTTCACTGCCTCTTTCATTTCAATGCAAATTTTTTCAGCCTTAGATATCCTACCTTTTTTTTGCTTTGAGCCACCACAATTAGATTTGGTCTTTTTGGTTTCACTCTAAGAGATACCAAATTTTGAGACTGAGCCACAGAGAAGTCATCAAAAAAATCAGGAGTGGGGTCATCCAAATCATCCATGAAAGAGAAAGTGCCATCCAACTCTGAATCCTCCCCCTCCTCCACAATAGGGATAATATCCAAATCAAGGATAGGAGGAATAAAAGGGGTCAAAGTTTGCACAGAGGGAGGAACAGGAGGAGCCACCGAAGCAATTCCTGAAGCAGACTGGGAGGCATATAATTTATGATGATTATGCCAAATGAAGTACACATCCAGAAACCCAGGTTTTTTGGTCCACTTCTTAAGGCTATAACACCTAGAGCCGGGTGATTTTGGAGTAGAGCAGCCCCCTAGCTTGTGACCCAATTCATTGCAGTGAAAGAATCTAAAAGGAAAACCCTCAAAATTTAAGAATTGCACCTAGATACCATGAGAGGAATGAATCTAAATTGAACCAGGAAGGGGTTTTGAAATGTCCACGAGGGCACAAACCCTTGTGTATTTGTGTGAAACCATCTCCTCATAATCAACCTTCACGAAAGACCCAATCTAATTGATCATCTGCCCAATGAGATTAGAATCCCTCAAAACTAGAGGAAGGTTGTATAATTTGATCCAGATCAGGATCACTAAAATTGTAGTCATAGCAAGATCGAAGAAGGGGGACCAAGGAGTGAGGAACAAGCCAGATTTCTCCATAAACCAAGGGCCATTTTGTGTAACAAATTTGCAGTCCTCAACAAAAGAAAAGGTAATCAGGAAAAAACCAAAAGCTAGGGGTTGAACTACTACAGGAGGCAAATTATGCCAGACAGACAAAACCCAAGC
Organism: Sequoia sempervirens; assembly: GCA_007258455.2. Classification (NCBI taxonomy): domain Eukaryota; kingdom Viridiplantae; phylum Streptophyta; class Pinopsida; order Cupressales; family Cupressaceae; genus Sequoia; species Sequoia sempervirens. The sequence continues at coordinate 24,734,523 of VDFB02000010.1, read as the reverse complement.
CTGGACATCCTCCAGGAGAGGTTGTTTCCGCAGAAGATGAAAAATTAGAGAACGGTTCCCCACATCGGTAGAGAGAATTTAATCTATCATTAGAAATGTGAAAAACCATCGATTCATCCGTGAAGACGACCTTAACATTGCCAAAAGAAAAACCAAAATTTCCATGTGAATGAATCTCTTGTGACCCAAGATCAAGATTGGGCAGTTTGGGAGGTGAAAAATCAAGGATCAATTTTTGGATTTGGGCTAAACAAAATTCATTGCAGGTATGAAATGGATTCGAGTTATTCTTGCATGTTGCATAGGAATTTGGTTCGTGCACAGCCAGCACAGGTGGAGAAGAATCACCAAGTAGAATGAGAGGGGGAGAAACAACATGATCCTTGTCCCCACTTGAACCAGATCACGATCGATATCTTCGTCGCCCCTCACTACCAACCTTCGCTTGGGAATACACACAGCTACCCTCGGTCTAGCATTTTCATGACTTCTTTCCTACATCCGTTGCACCACTCGCCCTAAACCTTGCGGCATTGTGAAGTTTCACCTCCTCGCCTTTCCACATCGCGCCAGCAGATGCTCCATATTGTTTTCATTCCTATTCCAGCCTTATTGTTTCCTTTTTCATGTCCATGCACATTGGTTGTAACTACAAATTAAGAACTTTACTAAGTTTCACCACAAAAATAATTTCATGCTTTGCTAAATTTTTAAATGTTTATTTTAATATTTATTTCAATATTTATTTAAATATTTGTTTTAATATGAATTTAATATAAATCTTTAATTATTAGATTGTCATCTTATATATATTTTTCATTATAGTAAGAGTGATAATTTAACATAAAAGAAACATTAAATTTGCATAATAATTTTTTTATTTTTTTTTGGATTAGTATTTATTTAGGGAAAAACATGCCTAATTATTTATTTATAATATATGTATTGATTTTTATCTTTACCTTTCAAATATTTTTGTTTACATAATAGGTATACACATGATTTATATGTTTATGCATTATGTGCATACATATAATTATTTTTGAAATAATAAATATTGAATCGAACTAGTTATATTACGGATGAAATGCACTATAAAAGAAAAAGACCATGCATTTAATTTTTCTTGAAATTAAGATTTGTGGAAACCTTCTATACTTGTTTTCATTTATCTTTTTGTAAGATAAATATTTAATTTAGACTCAATTAGAATTTACTTCATTTTAAAAGGTTTTCCCAAATAAGTTGAGAGTTTTGATGTTCAAGACACAATCTTTTTTATTTTCTTAAAGATTACATACTAATGCTTTTATGATTTCTCTTAAAAGTTTACCTTCACCCCAACATTAGCCCTTTAAATTTTAAGATCACAACATGCCTAATGCCTTCCTTAATTAACACATCTAGTTGAAAGTATGAACACATTTACAAATTTAACCAACCACCATATACCCAACACTTACATTTTCCCTATGAACACATTTACAAATTTAACCAACCACCATATACCCAACACTTACATTTTCCCAAAAATATACTCTTGGATACTTGAATCTTTTTCCCAATTCACATGACTCATATCTATTTTTGGAATCCAAACTTTTATAGGCTTTCCATTAATTTCAACTTCAATATATATGCACCTAAAAGAAGAAAACAAAAAAGTGATATGGCGACAAGCTCTCCTCCCAACCATAGGATTGATATTCCTTTCAATCCACCTCTGAGCTCTAAGGGTCACATAGCTTTTCCTTGTGCACACACCACCACTATTCACAAGGGTTCCTTAAACAAAAATTCACAACACACTATGCACAATGCCAACACACAATATTATAATACATCAACCTACCCCTTAAATAGTTGTTCACATAAAAAGATACCAAAACAAGATGAAAATCTAACAATACAAAACCAAACAAACAATTTCAAAAAAATACTCCAAAAGGATCTAGCATTAAACTGCACATAGGGTCAAAGCATTAACAAGATTCATTTACGTATTTAAACAAAATTTTACAAGGGTAGACCTTACCAAACCAAGTGCAAATCCAAAAGGTGATAGCCTCTCCTTCTATAAGCCCTATCCTTCCATTCTTCCTCTCCTCTATCTCCACCAAGAATTCTCCTTCCCAAAATGAGAGAAAGCGAAGACATTCAAGATACAAGAATAGAGCAAGAGGGAAAAACGAAAATGGGAGAAGCCAAGGCAAAAGAGGGAAGCCCCTTCTCCTTCCAAAGAGAAAGAATATATAGAAGGAAAAATGCAACCAACTCCAATTTTCGCCACTTTTCATAAGTGGGTAATTAGAGTGGGCTTTAGACTTTATTTAAGGGGTTTTTTGAAATAAAAAAACCCCTAACCCATAGACCTGCCACCTAGGAAATTTTTTAAACAATTAAAACCACATAAAGACTTCATAAAACATAAAATGAGTAATCACATTTAAAAGGTGAATCAAGGGTCTAATAAAACAACCTCTCACACATGCACAACCCTTAAAAGCAAGGTTAAAACACTTATCCTTGAGAAGATTGAAAATTCATAAATGAAGTAGTTGTGTGACCCCTTGATCCACATTGGCCAATTTTAACCTATTTATTTTAAAACTAGAAAAAGGTGTTAGTATTACTCATGATTAATAATAATTAAAATAGATGGCATATGAAAAATATATTTCTAATAATAATCGACTATTTAATAAAATCTACACACATAACATATAATTTAACACTCCCTATTTGCATAAGGAATAATTGAACATACAATTTATCAAGATATCACTACTAATGCCTATAATACTACTATAAATAAACATTAAATATCAATCATCCTCTTACCATAAAACCTACTCACACCCATAGTATATAATCACTTAACACCATGCAATTCACATAACATACAGAGTAATATAACCAATAACTAACATCTTGATCATTATGTAACTACGTAGACAAGGAATAAAACTCATATAGTTATCACACAAAATCATAAAAACCATTAGTTAGATAAGATTAGTTAGTTATCAATTAAAATGTGAGAATCTTTGATGTATGGTAACAATCATCACTAATGTGTATTGTCCAATATAAAATGACATAAAATATAGGACATAAACCATCAACGACTAACAAGACCAACAAGGCCACAAGGGACGGGGTCTTACACTACTTCAGTCTTCAATAAAACCAACCACGTGCTTTGTGTTCTCATAATATTTCTCCAGGTATTTCCAATTGTCAAAAGTGGTGGAAATCTTTTTCATGGCATCCCAAACATCTTCATTAATTGACTCCTCAAGCCATTCTAGAGATTTAGACAAAATAGTGGATTCAAGTGTAATGCCCCGCCACGTAACCTTAAAGAATGTCGCAATTACTATGAAAGTGTAATAAAAAAAATTTTAAAGTGTATTATTACATGTAACATGAACATCATTAATGAATACATTCCCTAAGATACACGACAACGCACTACATGTAAATCCCATAAATAATAAAAGTAACTAAACATAGCATGTGATTTACTTTCATAAATTTTAAGAACATTCATTCCATAACAATAAATTATATCACATTGGTATAAAGTACAATATTGATTCATTCTTACATTACATTTGATATTACAATTACAATACTCATTTCCAAATGAGGTAGATCGTAAAAAGTATAACATTTACAAGTTACAAGAATTCTTCTTGATTACAATTGAGGAGTGATACATAAATAAGATATCCATTGATACAAGTGAGACGTAAGAGAAAGTACATATCCACACACGAGCTCTCCAATCAAGAAGTACCTATCACCACGAACAAGAATTGGGGAACCAACGGTGTAAGGTGCGCATTCCACCCAACCAAGTGGTACCTGTAGGCCCACCCCTTGTGCTAGGAGATAGTAAAAAGGTTCCCTAGACACAAGGTCTACAATCCCTAGACATAGACAAACTCAATATAAAACTATACAAACACAAACTCAATATAATGGTTACATTGCTTCCAGAACTAAAAGATCAAGTACTATAAATTCACAAAGATACTGTTATTATAGGTGGAGTGTCATCACAATGTTGCATGGGTTACCCAGGCGAATCTTCCTAGGTTCCGGCCCCCATCTTGGCTTACCCTGGTAACCTCTTACGAAACCCGGCCCCACATGCAATCTATTGCGGAATCAATTATCTTTTATAGAGACACAATAACGATCTTTCCATTTCAGGCCTTCTCAACTCATCCCCAAGTCTGAACTAGCCCTTAAGTCCATGAGCGAGGCATAATTAATCCAATTAAAGGTTTTAGACTACCTAATGTATTGATTTAGTTTTCACTTATTAGACTAACTCTACATGAGTTACCCAGGCACCACTTTGTGTGTCGGCCCTCATAAAGAGCCACTCCCCTAATAACAACATAAGGAAACTAATTTCACTAACTATGGGTAGACAAGGTGCACACATACCAACATCAAATATCAACTTAATACAATAGACGACACAACATTCATAGAACCAGGTGTCTAAACTAAATAAAAACTATGTGCACTACCCAAGTTAACTCAAAGGATTGTATTCAAAACACATTACAACTCCCTTTATAAAGTAAACTGATCTAGAAGACTTACTAACTCAATTGACTCAAATTGCCCATATAACGTAAACAGAAAGGAACACAACTTTAAAAATAATTTGGGCAAATAAATATTCTGACATTCAGATTTCCTAAATCCAAATAAATTAATATCATATTGCATGAAAAATCAACTTCTCTATTTAAAACATTTCTTTATAAAATAATTACCCATGCTTTGCATGCACTAATTAACAATATATTACACATTTAAATAAATGTACATTTAAACAATTATATTTAAATATATAAATACATTTTTTATTTTTTTTATTTTTTTTTGAAATAAATTTATAATTATTAATATTTTTAAACAAATTATAAATCTATATATATATAATAACAAATAAAATAATATAAAAAAAAAAATTTAAAAGAATTTTTACAGGGGTCGGCTGCCATACACAGTCGAACCCCTTAGTGGGGCGTGGTTGTGCAGGCAGCACCGGCGCTGCCCTCACAGTCGGTTCCCCTATGGGGATCGGTCGTGGGGGTAGCCCCCATCGCCCCCCATAAACCTAAGTTATATTTTTTTTAAAAACAATATTTTTGTTTCTCAAATTCGACGTACGGCGATTCAAAATTATAATTTTTTTTAATATAACATTTTCTAAAATGTTTTCTATAGAAAACCTCATTAAAATATATTTATATATATGTATATTTGTATATGTATATGTCAAAACATATACATACATATATATATATATATATATATGAATATATATAAATAATTCAACATAAATGTTCTAAACGGAAAATTATTTTCACAATCACAGATGCATATTTTAAGATAAATATGTATATACAAAAGTTTTCTACAGGAGATGTTTAGAAAATTTCATAGAGGTTTTCAAATTCCATAACAGAGGAATTCATTTTCAATCCAATTTCTCAGAATATTTTCTACAGGAAATAATTAGAAAATTTCTTACAGAGGTTTCCTTTTCCTCAGATTAACCAAATAATTTCATTTACAAATCTACAGAGGTTTTCTTTTGTTTTCTTTTGAAATTTTCTATTGTTTAACAATAATCTTCTATGAGGCTCTCTGATTTTACTGTAAAGTTTTCTACAAAAACACAAAATCTTCACGGTAATTTACACACAAAGGCTATCAATAAGTTTTCTATAGGAATGTTTTCAAGAAAACCTTCACAGTAATTTTACACACAGAGAAGCTTTCAATATATTTTTTTCTACATAAACTTTAATCAAATTTTCTTCATCATGCAATCTTTCCATTTAACAAATTTAACAAAGCTTCTACTAAATTGAATTTTTGTACAGGCAACCCTTTCAAATCGACAAAATAAATAATTAAATAAGAAAGGAACCTGTTTTTCTGAAGCTTGAAGAATTGAAGGTTGGAGCAAAGCTTCGCCTTCAAAGTTCAATTTCCAAAGCCCTTTCCAAAATCTCCACTTCCAGAAAGATGCAAAATACTAAACCAGAAAAATTCCCAAAAACCTCTTCCAAATTTTTTTTTAACCAAAAACTAAAAACAATTTTCCAACAATTTCCTCTTTTTTCCTCTTCCGTGAAGTGGCTTTTGCCTTTCCCAGTTATGGCAATATTCTCTCCGAAATAATTTTTCAACAAGATTTTTGCATTTAATTCTCACTCACATGGCTAATCTAAAATATCTTTTAACAAACTTCTAGATATTTTCTTTTGATAATTATAAAGAATTTATACTTTTTTTAATTTAAAATTTCAAAAATTAATATCATTTTCTTTATGCAAATTTCAAATTCCAATTCACATAATAACATTTAAACTATATTTAATTTATTCACTCAATCAAGAAAATTTAATCAAAAAATTTATTTACTTAATAAAATAATTTTAATCACAAGGAATAAATTATTTTACCAAATAAATTAATTTAATTAATTAAATAAAATAAAAAGATTTTAACTACATTATTTATAATTAATTAAATAAGCACTGAATCATTAAGAACATTAATCTAACATTAATTTCATAAAATAAACCTTGCATAGATAAATAACAATTAATAAGGAAAATGTAGACATCACAACCAAACATATCGAACATAAACTGACGACACACTGTGACTAGGTTTGTGGCTAGACTAGGAAAAACCTCGTTACTATCTCCCAATCAACAATATCATTGAGCGTGGACACGCTCAGACCTATGAAACCAGGTGGAGTCGATGTCATGTACCTGCAATCCTGCAATCACACATATGCCGTGCATGTATATACATCATAAGTCAAACACACCATGAAGAGAATATCACGGAAATCATAGGGTACTCACAAGCGAGTGATGCAATATCGTTCTCTTCACCAATACAATGTCACATTGAATTGACAAATAAATATCAATTAACTACCATGAGCATATATAGCAATATCATCTCAAGTAAACATCTATGCTAACATAAAGCATGTCACAAATAATCACCATCCAATTAGTGTATCATCACATCATAAAATAAATCCTCCATCGCTCTACTGTCAGCGATCAAATACATCAAAACAAAGTATCAAGGTCTATCAAAGTAAAAACATACTATCAGGAAACATAAGAAAACGGAGGGGTACTACATCCTCCCCCCCTAGGATCAGGCTTACTCCTGGAAGCCTGCAAACAAATAGGGATAACGCTCCCTCATGCGTGTCGCATCCTCCCAAGTAGCTGATGCCTCATCACTAGGATCTCATTGGATCCTCACCTGGTCAATGTCTCAACCCCTAAGAACGAGCCTCTGGCGCTAAAGAATGCCCACAGGCTCCAAAGCCAGCTGCCCATCCTCTACCTGTAACGCATTCCAATCAAGTACATGTGAAATATCAGGATGATAAGGTCTAAGAAAAAACACATGGAAAACATCATGAATACCTGACAAACTGGGTGGTAAAGCGAGTCGATACGCCACAGGACCAATCCTCTCTAGAATCTCAAATGGTCCAACAAATCAAGGTGTAAGCTTAGAGCCTTTTCCATAACGGATTGGACTCTTTTGCAATCGTACTCAAAGAAATACCCTATCACCAACTGAAATTTGGTGATCCACTATATGCACATCAGCATACTTCTTTTGTCGATCATGTGTCACTACCAAATGCTCTCTGATGTGGACAACCTGTTACTCCATATCTTAAAGCATCTCAAGTCTAAGTAAAACTCTATCCTCAAGTCAATCCCAACTCAATGGAGTCTGACAAGGACGTCCATATAACACCTGAAAAGGGGGCATACCTATGGAACTCTGATACCCATTATTTTAGGAAAATCCCACTAAGTATAGATAATCTTCCCAACATGATTGTTGGTCCATGACATACATTCTAAGCATATCCTCAAGAATTTGATTGACTCTCTCTGTCTGACCATCAGTCTCTGGATGATATGCTAAACTGAAGTTCAACTGTGTACCTAGAGCATGTTGTAATGAAGTCCATAAGGCTGATGTAAACATAGGATCTATATCTGATATAATCCTACGAGGAATTCCGTGCAACCGAACAATATCCTCCATGAATATCCTAGCTACAAATGAAGCATTATAAGATGATCGGACTGGAGAAAAATGTGCTACCTTAGTCAATCTATCAACAGTAACCATAATGGCATCATGTCGACGTGACGACATAGGTAACCCAACAATGAAATCAATCGATATAATATCCCATTTCCATTTAGGAATGAGATGTGGTTGTAATAATCCGGTGGGATGTTGATGCTCAGCCTTAACTCTTTGACACTCAAGACATCTCGAAACAAAATCAGCGATATCACGCTTCATATTGGGCCAAAAGTACAACTATCAAAGATCCACATGCATCTTCTTATCACCAAGATGAGCTGAGTATGGTGCTCGATGTGCCTCGGTCATAATCAACATGTGAAGACTTTCTGAATGTGGTACATAGATACGACCTAAATGTCACAATAAACCATCTGACTCAAGAGTATACCCTATGAATCTACCCTCCAGGGGTCTACCTGATTCAATCTCCATCTTCACCTCCTGATACAATCTACTTGTAGGAAGTGCTGCTAAAATCTAGCTCCTCAAATCAACTCCAAGAGTAATAGCAGAAATCTTATGTCGTCGGCAACTGAGAGCATCAGCCACTATGTTCTCTTTTCCCTGAACACATTTCACCTCAAAATCATATTCACATAAGAACTCCATCCACCGTCTTTGTCTAGCATTCAAATTAGGCTACGTAAAAATATATTGCAGACTACGGTGATCACAATGAAGTTTGAAATAGTGACCCAATAAGAAATGCCTCCATTGAACCAATGAATGAACAACTGCGGAAAGCTCCAAATCATGAGTGGGATAATTTGGTTCATGATCCTTGATTTTGTGAGACTCATAAGTGATCACACACCCTTCTTGCATCAGTACTACTCCTAAACCCTCCAAAGACGCATCAGTGCAAACAACAAAATCCTTAGCAGGATCAGGAACAGCTAATATAGGCGCACTAGTCAGCTTTTCCTTAAGTGTCTGAAAAGTCAACTGACACTGATCTGTCTAGAAAAATTTCTTCCCTTTCCTCTGAAGAGAAGTAATGGGGTTCCTAATCCTAGAAAACCCCTGAACAAACCGTTTATAGTATCCAGCAAGACCCATAAAACTATGAACCTCAGCTACGTTGGTAGGCGCAGGCCAATCAACAATGGCTTGGATCTTCAAAGGATCCACAGCAATACCCTTTCTATAAATCACATGACGAAGGTATTTCACCTCAGTCTGAAAGAAGTCACACTTCTTCAGGTTTGTGTACAATTGATTCTCCCTCAAGCACTGCAATACCTGTCTCAGATGCTCTTCATCCTCCTTCATATTTCTCGAATAGATCAAGATATCGTCAAGAAACACAAGAACAAAATGATCAAGGTATGTTCAAAAGACACTGTTCATCAAACTCGTGAATATTGATGGTGCATTTGTTAACCCAAATGGTACTACTATGAACTCGTAGTGCCCATAACGAGTTTGAAATGTTGTTTTATGAATGTCCACTTCTGCAATGCGTAACTGATGGTAACCTGATTTCATATCAATCTTAGAGAACACATTAGCTCCCTTGATCTGATCGAAAAGATCATCGATTTTGGGTAAAGGATATCGATTCTTTATCATTACTTTATTCAATTGACGATAGTCAATGCACAATCTAAATGATCTGTCATTCTTCTTCATGAAGATGGCAGGTGCTCCCGAAGGAGAAACACTCGGACGAATAAAACCCTTAGCCAAAAGTTCCTTCAAATGGATACGAAGCTCTTCTAGTTCTTGAGTAGTCATTCTATATGGGGCTCGAGATATAGGCTCTGCTCCAAGAACCAGGTCAACTCTGAAATCAATATCTCGTTTCAGTGGCATACCGGGTATATCACTAGGAAATACATCTATGAATTCCCTAAGGATAGGGTGATCATCAAGAGATATCTCTTGACTCTCCCCTACCTCCAATTCATTAACTATTGTTGCAAATAGTTGACAACCCTGACAAAGACATCTCTTCAATTGAATAGTAGAAATCATTAGCAAAGAGATAGGTCTTTGAACACCAATGATTTCAACTTAACCAAAATCATTAATATAACATACTATCTTTTGTCGACAGTCAATCACAGCATGATGAGATTCTAACCAGTCCACACCTAAAACAATATCATACGAACCAAGAGGTGTAACATGAAGATCTACTAAGGTAGATAGCGAACCAATTCTTAGTCCACAATTGCGTACAAGGTTCTCTACCACTACCTTCACCCTAGAGGCGAATTCTACCTGCCACCTACCGCCTTGCTTTACCGTCACAAGACCACATCGCTCAACAATAGTAGGTGAAATAAATGAATCAGTAGCTCCAGAATAAAAAAGAATAGTAACATTAGTACCCTGTAACTGACCTGAAGTCTCGACCACAATATTCTGATGATTTCCATGGCAGTTATTTACCGCAGCATAAACTATATGTGAATGACCTGCATCTCCAACTGTAGGCTCAGAAGCTGTCGATTGCTATCCATATCCTGATGAACCTCTCATAGGGCACTGCTTAGCAATATGTCCCTACTGACCACATGAAAAACAACTAGTACCTCTACCAAATCATCTGCCACCCGAAGGTGCATTGGATTGTTGAAAGTTGCCTTTACTAACCATAGACTGTGCACTCTGAGCTAGTTGATCCTGTCGATTACGCTTATTGCGCCACCAGTTACGGTTCTTTCCTGACTGAGAACTACTACCCTGCTGAAATTGTGAATTATTATTCTTATGTGGGTTACACTGACCAAAACCTGCAATAGGTGCACTACCTATCTAGACACTTGTATGTCCACCCAATGCCATAGTCAGATTCTCCTCCACAATACGCACTTTCTCCACAACAACCTCCATAGTCTTTGATTCGAAGACTCTAACTCCTCCACTAATACGAGCATTCAAACCCCTGATGAAATTTTGTACCAACATCGCTTCATCATCTCCAATCCCAGCATATTGTTTGAGCTCATAAAATCTACGCTCATATTGCTCAATAGATAAGGCCATCTGATGCAAATCATGAAACTCATCAGCACGTCGTTGTCTCCAATGGTCAGATAGGAAACGTGCTCTGAATCTTTCTAGGAACATTTCCCAAGATACTGACCCAATCTCTAGATGGAGCTTCTGCTCCTCCAAATGCCACCAAGTAGAGGCAAAACCTCTAAGATGCATGATGGCGCATCTAGCTCGGGTATTGCTACCATATGGGTGCATAGAAAAACATCTTCCCAAGTCTATTAACCAAGTATTTGCTTCTAGACCTCCACTAGTGCCATCAAATGTAGGAGGGCATGCCCTCTACAAATCTCTCATATGTCCTACAACTATGGCATCTTGCTCTACAGTATTAACAATTTTCCTAGGAGATCTATCACATTGCCTAACCACCTCCTGTTCCACTTCCTGTCTCGAACCAAGTCTGGCAAGTACCTCTTCCAGTAAGGGATGCAACCATGCTCCCTCAACCTCTGGCTGAATCATAATATGTTCCCCACTTGTCTATTCCAACTGAGGACCCAACTATTTGGCATGCTCACTCTCGTGAGAGCTTTGAGGGGGAGTAACCTGGCGGTTCGGCCCACAGCCTCCACCTCAACCTCGACCACAACCTCTACCATGACGTCTAGGCATGATCCTACACAAAATCAAGAACAAGTCTTAGATATATAACAGAAAAAACAAATAGAAAACAATACTACAAAGTCTAACATCTAGGACAACCTAATGGGCTCACAATTATCTCGAGCACCCAGTGTTAGAAACCTTGGCTCTGATACCAATCTGTAATGCCTCGCCACGTAACCTTAAATAATGTTGCAATTACTACGAAAGTGTAATAATTTTTTTTTTATAAGTGTATTATTACATGTAACATGAGCACCATTAATGCATACATTCCCTAAGACACACGACAACACACTACATGCAAATCCCATAAATAATAAAAGTAACTAAAAATAGCATGTGATTTACTTTCATAAATTTTAAGAACATTCATTCCATAACAATAAATTACATCACATTGGTATAAAGTACAATATTGATTCATTCTTACATTACATTTGATATTACAATTACAATACTCATTTCCAAATGAGGTAGATCGTACAAAAGTATAGCATTTACATGTTACAAGAATTCTCCTCGATTACAATTTAGGAGTGATACATAAATAAGATATCCACCAATACAAGTGAGACGTAAGAGAAAGTACATATCCACACGCGAGCTCTCCAATCAAGAAGTACCTATCGCCACAAACAAGAATTGGGGACCCTGCCCACCCCCCGTGCTAGGAGATAGTAAAAAGGTTCCCTAGACACAACCTACAATCCCTAGACACGGACAAACTCAATATAAAACTATACAAACACAAACTCAATATAATTGTTACATTGCTTCTAGAACTGAAGGATCAAGTACTATAAATTCATAAAGATACAGTTATTATAGGTGGAGTGTCATCACAATGTTGCATCGGTTACCCAGGTGAATCTTCCTAGGTTCCAACCCCCCTCTTGGGTTACCCTGGTAACCTCTTACGAAACCCGGCCCCACATGCAATCTATTGGGGAATCGATTATCTTTCATAGAGACAAGATAACGATCTTTCCATTCTAGGCCTTCTCGACTCATTCCTAAGTTTGAACTAGCCCTTGAGTCCATGAGGGAGGCATAATTAATCCAGTTAAAGGTTTTAGACTACCTAATGTATTGATTTAGTTTTCACTTATTAGACTAACTCTACATGAGTTACCCAGGCACCACTTTGTGTGTCGGCCCTCATAAAGAGCCACTCCCCTAATAACAACATAAGGAAACTAATTTCACTAACTATGGGTAGACAAGGTGCACACATACCAACATCAACTATCAACTTAATAAAATAGACGACACAACCCGTTCATAGAACCAGGTGTCTAAACTAAATAAAAACTATGTGCACTACCCAAGTTAACTCAAAGGATTGTATTCAAAACACATTACAACTCCCCTCATAAAGTAAACTTATCTGGAAGACTTACTAACTCAATTGACTCAAATTTCCCATATAACGTAAACAGAAAGGAACACAACTTTAAAAATAATTTGGGCAAATAAATATTCTAACATTCGGATTTCCTAAATCCAAATAAATTAATATCATATTGCATGAAAAATCAACTTCTCTATTTAAAACATTTCATTATAAAATAATTACCCATGCTTTACATGCACTAATTAACAATATATTACACATTTAAATAAATATACATTTAAACAATCATATTTAAATATTTATTTAAATATATATATATAATTTTTTTTTTGAAATAAATTTATAATTATTAATATTTTTAAATAAATTATAAATCTATATATATATATATACAATATATATATATATATATTATATATAATATATATTATAATATATATATTATATATAATAACAAATAATATAATATAAAAAAAAACTTTAAAAAGAATTTATGTAGGGGTCGGCTGCCATACACAGCCGAACCCCTTAGTGGGGCGTGGTTGTGCAGGCAGCGTTGGGTGTTGCCCTCACAGCCGGCTCCCCTATGGGGATCGGCTATGGGGGTAGCCCCCATCACCCCCCATAAACCTAAGTTATAATTTTTTTAAAAACAATATTTTTGTTTCTCAAATTTGTTGTACGGCGATTCAAAATTATAATTTTTTTTTAATATAACATTTTCTAAAATGTTTTCTATAGAAAACCTCATTAAAATATATTTATATATATTTATATCTGTATGTGTATATGTCAGAACATATACATATATATATATATGAATATATATAAATTATTCAACATAAATGTTCTAAATGGAAAATTATTTTCACAATCACAAATGCATATTTCAAGATAAATATGTATATACAAAGGTTTTCTACAGGAGATGTTTAGAAAATTTCATAGAGGTTTTCAAATTCCATAACAGAGGAATTCATTTTCAATCCAATTTCTCAGAATATTTTCTATAGGAAATAATTAGAAAATTTCTTACAGAGGTTTCCTTTTCCTCAGATTAACCAGAGAATTTCATTTACAAATCTATAGAGGTTTTCTTTTGTTTTCTTTTGAAATTTTCTATTGTTTAACAATAATCTTCTATGAGGCTCTCTGATTTTACTGTAAAGTTTTCTACAGAAACACAAAATCTTCACGGTAATTTACACACAGAGGCTATCAACAAGTTTTCTACAGGAATATTTTCAAGAAAACCTTCACGGTAATTTTACACACAGAGAAGCTTTCAATATATTTTTTTCTACATAAACTTTAATCAAATTTTCTTCATCATGCAATCTTTCCATTTAACAAATTTAACAAAGCTTCTACTAAATTGAATTTTTGTAAAGGCAACCCTTTCAAATCGACAAAATAAATAATTAAATAAGAAAGGAACCTGTTTTTCTGAAGCTTGAAGAATTGAAGGTTGGAGCAAAGCTTCGCCTTCAAAGTTCAATTTCCAAAGCCCTTTCCAAAATCCCCACTTGCAGAAAGATGCAAAATACTAAACCAGAAAAATTCCCAAAAACCTCTTCCAAATTTCTTTTTAACCAAAAACTAAAAACAAATTTCCAACAATTTCCTCTTTTTTCCTCTTCCGTGAAGTGACTTCTTGCCTTTCCCAGTTATGGCAATATTCTCTCTGAGAATAATCTCTCAACAAGAGTTTTGCATTTAATTTTACTCACACACATGGCTAATCTAAAATATCTTTTAACAAACTTCTAGATATTTTCTTTTGATAATTATAAAGAATTTATACTTTTTTTTAATTTAAAATTTCAAAAATTAATATCATTTTCTTTATGCAAATTTCAAATTCCAATTCACATAATAACATTTAAACTATATTTAATCTATTCACTCAATCAAGAAAATTTAATCAATTAATTTATTTACTTAATAAAATAATTTTAATCACAATGAATAAATTATTTTACCAAATAAATTAATTTAATTAATTAAATAAAACAAAAAACTTTTAAGTACATTATTTAAAATTAATTAAATAAGCGTTGAATCATTAAGAACATTAATCTAACATTAATTTCATAAAATAAACCTTGCATAGATAAATAACAGTTAACAAGGCAAATGTAGACATCACAACCAAACATATCGGACATAAACTGACAACACATTGTGACTAGGTTTGTGGCTAGACTAGGAAAAACCTCGTTACTATCTCCCAATCAACAATATCGTTAAGCGTGGACACGCTCAAACCTATGAAACCAGGTGGAGTCAATGTCATGTACCTGCAATCCTGCAATCAGACATATGTCGTGCATGTATATACATCATAAGTTAAACACACCGTGAAGAGAATATTGCAAAAATCACAAGGCACTCGCAAGCGAGTGATGCGATACCGTTCTCTTCACCAATACAGTGTCACATCGAACTGACAAATAAATATCAATTAAACTACCATGAGCATATATAGCAATATCATCTCAAGTAAACATCTATGCTAACATAAAGCATGTCACAAATAATCACCATCCAATTAACTGTGTATCATCACATCATAAAATAAATCCTCCATCGCTCTACTGTCAGCGATCAAATACATCAAAACAAAGTATCAGGGTCTATCAAAGTAAAAACATACTATCAGGAAACATAAGCAAAACGGAGGTGTACTACATCAAGATTATGGATTTTCTTTTTGGAAGTATGCATTGGGCAAGCTGCTATTTCAAAATATCATTTTGAAGATTATAGGCCTTACAAAGATCATCAATATTCTCCTAGATTTGGGTATATAGGTTGCATGGGGTCAAAATTTGAGAAACAAAGTATCAAGGTCTATCAAAGTAAAAACATACTATCAGGAAACATAAGCAAAATGGAGGTGTACTACATCAAGATTATGGATTTTCTTTTTGGAAGTATGCATTGGGCAAGCTGCTATTTCAAAATATCATTTTAAAGATTATAGGCCTTACAAAGATCATCAATATTCTCCTGGATTTGGGTATATAGGTTGCATGGGGTCAAAATTTGAGAATCTTATGGGTCCCGAGGAATATCATTTGAAGGCACATCCTTCATAGGGGAAGGAGAAGGACAAAACCCTAGTATGGGGAGATTGTAAAGATTATTCAAGGTTGGTGTTTGACTCATCATTCGAAAAATAGAGTAATAGGAATCTTCAAGGGAGTCTTGAAAGCAAACATTTTTACTCTTTGAAGAGGAAGGGGAATGGCCATTCATTGCATTTTTACAATTTGAAGAGAGAGAAGGGGTAATTTGTGGGTCCAAAGTCTTACTAGGAGAGGTAGTAATTTCAAGAGGGGAGAGAGTGATAAATTTTCTCTTTTTGGGGGTGGGACCCTCTTCTAGCTAGATAAGAGAGGGGTTGTAAACATGTGGACACACAAAGTGAGCGGGGATTAGGGCAAGGTTATAATGGTAAAAGTGGTAGATAAGGCTTTGGTGGAGGGGCATAGTCTTACCAATGATAATGACTTTCACAAACTCTTATAGCGAAGAATAAATCTGGAAGGAAAAATTCATTTTCAAATTATGATGAAAATGGTTTAAAATGGGAAAGAGATAAATGTGGAACTCTTTTGCAATCTTCCTCCCCACACCTTGAAGGTCTTCTCTGTTAAATCCATTTAGAAGTCTATTCACTTTCTCCCCCCTTTTTAGAAACCTTCTCATCACCTCTTGGTAATTTCCTTTAGAATTTTTAGGAATTATAACATCTTGGAGAGTGAGACTTGTTGCAAGAGCAATAAGCTCGACATAGACATGAAAGGAGATGCCACAAATGTGAACAATGCCATATTTCCATGAATTGGAAAAATTGGTTAAGAGAATTGAATCATAGTCGTTCATGGCTTCGATGTGCGAGCCATGTTGCCATTTTGCAGAATGATCC
This sequence comes from Sequoia sempervirens, assembly GCA_007258455.2. Lineage (NCBI taxonomy): Eukaryota > Viridiplantae > Streptophyta > Pinopsida > Cupressales > Cupressaceae > Sequoia > Sequoia sempervirens. The sequence goes on along the minus strand of VDFB02000010.1, from coordinate 24,717,427 downwards.
ACACTTCTTGGTAATTTTTTAGGGAATCAAAATTGCTTGGCTCCAATTGCAAAAGATCACCCCCCATTATAGGTAGACCAGTAACATAAAAAGAGGTGAAAAAACATATAGGGACCCAAATTCTAGGAATTTTCTTGAAAGGTTGAAAGGATGAGGTAATGGTAGCAATTTAACTTGTCACAAAAATTTGAGTAAGGATGAAAATACACCTTCCTTAAACGATAATGATTAGGGGTCTTTTTGATAGTGTAATACATCAACTCAAGGGAGCGAGTCATTCTTGCCTCTAACACTAGGGGCTAAAAAATATTTCACCTTATATTAAATTTCACATGCTCCAAGAGAGTATTGACATCAATCTAAATCATAATAGTTTGGATGTGATAGGCAAGATTAGCCAACATATCTCCTAAGAGAAATATGTTATTATTGTAAAATAAATATTATAAAAATAAACTAATTTAATGAAATAAACTATTTCCTAAAATTTAAGGAACTATACTATAGTGATATAGAATTGAAGAAGGGTTTGAAACTAACTAAATCCCATTCTAAATATTCTACTCTAAAACTAACATAACTATTCCAGGTGAAATAATTAGAATAAAGGAATATTTACACTTAGAAATTGATAACATGGATGATAGAGATTGATGGTGTTGTGGTAATAGTATCCTCAAATATCCAACTTTGTCTTCTCTTTATTTATTCTCTATTAGGAGTATTCCTTTAATGGTAGGGAGAAAACAAAAGAAAAGCAATATGAAGAAGGTCAATGGAAAAAATATACTACTATAGGACGAGCTTTGAAGTTAGTGATGAATAAACAAGAATCTTGAAGGTTGTATAGACATGACATTATAATGGTACTATTATATAAATTGTTGACAAGTTGAAAAGAAATGGCATTTCTCTCCTTAACAATGGCTAAGACAAGGAATTTGTAGTTAGTGCTAATATGAGAGCTTGTATTAAAAAATAGAACTTGCAAGGAGAAAATATCTCTAAAATAAATAAATAAACATTTATTATTAATATTATCTATCCATAATTAATGAGAGGAAAGTGGAGTTTAAGCAAGTTGGGTGCAATTCAAAGCTAAATGATCATGAGTTCAAATGTCAAATATAGTGCTAAAATGACTACATGTAAAAATCATGTGCACAAAGTTAAATGGGAAAATCACTAATTTTTCTTGCATAGGATTACTAAGGTGATTGAGAATCATCAAGAGAAATTTTAGGATTGATAGGGATAATTTGATTTAAAATAGATGATTTTTTCTTTTAAGAGTTAGAAAGAAATTTTTTAAAGGCCATAAAATGATGAAATATAAATGATCAATGTGTGTCAAAGAAAAAATAAGGGGAGTCTTATGAGATTACCAAACACCTCCACTAGTTAGGATCAATAAAGAGAAAATAATACTCACACCAAGTGGGTCATGTTTTGGATCTTTAGGTCACATTAAATTTTCCATATATGACTTTCTATTTTTCAAGCATTTATAGGACCCACATAATGAATTTACAAGGAATAGATGATTGTAACATATCCACCTTAGCTCATTGAACCTATATATGTTTCAAGTTGAGTGGTGTAGAATGACATTATTTGTGAAATTTCTAAGTGAGGAGAGCTTACCAAGCCCTTAGGTAGACTAATTTGATGATGATGATGAACCAATATTGAAGAAAATATGTAAGAATACAATATGGCTAGGTATACTTTGATAATTTTGCTATGGATGTATCATGAACACTCTCTAATAATTATTTTTCATAATAATCTCACTAATTACAAAATGAATGATGAATATACATAAATATAACAAAACAATATATAAATCCTCACAAACATGTGCTAGGTTAGTTCACAATTAACCAATCAAAAAGTTTGCAAGGTTTAAATGTGAAATTTGAATTTTTAATTTTTAAGGTTATTATCCATGATCATTAAATGACTTGAGGCAATTTTGCACCTACAAATCTAATCTAGGGTAAAATATGAGAATTAAAACTAATTTCTAAAGACAAGTGATGATGGAGACATAATAAAATAAGGTTATGAACCAAAATTTTCATAATAATATACAACTTATAAACTTGTAATCAAAGTGGATCCAAACTCAATAATCATAAATCAAATAAATAGATCAACCTTATCACATGAAGATAAACAAACTATTGCTATACTCTTGACTAAACATATCATCAATGGACCAAGAGTCACAAGGAAGGGAAGATGTGCTAATAAGCATATAAGAAAGTGAAACCAATATATGTACATCATTAGTAACCTCAAGGAAAGATGAAGCAAGAGAGGCACATGTATGAGAATCCATGAGTAAACAAGGAAAGCTAGCATGAGAGGTATAATATAATACTCACAAGATACATCATCATTATGTATGAAAAAGGGTAACTCTCATAAGACACTATCCTTAAACTCCACATAAGATGGATCATTAAGGGACTATGAGTTTAAGGGTATAGAAAGAGTGCTATCATGACATGTAGAAACAATAGTATCACAAGGTACAATAAAATCATGAATATACGAGGAAGGTTTAACCTCATCACATAAAGCATCATCCCTAAATGTGTTGCTAGAATTCTAGGTTACCTCATCATCATCCATCACACAAAGGGAATAATCATCATGAATCATGTTTAAAAATGAATTAAAATCCTCTAAGATAGATGAGAAATTACCAAGGTCCATGAAGGAGGAGAAGCTAGATAGGTAGGGGAATAATTCATATATGAAATAAGATGTATAAACATGGAAAATGATGCAATATCCTAAAAACCAAAGGATATGAATGAACGAATTGTAAAAATACCTTATAATCCTTGATATATATGTATGAAGATAATCACAATACAAACCCTCACAAGGATCCATAATAAACAATCTAATTATAATGCATAATCAATCTTAAGCAATAAAATAGCAATGAAATGTGGATAAAGAGTAGATCTAAGCCCTAATCAAATTTGAAATAAATGTATAACAATTACAAATATCTTATCTAAAAACATAAAGGAGAAGGATCAAACCTTAAGGATAAAACCATTGGGGTGTAAGAAATGTGATTTTACCAGTAAATGAAATGAAAAAAAAAATTGAACACTATAATTTATCTAGAATACATAATTTAAAGCTAAGATCGAAATAATAAATTTAATACTAATATGTTATTGTAGATGTCATGAATTGATTTACCTATGTGCTAGAAATTAGAGCTTTGATTAGAAAAATGCATCATAATATACATAAATTGACTGTCTTGTTCCTGGTTTAGATCTATGCTTGCATAATTGATCTCTACTCCTATGTGACCAATCTAGTGCACAAAATTGAACTTCGACCTAGACAAGTGAACTCACAAGAAAATGATTATTGTAACATATTTACCTTAACTTATTGTATCTATGTTTTGACATGGGGTGATGTCATAAAACACTATTTGAGAATTTTCTAAGCCTTTAAGGTAGATCAATTTGATGATGATGAACTATGATCATAGAAAATATGCAATCATACAATATGCTTAAGAAGATGTATATTTATATATATATATATATTGATATTCTACTATAAAAGTATCAAAAATACCTTCTAATAATGCTTTTTCATTATCACCTCATTGGTTTCAAAATGAATGATGAATATTCTTAAATGTAACAACATAATACAAATTCTCATAAACATATTAGGTCAATTCACATTTAATGAAAAGGTTGACAACATTTAAGTTTGAGCTTCATATTTACTACAATACAAATGACTTTTATCAATTCTATATCCACATATTTAATCCAAAATAATAAATAAAAATCTAGGTAAATAAGGATGGCGCAAAGTGGCGCATCGGAGCGAATTTCTGCAGAAGGCGGGAATCGTCAGGAAATAGACAACTAGGAAAGATGGCGATGGGGCAATGAGCCTGAGGAAAAGAGATCGGGAAGAGGTGGAGCTAAAATAAAAAAGGAGAAAGAGGTAAACCACATTCCTCAATGGGTATTTTTGAATGGAAGATGGATCGACAAATGCGACCCAAGAAACTAGAAATGGGAAGAAGAATAAGGAAGAAAACAAAATATGAACATAGGGAAAGGTGGTTTCTAGGGCAATCAACAAGAAGGGAAATGGGGTAATCAAAATCCCAGCTGATGGAACCAGAAGGAGAATGCAAATTATGACAATTTCAGGAGTGGGTGGTTCGGGAAAAATACAAACCCTAGGGCCCCAGCGGTGAGGCAATGGAGAGCCACAGAGGATAGGAAAACCAATCGGAGCGGTAGCCCTAGTAAGGAAGAACCATGGAAAAAAGGAAAGAACAACAACAACAAACAAAACTACCAAGGAATCCGTTTGGGAGGAGAGCATATGCGCAAGAATAGATCCCCACAGTTTGAAGCCCACTGGAACAAGAAAGACCTCCAAGAGGTCCTAATCACTACAACCCTCAACACAATTGGAGGAATGGGGGGCATTTCAGTGGCAATAGAGGGAAAGAAAGAGGACCGAAAGCGAACGCTAAACCATGGGGCAACAAACTCTTCTCAATGCCGATAGAAATCATCAAAGAAAGAGTGGAGAGACTGTGAGATCAAGCCCTCTTCGCGAAATGGTGTGGGTCGAGTGATCCGAAAGAAGAAATCATGAACTAGTGGCAGCAAAACTTTAAAGATCGGGTAAGCATAAAACCTCTCCCCAATGCCTTTTATTTGATAGAATGTATAGATTGGGATTTGAAACAACAAATAGTATTTGGCAAACCCTTATTCTTCAAGGGCCACAATTTTCATTGCAAAAACTAGGAATCCAATTTTGACCCATGGAACTACAAAATCAAACAAACCCCAACATGGTTAAAACTGATTGACCTCCCATCAAAATATTGGAGTGTGGAGGCCATGACTAAGATCAGAGACACCCTGGGGGTATGTTTGGGAATAGACGAAGATTTCATAAATGGGAAGAATGGTGCATAGGCATAAATTCTGGTGGAAATAGAGGAAGGTGTAGGGATATACAAAAGCCTGGAGATCCTATCAGAATTTGGAAGTTGGATCCAAAAGGTGGCTAAGAGTGAAATTACCAAGATAGGGAAATGTCTCTTCAGGGAAGACATAAGGAAAGGAGGCTTTGGCACAATGGGAGAGGAAAAATGTATGGGTAGCAAGCAAGAAATAACAAGCAACCTAGTGGCGGAGTTTGATGGAAAAGGAAACAAGATAGCTCCAAGAGGTGAAGGCTTGGAACAAACAATTGAAAAGAGTTCCAAAAAGAGGAAAGTGGAAGGAGATGTATGGTCAACAAATATAATCCCAAGCCAAAAAATGGTGAATGTTGAAGGAGCTACTCTGCAAGCACAAAAGGATTTGAGCGCACTCTTGAAACACACCAAAGACTTGGAAAAAGCCATAACAACACAAATAGGGGAAGTCATGAATAATCAAAAGTACCCAGAGAACACAAGTCAGGAGATCAGAGAAGCTCAAGAAGAAGAAGCAAAAGAAACAAAGGAAGGGGAAAAAACAAACGATAAAGAAGAAAATGAAGCTCAAGAACCTCACCAAGAGGAGAAGGGGGAAGAAGGAATCTTTCTATCAGATAATGAAACATATGAAGATTGGGAAACATATGAGGAAGATTAATAAGAAGTGGAAGAAGGGGAGCTGTGGGAGGAAAGACTGTTAGAACAAACCCAATCTAAGATAAAAAAAAAAAAGCCAAATATAAAAGGGAAGGGGAAGAGAGGCCCCAAAACAAATAGGCTAAACTGGAAATAGCAGCAAATGTAGCTGGTCAAACAAGACTATGGAATGGGAAGGAGACTCTCCTTCCCCAGACACAATGAGGATAATAACATGGAATGTTAGGGGCTTAAACACCCCTAACAAATGGTGTATGGTTAAGTGCCAAATTGACCAATCCAAAGCAAACATACTCATACTACAAGAAACAAAGTGAGACACAAAAGAAATCAAAAATAGAATGAAGTGGTGGAAACAATGGGAAGGATACTATGTAGGGGCAGAAGGGGCCTTAGGAGGTTTAGGGATTATTTGGAACCCACTCACCGTAACAGGGGAATTGTTGGAGGAAAACATGAACTGGATGGCAATAAAATGTAAAGTGTTACAAAAAATGAGTAATTTACATTAATCAACACATATGGCCCAACCCAAATAGGAGAGAAAAGAGCAGTTTGGTAGAAAATCTCTCAGGCTGTATTGAATCTTAGGGGAGAAAAAGGTATCATAGCAGGAGACTTCAATGCAACTCTAAACTATGAAGAGAAAAGAGGTGGGATAGGGAAAGTCACAAGAGTCCAACAAGACTTCTAGGAATTTGTGGATAATAATCATCTAATGGACATAGCAACAAAAAATGGTACCTTTACCTAGACAAACAGGAGGAAAGGATTCACAAATATAGCTGAAAGGCTGGAAATTTTTTTCTTGTTTCAGAACTAGGGAAGAATAAACCAAACACATGAAGCCACCATTTTTCCCTATGTGGGATTGGATCATTTCCTAGTGCAACTACAAATACAGCCAAATGTTACCCCAGTGGGATGCCCATTCAAGTTTGAGAAAATGTGGACCAGAGATGATAAGCTCCCTAATCTAATTAAGGAATGGTGGCAGGAACTACAGATAGGGAACCACTCCTGCTTGTACCAATTGAACAAAAAATTGAACCATGTGAAGAATAAACTTAAAGAATGGAATATAGAACACTTCAAGAAAATATTCCAAGAAAAAGAACGGGTGGAAAAAGAATTAAGTACACTCAATGAACATATTATAGAAGAAGGAATAGACATGGTGGATTTCAAGACAAAAAAGGCCCTGAAAGAAGAGCTGGCAAAGATCTTGAAAAGGGAAGAATGCTTCTGGAGGTAGAAGTCAAGGGAGATGTGGCTCAAAGAAGGTGACATAAATACAAAGTATTTCCATAGAATGGCAGTAACCTACAAAAGTAGGAATAGAATTACATCCATAACAAGAGAAGATGGCTCAATAGCGCAATCTTTGGAGGAAGTCAATGAGGAGGCAGTGAGCTTTTACCAAGCAATACTAAATAGGCCAACTAGGAAGAATGAGGAAGTCAGAAACAGATTGTTGGTAGGAATTCCAAAGATCATAGGAGAAGAACAAAATAAGATGTTATATAAGCAAATAAGCAAAGAGGAGGTGAAAAAGGCAACATTTCAACTTAACCCAGACAAGTCCCTGGGACCGGATGGTTTTCCTGCATGTTTCTTTTAGAAATTTTGGGAAATAGTGGGGGAGCATTCATACTTGGCATCAAAAGAATCAAGAAAAAAGATGACTATGTTGGGAGCAATAAACCACACATTCTTGGCATTGACCCCTAAGAAAAAGGACCCTGGAAAGATGGGGGATTTCAGGCCAATTGCTTTATGCAACACAGTGTATAAAGTGATCATGAAAATAATATCAAATAGACTGAAGGGAGTATTGGAAAACATAATCTCAGAGGAACATAGTGGTTTTGCTCTGGGCAGGTCAATTGTTGACGGCATAATAACAACCCATGAAACCCTGCATTCGGCCATAAAGGAAAGAGAGCCATGTATGATCCTCAAGCTGGATATACTTAAAGCATATGATTTGGTAGATAGAGATTTTTTATTGGAGGTGCTCAGGAAATTTTGCTTTCAAGAGAATTGGGTAAATTGGGTTAAAAGTTGTATCTCCACAACAAAATTCTCGGTGTTGGTAAATGGGACAGCTCAGGGTTTCTTTTCAACCATGAGAGGGATTAGGTAGGGAGATCCCCTATTCCCCTTCATGTTCATTATCATGGCAGAAGTTATGGGAAGGGGAATAACAACACTTAGACAGGCAGGAAAATGGAAAGGAGTGCAAGTAGCCAATGGCGTTGAGAATACAACACATCAATAGTTTGTTGATGATACAACTCTGTTTGGAATGGCAAGTAGAAGAGAAACAAGAACCATAAAAAACTTTTTGGATGCATATTGTCGAGCATTAGACAAAGTATAAACTGGCACAAATTGGAGGTTTTCTTTCTCAATACACAACTGAGCCTTCAGAGAGACCTGACAAGAATTTTGGGCTTGAGAGTGGCAAATTTCCCAGGGAGATTCTTGGGAACCCCATTATTTGTTGGCATCAACAAAAAATGCTATTAGGAAGGGCTAATAAACAACTGCATGAATAAGTTGGGGACATGGAAAGGGAAATGACTATCATCAACAGGAAGATTATTGATGGTGAAAGCAGTGCTATCAGTAATACCAATCTACTCAATGGCATATGCCTAAAAATTCCAGTAGCAATTGAGGAGAAACTCAACCAAATATTCAGAAACTTCTTTTGGAGTGGCACAGGAGATCAACAAAAATTTCCCCTAGTGGCATGGAGAAAAGTTTGCACTCCCAAAGAGGCTAGAGGAGCAGGCATTAAGCAATTGAGATTGATGAACATGGCAATAGGGGCAAAATTGGTTTGGGAAATGTATGCAAGAGGAGAACATCGTTGGGTTAGGATTTTAAGAAGAAAATACTTAGATTCAGACTCTAATTCGTATTCTCACAGTTGAGAACCCTCCTAGAGGATCAACCATCTGGAACTATCTGCTGAAGTGCAGGGACATAATCACAAAGCATGTGACTTGGGAAGTGAGAAATGGTAAGTCAACATCTTTCTGGAAAGATTCGTGGAATGAAAAAAAAGCTTTGGCAATGCTACCCAATCTGGACTTAATCAGAGAAGAAACCATAAGAACTTGGGGAGAGTATGTAATTATGGAAGGATAATAGAGAGGGAGGGTGTGCAAGAATGGGAGTGGAACTCCTTGCGAAACCTAGAAGCCCCACAAAACCAAAAAGATGCCCTTGCTGCAATCTTAAAGGAAAGAAAATTCCTGCCCTCTAACCAAGAAGACATCATTAGGTGGTGTGGCTCTTCGACAAGAACATATATAGTCAAGCTTGGATATAGGATAAAGGAACAAGCAGAGACAAGAGAAAATTGGCCAAACAAATTACTGTGGGGAAGAAACTGTTTGCCTAAAGCAGGATTTTTTGCCTGGCTGGCAATACAAAAAAGGATTTTAACAGAGGATAGATTATCCACCTACGACATTCAGGGCCCTGGGAGATGCATTCTATGCAAAAATGACAATGGAGATACAAACCACCTGCTAGTCAACTGCCCATACTTAGAACATTGTTGGAAGCACTTCATGAGGAAACTCAGCTGACAAAGCCCCTTGCCTAATTGCTTATTGACATGGTTCAATATGTGGCCCCATCCAAGAAGAAAGGCAATTTTTGACAACATCTGGCCCATTGCCCCATCAATAATCCTATGGGAAATCTGGAAGGAGCGCAACAGAAGGATTTTCCAAAATAAGGAAATGATGCCAAAAAGATTGTGTGAAAAAATAGAAGGAATGATTACTGAAACAGTGAATGTAGCAGTCAAATCAAATACAAGGAAGTAAGGAACCTGGTCAAATTGGGATGATCAAATGAAACAAGCATTTAAGGGACTTATCATACCTAAAATAATAGGTTCGGGACAAAGTACATCTTAATAGAAGAGGAAGGAAGTCAGATGGGAAACTCTGGAAGTTGGATGGATCAAGATCAACTTTGATGGGCTGTCTCAAGGCAATCTAGGCCCCAGAGGTGCTGGATGTGTGGTCAGAAATGAGAAGGGGGAGACAATAGTAGAAAAAATCCAATCCATTAGGAATCTGCACAAACAATGAGACGGAGTTTCAAGTAGCTCTAATGGGAATCCAACTGGGAATAACCATAAAAGCAAAAAGAATACTACTAGAAGGAGACTCCCTCATCACTATCAACTCGATAAGACAACAAATCTCTCCCAACTGGAAATTGAATCACTGGCTCCATACAATAACACAACTTCTGGGTAGGTTTGAGGAATACAAGGTAACTCACATCTACAGAGAAGGGAACCAAAGAGCAGAAAGCTTGGCAAAAGAAGTTGTAGAAAAAAACCAATGAAGAATATGCCAAGGGCTCAAGAGAAATCAAAAGCTCAGAACTAGTCCTAACAATATGCTGGGTGTATCGACATATGTACATGTGGATCTCATGTGGCAAGAAAGGTTGTAAGTGAAGTCTAGGTGGGGCCCATTATGGATTGACTGGAAAATGGGAAGTAAGCTATTCCTCATCGACAAAATGGTAATATAGAGTAATTTTCAAATACGTGCAGAGTGTGGGAAAGGTCATTTACTAAGGCCTCGCTGGCAGGGTTGAGTTGGGCTGGGCTCGTCACCCACTAAAAGTACTCATTCGCAACAAGCTGATGGCCAAAGGACATTCTTTGCAATAATGGTTCGTCAGGCTTTGGAATTAAAGCCTAGAATAATTTCATTAACAACCTAAGTGAAGTCTCTCGAATTTTTTTGCTTATGTTTATAAAAGACAAATAGATAGGTGGAATGTAAGTGCCTTCTATTGTGAACAGGTGTAAGTATTTCGCAGAGAGCTTAAAATGGGAACTCCGCTTTCACTCAGCACAGACAAACAACAACAGGCTTTTAAGGGGGAGATTACAGATAAACGCCTACAGGGGTTGCTCTCCTCACTGCATCCAATAATCCTTTGGGCCGTAAAGAGGGTTTTGGGCCTAGAGTACCATAGGGCGAGGTCCAATTAAGAGATACCTACCATGTTTTTGGCAGTATCGAAGGAGGGAGCCAAAAAGCTCACGCAAATGGTCTTCGATCATGCGTGGTTGGCATACATCGATGCGGCTCTGGATAATGTTGATGAAAATAAATTGATACCTATGCCACAAAACTACTACATGATTCGTATGCATGGTCGAGAGGTGATGAAATTTCCATTGATTAGAACCATAGAGCCTGAAATCTTCGAGAAGCTTTGGGACGTACATGAACGCAACATTTTCTTTCTGCTTTAGGCTGCGAAGATGGTCACAAACTTACCTCACAACCAGGCCCTGCGTTATGTGGAAGATGAGGAGCTGGTGAACGAGATTGTGGTTGCTGATGATGAGGACTGGAAGCTAGGGTTGGGGGAAGAATGATGTCAAAATGATGAGAGGGACCCTGAGCAAAAGGCCAAGAGCCCAACACATGCCAAATGCAGTCCGAAATGCTTTGTGATTGCTGATTTCAAGGCTTGGCAGAAAAGGAACGACTCAGACGAAGACAGTGATGAATAGGCCTGGCGGGTATGTTGTCTATAGGTTTGCTTACCCGAATTTTTGTATGTAAATTTGGCAATCAATAGCAGGGGTATAGAGTCAGTCCCGTTGTTATTTTTTGTGGTTCATTTTAAATCCTTTGGTGGGTCAGTTTCGTCTGGGAGTAGTATGGGTTTTCTCTAGAAATTGTAAACATTCCAGGGCTTTTGTAATTTGCCCTGAAAATTTTGGTTAGAAGGTAATTAAACCAGGATTTTGGTAGGAATACCTGGGGATTGGTTTGGACTGCGAAGTCTATCTCTAATGATACATCAGTATGTAATCTTTTTTTGTTCAAAGTAATACAGGGCGCTGCCCCATATAGCAGCTATTTAACCATCAAAATAAAAATAAAAATCTAAAAATTAAAACTACTTTTAAAAAAATGACAATAAATATATAATAAAATAAGATTATGCACCAAATTTCATACAAAAATAGACACTCTTAATCAAATTGGACCCAAAAGCATTTATCATTAGATTATTTCCCCTCTTGATACCATGGACATAGGTGGTGGCACTTGTCCCTCTTACTCTCTCTATAAAACAAACCACCAAAACCCACAAGAGTTCCGGGGTTGGGGAAATACAGCTCATTCCGAATAAAACAGGAAACGCAATACTAGAGAGCAGCAGCAACATCAACTGCTTTCGTGGCCCCCTCTTTCTTTCTTCCTAACTACCTCTAATCCATCCTCGGCCAAATTATAGGCGCTCGGTTTGTTACCATAAATCTGGAGACTCAGGGATTTCCTCCACCAATGGAGCAAGAGGTCAATTATCACATAAAACACTTGTACCAGATTATGCTTCATTGAATTTGATTATATTGTAAATTTTCATTTTTCATGAAAATGCAGGGCAAAAAAGATGGAGTACTTGAAACGGAAAAGCAGAGTGGTAGAATTCGGTCAGCCTTGGCGGAGTGTGTTAAAGAGCCTCATAGCTGGCAGGAACAAGTATGTTACAAATTCAATTTCAACGCGGAAATTTAAATAGTCGTACACCTGGTTATGGTCAGTTAAATTTCGTTAACTCTAATGACCTCTAAATTTCGCTAACTTTAATGACCTCAAACGAGCTACGCTATCTATTATGTTACTTTATGCTAATCTTCTCTAATTAAGTGCTTAGTATAATTGTTATTATACCACACAGTTGGCTATACTGAAATAAATTCTATGCATAGACGTTCGGAGAGTACCATCAGGTTGTAGATTCTGGCCAAGTACAATTTCGGTGCGGACAGGCACCTAGCTGAATCTGAGCGACTGGGTTTTGCATTTAAATTAGGGATTTAGATTTTTCTGAAAACTATCAGCATGAAATTTGGTAATTCTTAAACAATTTTTATAGATAGCATACAAATTCAATGAAATTTAGCAATATTTATAACATCATAGTTATGTTATGCGTAATGCAGGTCACCAATAATATGAAACTTTATTCAGAAATGAGGATAAAGTAAGGCATCATAATTGTGCTTTGCAGAATGAGGAGCGGATATGAAATTTAGACAAGAGTACCATATGCTGGATAATTAATGCTGTGTGTACAGGCTATTGGGCCCCTTTATTCAAACAAAGATGCAGAGAAGATGACATGGTGCTTTAGTTTATTAGAAGTAGCACATCAATTATATTAAAAATTTGAATTTCAAAGCAGACTATGATAAGCCTGAGTTTGAAATGTCTCAGGTTAACCCTAAGTTTTTAACCCTTTTTGCATACAGTTGAATTTCTATGGTCAAAAAGACAAGATTCTGCCCCAGTTTCAGGGGTTTGAGGATGGGAAAAGGGGGACAACTTCTCAGGATGATTGGAGTGTATCCCTATGATGACAGGGGATGGCACAAGGGACGGTCATATAAAATATCTACAATTGCACCTAGACATAGTTGCCATGAAGCATCATTATATAGGAATACGGACCATGTACTTATCCCTGTACCCACAATTTCTGGTGACTACATATTATATATAATATATGTCTCGTTATTCATTTACTCACGTACCCCATCTTTGTATTGATATTGGTAACCCTGCATCTCCTGGTCTTTGCTGGCAGACTCTGACTTGGCAAACCCAGAATTTGTGACTCGGCAAAGACTCAAGAAAAATTTGGCAATTTAAAAAATTGCTTAAATTTTTGTAAAAACACATATTTTTTTTTGCAAAATTTAATGACAAAATGCATCCAATGAGTCCATAAATGAGTACAAAAGTGTTCTCTATTAAATTTGATTAATTTGAATATGGAATCACATCATCATGTGTAATCTTGATACAATAGATAGCTGACAACTATTATGAATTTATGATGACTTCCTGTGAAAATCATTATCATAATTCATAAATTGCATATTACAACATTTTACATCTTCCTTTTCCCTGATCTAGTGAAATTTGGGGAGAGGTTGAGGTTCTAATCATTGCACTCTGTTGTGGTTCCTTAGCATAGAAAGCTATGCTTGTGGCTCTAGCTTGACCTAGATGGCAATAACTTCTCCTCTACCTCAACCTCATCAATGTCATCCACTGACAATTCTGTAGCTTCTTCTACTGCAGCCACATCCTCCATTGCCTGCCTCTTAAAATCAATAATCTTATCTGCAGTAAACAATGGGGGTCTTCATCCTACCTTGTCCAATCGCTATAAGGATCAATGTCATCCAAATCAATGACCTCCTCTGATTTGTCCTCAACCTTTCTAGTGTGAAGCAGAATGTTGTATTGCACAAATGCAAGTTCATTGGAGTGTTTTTGAGTTAATTTATCCTCTTCTTCGTGGGGATGGCTTCAAAATAACTCCAGTGTGCTTACAACATGATGCGCTACAAGGTTAACAAAAAATGTGGAGAGCTAATATTTGAGGATTTGTGGTATTTGCACCCAAATCTACCCACCAAGGACCTACAAAATAAAATATTCAAGAGTTAGTAAGCATGTGATGTAAAGACTTCAATTTTTGTTACTTGGTGACTGAGTGGTTATTACTTCTTCCTCATATAGCTAGTGCAGAAGAAAAGAGTTTACTCCAAACAGTCCTGTAATTGTGCAATTTTTGAACAATGAGGTCTTTCACGTCAATCTCAAGTGCATCCTCTCAATGCATGTCATGAGGGCCCTCCATAATCTCTCTATTAGGATCTATGAAGCTATCCAAATAGAAAAAACCAATGTTGAGGAAGTACCTTGCTGCATGAATGGGTTAATGGAGTTGATTGTTCCACCTCCAACCAATGATCGCTCAAATATGATCAAATTTAAGCTCCTTGTAATAGTTTCGGATGGACTCTTTGGCCCTATCCATGGCCTCATAAATGTACCCCATTGGATTTTGATCCCCATCTACCAAATGGAGAATCTAACCAAGGGCTTTGATGCCTACAAATACAAACAAATTAAATTTACAAATTTATGATGAAAGACTAAAATTAAAAAATAAATATTCAATTTGAATCTTAAATCGAAGTTTTGATGTTACCTTGATGATCTCTGTAGTTTTTTGTGCAAAAAGATTATCAAAGACTATCCTTGCAATCCTCTCTCTTTTAGGGTTTTTTGAATATGATGAGTCTAGCCATGCTTGAATCACAAACATTTGTTTCAAAGAAGTCAAATCATTGCAAACCTTCTGACACTCGATCGCACCAACTCTTTTCCTTTGGTGTGATCTTTCATCAAACTAAGAACCCCATGAGTGATTATAAATAAATTCTTTTATGCTTCTTGCATCTTTCACAACCAATTTCACCCAATCAAGTTTGCCTATGTTCTCTTAAAGAAGGTTAAGGCAATGGTGCTACGCAAGGGGTCCAAAAGAGTGACTGATGCCTCTCTTAGAGCAATCTCCCCGCTGCCACACACACTACTGCATTGTTAATTATTATTGCGGTAAAATCTTTATATATTAATCAAATGAAAGAGGCATGCTCTTATAGATTTTACAATGATATGATTTCGAATGAAATCGGGAAGTTACTAAATCAGAACTAAAGCATAAAAATAGAAACTACAATACGTTACATAATTTACAAAGTATTGACCATTAATCATTAACTAAATATTATTTTAACACCCTCCCTTAATGGTCAATCTATCAACTACACCAAGATGCCCCCTGAATTTTACAAATTTATCTGGACTGAGAGACTTGGTGAGAATATCAGCAGTCTGATCCTCAGTTGGAACATACTGCAATACCACTGGTCCATCTTCGACAAGCTGGCGAATGAAATGACAATTTCATGGAAGATTGGATTCTTGGCAAGTTTCAACACCCCTTGATTGTCACTATACAAGGGGGAAGGCCCTGCTTGAGACATTTGCATGTCCTAAAGCACCCTTCGAAGCCAAACTGCCTCACAAGCTATTTTAACAGTTCCCCGATATTCAGCTTCAGTTGAGGAAAGAGCCACTGCCTGCTACTTTTTGCTGGTCCATGTAACTGCACCTATACCCAAATTGAACACATACCTTGAAGTAGACTTTTTGTCATCCACAAAACCTGCCCAATCTGAGTCTGTATAACCAATCAACTTAGGATCTTTGCACCTTCCATACAGAATGCCAAAGTCGGAAGTGCCTTTCACATATCTTAGCACACGCTTTGCTGCAACCCAATGTTCAGCTTTAGGGGCTATCATGAAGCGAGAGATGTAGCTCACTGCAAAACTGAGATCAGGTCTAGTAGTAGTGACATAAATGAGGCTGCCTACTAGTTGCCTAAATGCGGATTCATTTTCCACAAGCGAATTTGATTTTGCTGAAAGTTTGAGCCCTTTCTCCATAGGTGTTGATGCAGGTTTGCAGTTACTCATTCTGAACTTATCAAGCAAAGTGCGAGCATACTTGGATTGAGAAATGAAGATGCGATCAACTATTTGCCAACCCTCAACACCAAGACAATAATGAAGAAGTCCCAAATCTGTCATGTCAAAGGATTGTCTGAGATTGTGTTTTATCTCCTCAATTAAATGTTCCGAGTTGCCAGTATTGATAAGGTCATCAACATAGACGACAAGAATAAGGATATCATCACCAAACTGCTTGGCATACAAATTTGAGTTAGAACGACTCCGCTAAAAACCATGATCAGTAAGGTACTTATCAATTTTCATGTACCATGCCCGTGGAGCCTGTTTAAGGCCATATAGTCTTTCTCAAGTCTAGAAACTTGATGTTCTTTACCAAGAACCTTGAAACCGAGAGGCTGTGTCATGTAGACTTCTTCCTGTAGATCACCATTGAGAAACACACTCTTGACATCCATTTGATAGACTTTCCAACCAAACTGGGCTGCTGTAGCGAGGACAAGCCGAATAGTACTCATTTTGGCTGTAGGAGCAAAAGTCTCCTCATAGTCAATGCCCTTTGTTTGTGAGAACTCTTTGGCTACTAGTCTAGCCTTATACTTGTCAAGGGTTCCGTCAGCCGTGTATTTAACTTTATACACCCATTTGCAGCCAATGGGCTTCTTCCCAGGTGGAAGATCAAAAAGCAGCCAAGTGTTGTTCTTCAAAAGGCTATGATGTTCAGCTTCCATAGCCTGTTCCCACTCAGGTATGCCTTTAGCCTCCGAGTATGACTAAGGCTTAGAGATGCTGTGCAGATTGGCCATGAGAGCAAAATTAACAGTATTTTGCTGCTTGCTCTTTTTCTGAGCAGTTTTACTCTCAATCAATTCATCATCATGAAGATCACTAATGGTTTTAGCATACCATTTAGACCGGAGAGTAGAAGTACCAATATCATAAACAGGAGGAACATCACCAAGTGTGGCTGGTACAAAATCAGCTGGATTAGGATCTAGATTGTCTTGAGGAGGGGCGGGTGGTGGAACATTCTGTTGTGGTGGCTGCTCAACTGCAAAATCCCTCCCATCAGGTGGACTCAGGGGAAGACAAACACCTAATTTAGAAGCATTCGGAGGCTGTTCCTTAGGATACACAAAAGTAGATGACTGAAAGAAAGGCCTAGTAGTTTCATCAACCACAACATCATGAATGAAGATGAGACGATCTGTCTTGACATCAATCAGCTTGTATGCTTTATGATTTTCACTGTAAACAGTGAACACGAGTTTCTGGCTTTTGGAATCCAACTTAGTGTGCTTGGCATATGGAATCCAAACATGAGCTGTAGAGCCAAAAACTTTCAAGTGGCTGATTTTAGGCTTACGTCTAGATTAGGCTTCTTCAGGGGTCATCTTCTTAACTGCATGAGTTGGAGATCGGTTCATAAGATAAACAATAGTATAAATTGCTTCAACGCAGTATTTCTTAGGAACATGTCTATGCTTCATCATAGAATGAGCCATTTTAGTAATGGTACGATTTCTACGTTCTACGACACCATTCTGTTGTGGGGTGTATGGTGTGGTGAGTTGGCCCCCCATTATCAGACCTAAGAGTAACTATTGGAGAACCAGATTCTTTTTCAACTAAGGCCTTATATTGCTGAAATATACCAAACACATCTGATTTGTTTTTCAAAAAATACACCCACATTTTTTTGTTGAAATCATTAACAAATAATAGAAATTACCTGCAACTAGTAACTGAAGGAGTATTCATTGGACCACATAAATCAGCGTGAACCAACTGCAATACCTTGGAAGCTCGCCATGAATCACCATCTGAGAATGGAGTCCGATGCTGCTTTCCAGCCTGACAAGTCTCGCATACTCCATGATTCTGAGTCTAAATTGCAGGGAGGCCACCAACCAAATCATCATGAGCTAACTGAGAGAGATATTGCATGTTCAGGTGCCCATAACGTTGATGCCAAAGGCTGCTGATTGAAGTACTCCTGGCTGCCATAGTGTGCTCTTGAGAATCACCAAAATCAATAAGTCTATATAGACCATGATCCTCAAGGCCCTGAACAATTGTGGTGCGTGTCTCTCTATCAACAATGTTGCAAGTGTGCATGCTATTAAATTTCTCCCTCTAGAATGAATCTGCATGTTGCCCTTGCTGACAACAGTATACTCCTCGCCTCCTCCAAAGATAACATAATCTTTGAAGGGCGTGTACTTAGTGAACCAGTCCCGGTGATGAGTGAAATGTTGAGAAGCACCTGAATCAATGTACCATGCAGAGGATTTCACAGGATTTGTTGGACTCTTGGCCATGAAGGCATAGAATGCAAACTCCTGCTTAGTGTGCTCTGTGACATGTGCTTTAGGTTTGGACTCTCCTTGCTTGTTTTGTTTAGAAGCCAAGTGTTTCCGGCAATCTTTCTTCATGTGACCAAATTTATGACAGAAGTTGCACTGAACATTCTTCTTTTTGGAAGAATACAAAGACTACGCTTGACTGGTCTGCTGAGAGGGCTGATTTTTGCCCTTATTCTTCTGAAAGGTCTTGGCGGGAAATGCCTGCTCTGTGGAGGACGAACCAGAACCACTACCGAACTGTTGTTTCCAATGATCCTACTGCAGAAGTATGGTGCACAGATCTGAAAACTTCAAATCAACATTCGCCGAAGTAATGTTGAGGGTCTCAATAAAGTGCTCGTAAGATTTTGGTAGACTTTTTTGAGTGATAACTACCATATCTTCTTCCTCCATTCTTGACCAATAGCCTCAAGTTGATCACGAATGTCCTTGATTTTCGTCAAGTGCACCTACAAAGTTGTCTTTTCATCCATCATGATAGAAAACAACATGTTCTTTAGAAAGAACGCCCGACTTTTGTCGAAAGTTTCATGAAGATCTTTTAGATGATCCTAGATCTCTTTTGCTGATTTACCAGATGGAACTTGAGGCAGTTGATCATCGGAGACCAAAGATGGAAGACTTGCCGAGTTGTAAAAAACTCACGAGTTTTTCCTCTGGCTGACTTTTTTCGATGTTAACTCACCGAGTCTTCCTGCTGAGTCTTTTCAAAAAACTCGTCGAGTTTTTTCGAGTTTTTGGTGAGTTTTTGCCAAAAACTCGCGAGTCTTTACAAAAGACTTGCCAAATACATAAAAAATTCAAAAAACGCAATTTTTTTTTGAAAAAGTTGCTTAGTCTTTTGTCGAGTTTTTGCTAAGTTTTCTTCGAGTTTTTGTTGACTCGTTAATTTTGGGCTTGGCGAGTTTTTTGCCGAGTTGAGTTTTCCAACTTTGTCGGTGATAGGTAGTTTAATGAGCATCACAGCTTCACGATTTTGTTCATCAAACTTTTCTTGGTCTTTATCACTCGATGTTGGTTGAACCTTTTTACCCAGAATAATCTGATCAAGGTAGCGATATTCGAAGATAGTAATCATTCGTTGCTTCCAGGTGTTGTAGTTACAACCATTGAACTTTTGACTACCCTCGAGCATAATATGAGATAAGGATGCCATTTGTCATAGAATCCGACAAGAGGCACAAGACCCCACAAATGCAGAAATTTGTCAAAAAATGAAGGCATGAAACCCAAGGTCACCTTGAACGTTCAGGAAAGAGAGCAGAATAGCCGGTAGAAAATGATCAATGAGACCTGTAAGAAAAACATCACTAGGAATAGGTACGGAATGCCTTACAAGTCACAACAGAAGATTATAGATTCTTTAAAAACCAGACTCACAATTTTATAAAAATCGCGACAAAAAGAAGATTGTAAGAAATAGACATGCAGCTTGCAGAATATGACATGGGAATCCTGCTAGAGAGGGGTTGCGATATTCTTCTAATGCCCAGAAAAAAAAATACGACCTCCAGTCATGTTGAAAAAAAAAAAGGTAAAACATCTTCAAAACCCGTGCAAACACGTGAAGGGTTTCAAAAGGTTGTGCATAGAATGAAATGCAGAATCGCACCAGAAGAAAACATCGTCAAGCCCAAAAAGCTAAAAAATGACGCTTAGGAAAATGATGACAAAATGTGCCTAGAAGATGCAGAGGTTGCGGGTTAAATCGCGCTAGAAAAATGACGAAAAATGCCCAAAATCGCGTGCCAAAAGATGCCCTCGAAATGCCAATCACACGTGCGGGAGATTGGAGCATAGACAAACGATTTCGAAGACTACAGTGACACGATTTTTTTCTTTTGCAACCTTCGATTTCGAACAAAAGAGAGGACATGATTTCAAATTGAGAAAAAAAAAACGATTTTTATCAGTATCCTCAAACTCGAAAAAACAAAAAGAAGGCGCTAGAATTTAGAAAAGAAAAAAATCGAAATGATCTTTCCTGCTCTAATACTATATTGCGGTAAAATCTTCATATATTAATCAAATGAAAGAGGCATGCTCTTATAGATTTTACAATGATATGATTTCAAATGAAATTAGGAAGTTACTAAATCATAACTAAAGCATAAAAATATAAACTACAATACATTACATAATTTACAAAGTATTGACCATTAATCATTAACTAAATATTATTTTAATAATTATAATTTGAACTACACTCTATGCCCACCTCGAAGACAACTTCCTCTAACATTAGACTCAAAGTTTCTGCCTTTTTTACATTTTAGAGGCATTAACTAACTTCAAAAGAATTGTCTCACCATTTGAAGCTACCAAAAAATTGTCAAGGGTTCGGTTCTTTCCATTCGTCCACCTATTTGAAAGAATAATGTAGCCATACTTTCACCATTGCTTCTTTTGTTTTTCCGCATCTAATTTTGCCTCTTTAGTTGCATCTATGAGCAACTTCCCACTCAAGTCTTTTTGAGAAGGTGCCTTTTAGCCTTTTCTTGCTACTGTCAATGCACTTACTTGATTCTCCTAGTAATGGTTGCTTGCCACATTGAAGGGAAGGTTGTTGAAGTACCGAAAATAGGTGCATGCTTTATCTAATTTTTGGTGCACCTTCTTCTTCCACATTGTACCTTCCAATGATGGTTGTGCTCCAAGTATATTTTTGGGTACAAAAAAGCAGATGAAGTGGATGCCAATGTGCTTCGTATGTGTGGACCATGAACAAAATCCACTATGCCTTCAATGTCGTATCTTCATTTGTTTTGTCATGCTCCGTCAAACTAAAGATGACGACCTTGATAAAAAAAAATCAGATCGCCACCTATATCCTAGGCTAGGCAATTAAATTAACAAAAGGGTCGATTAATATTAGACAAAAGAATGTCATGGCCGATGACTCTACAAAGCATATAATTTACAATAAAAAGGTTTTAAGGCAGCGCTTGATTAGAAAGGGATGTATCCCTTACCAAGGTAAGGATGTCAATGAAAAGATGTGACTATTCAACCCCCCTCCATGAAGGATATATAAAGGAGGTTGAATCATTTGTGAAAGGCATGAAGTGAAGAGAATTGGAAAGGAGAAGAAGAATTAATAATAGCAGCAATTTTATTAAAAGATATATCTGAGAAATAAGTAGAATTATATATATATATGTGTGTGTGTGTGTGTGTGTGTGTGTGTGTGTGTGTGTGATCATGCAATAGTGATACTTGTAGCAATTTTTGATCATTGTGAATAATCTAGATGCTTCCTTTGTTATAAATATGTAATAATAGATTCATATGATAGTCCATTTTGAATTTAGGAGAAACTGATTGCAAATAGGAAGGATGGCCAGCCTTCTGGGTTCACAAGATGTCATGTCCTTGATTGGGACCTATCTCCCGTGGGGCGGGAAAAAGCATTCTTAAATGCTAATTTAAAATAATACCAATATAATAATTAAATATTTAACATTAAATAATAAATTTAAATTATTAATAATAATATTTAAATTTATTGTTTGGTTGACCTTTTAATCGGCGCCTTAGCAATATTTGAAATTTTATTTTATTTGTTTGACTCTTTGGTCGGGTGACTATGGAATATGGTATTTATTTGGGATGTTGTGCATTGGTGGAGATCATTGAATGAAGACACAGATTGCCTGATCTTGTAAGGACGAAATCCCCTGTTGGTCAAACGCGCTGGTAGGACGGAAACCCTTCCAGCATCTGTGACTTTGTTCTTACACTTCACCATCTTTATCTGAAGTCCCGCACTTGTGTTCAGGCTGGAGATGAGAGATTGATTCATGGGATACACCGAATGTGCAGATCATGCGATTTGGAGTTTAGTGCTGGGCGAGGGAGCAACCAACCACTCGTGATCGAGCTATAGGCTTTGGCCACACCACTCACAATCTCACACAATTTTTGATCAGGCGATTGAGAATCACGAAGAGCATACCATTGATCAAGTCGCATAGAGGAACATCATCATGCGGGCGTAGCAGTCAACACCACTGAGAGAGGGCGGGTTCAAAAACACGTCCATCCTTTGCCAGGCGCGATTGACATAAATGCACATACTCTCCTCAGGATTGACGATACTACTATATTTGTTCTTGAAGCTGCACCTGTCTCCTACGGGAGCCGAGATAAGTGGTGTGCTGTCGCTGATCTTTGGAGATGCGATTCATATCGCCATCGGTTTGTGTTCAAGATCTAACAGAATGTATTGTGATGCTGCAAAGACTCAAATTTTGTTAATGTTTCTGTGTATTGCAACTTTGAAGAATTCATAATTTTAGGATATATATATATATATGCGCCTGGATATCTTGTTCAAATTGTGAATGTGCATCTACAGTAGTGGTATGGGATTGGTTTGTGTCTTCATGTCTTTCTACTGTGGTAAGGGAGCGACACCTTACAGTGGCAAGGAGTTATTTAAATATCCTGTGCAAATATCTACTGATAACCCTGTTTCAAATTTGAGTGTTGAAGTTTTCTATTCCTATATTTGTTATTGTGTGAAGTACAACTCAGGCTCCTAACAATGGTATCAGAGCCTTGATCCTGCCAACCTATGGATCCGGTTGTGGAATGAATCCCTGGAGAAGAGACATGGGTTGGCAACGTATGTTCTTGCCGAAGAAAGAGGAAACGGACTTGAAACAACAGCTTCTTGAGAAATATTGTAGCAGTCTTAAGAATCTTGAAATGTTCAACAAAGCACGATAAGATGATCCTGTTCGAAAGGCATTAGAAGATCAGCTACAAAGAGATGTGTGCAAGCTTGCTGCATACTGTTGTTATGTGCACGAACCTGCTGCATATAAGTCCATTGTCACCTATGATGAGTACTTGAAGACATTCACAAAAAATAGAAGGGAAGAAAAGGAAAGATTGATGAAGGAAAAATTGAAATTACAAGGAGACGTTCAGATAGAAATCAAGAAACATGATCAACCAACCATGGATCAGGAGCAAGGTAAAGAGGTCCAACAAAAAGAAGAGGCTTTCCACCCTAAAAAAGGAGGTATGAATGCTACTAATGTTCCATCGGGTAAACCTAGCATTGCTTCACCAGCCCTACATCTTATTGGTAAGGAACCAATTTGTGTTTTGGACAGCTTGGATAGTGATGATGCTCATACACATGAAAGCAATACAAGAATTTTGTCATGCAATGAACAAAGTAACTTTGATAAAGCTGAATTGAGGGATCACTTTATGATTGTGCATACACCCTCTAGACCAACAATTGAAGAGGATCATGAATCTATTTGTGTGTTGACGCCCTACTCTTATGATGATGATTCCTCTATTGTGCATGATGATTATGACGTTGGAGATGCTTTGATTGAATTTAATGTTGACCTAGCCTCAAAAACATGAGTTGTGTGAAAAAGATGTCACTGAGGTAGCTGATTTTGGGAAGCCTGGTTGTGAATATAAATCAGAAATGACTAATCAGATTTATGATGGTGATATTGAAGACAAATCAGAAATGGTGCATGGGAGTTTTCTGTCCCATAAGTCACACATAGTGGAGAGGCAATTAAGGATGAATGATAGTCAGATCATGGCAGCCATAACTCTCTTTGATGACATTCATAAGACAATGACAGATTTGTGTTGGAAGGCCCTAAGTGGACTGGAAGGACTCAAAGGAGGTATCTCTCTTGATGAGTTGCACAAACTCCAAGAGAATTTGATGATAGTGAAAAACTTCCTACACTTACTTGCGGATAGAGGTCACCTCCTTGCGCTTGATGAGATTTACGTGGATGCCTTGAGAAGGAAGGAAGATGAAGTGGATAAGCTCACTCTTGAGCTTAAGAGCAGCAGGAAGAAGGCAGAGAGTGTTGACATGAAAGAAGGTATTGAGGGACTCCATCATGAAGACATTGTGTGCAGCCATGGGACTGAGTTTGTAGGACATGATCTGCACTTGGAGGCTCCTTGTGGACCTGCACCTATTGATGACCATCCCCTCACACAAGGAGAAATGGTTGAGATGGAGGTAGACCTCATACATGAGCATGATGTGAGGGCTAATTCTTTGAGGTATGACAGCAGACCTATATCTTCACATTACTATGCTATGACAACCAAAAGGATCAGCCATAAGAGTTATAATTCTCATGAAGGAACTCATATGGGACCAACACTTGTTGGAGAGCATGAAGCAATGAAGAGGGAGAAGTTTGATGTGATCAAAGACATAGTGGAAGGTATGGTGGTTATTATGATTTTTTGATTTGGAATAGTAGACTTGAGGTTTTGCTTAGTCTTGAATTGGCAGCCCTTGCTCATGAGGGCGATAGTAAGAAATCCCCTTTTCTTGTTTTGCATGTCCATGAGAGATCTCTCGAAGTACGGAAGTGATTTGGAGTTGATGATGGCCTTTGGAGATACATCCATCTTCTCATGTCTGTGGAACGTGATAGTGTGAAGAATTGGGATCCAGGTATTAACATATTGATGCATTGTTTCCTTGGGATCATGGCTGGTTGCTTCACAAGTACTAGGTTGCTGACATTTACATCAGAGTTGAGCATGTTGGATGTTGTGGTTTTGTTGCTGATATGTGGTTGTCATTGATGTCAACACTATTAGCATTAATGCATTAGAAGCTGTATATGTCGAGGATATTGAGAAAATTGTAATAAAATGAGTTGCAGGTTGACAGTGGTGAAATGAAGTTTAGTTTGTTGGTGAGTTCAGTATGTTGATGATCAGAGGTTGTGGACTAAAGGGTTTCTTGTCAAGTATATCTAGTTTATCCACGTTGAGTTTCAGAGATCCGCGTGAAGATTTGATCGAGTTATGAAGATTTGTATTCTGACAGTTTTTCTGTTACTTCGGTTTGTGTTCCTGATTGAAGATTATGTGATTCCAGTTAGTTCAGTTGTTGTGGATGCTTCTCTGGTGATTCATGCTATTTGTGGATGTTTCTAGGTCGTGCTCTATCTGTGTTGCATGTCCCCATTGATCGTTATGCTCGCGATCCGAGATTTTCTCTTGCGTGTTCATGTTTTTTATGTTCTTGGCCGACAAGGTGTAGTAGCGTGTTGTGGATCTTCGAGGAATAATTTTTGAAAGTGGTTCGTGTTCGAGGATGTTATTTTGGGTCTTCACTAAGTTGTGGCCGACCTTGGTTGATTCACATTAATAATTGTTATTGATTTGGGCCAACAATTTATATTCATTTTATTATTTTGTTGAAGCCGACATGTAGCAATGTAATTTCTTGTTGCAGATATATATAAGCGACTGTTTATTCGATTTGAATATATGCCAGTGAATGCTGAATGTGTGTGTGCGCGAATAATGTTCTAAATCATTCGAAGGCAGAGCAGAGTGTGAAGAAGAGTGAAGAAGAGTGAAGAAGTGTTCATGTGCTTAACCAGAACTGTGATTAAGCATTAGCAGATGCTATTTTATCAGTTCAAATCCCTACGGATGTAATCCGAATCTTTCTGTAAGATAGTGTGTCTTCCTTTGGGCGGTTAGCCTTGTTGTAATTGAGCAGTGAGCTCTAGGCAGTGTGCCTGAATGCATGTGCATTCCCCATTTCATTCTTTATCTTTTAACAGGGTATAATCTTGTGGACTGACCTCCACCGTGGTTTTTCCCCTAATAGGGTTTCCATGTAAAAAATCTTTGTGTTATGTGTGTTTCTGATGTGTTGATGATTTATGCTTTCATGGTAAATAATCAAATCTGAGAATAAGGTTAATAAAGTTAATAAGTTTTGAATTTCTGTGACAACTTATTCACCCCCCTCCTCTCAGTTGTCTGCCCTTGTGTTGCCAACAATTGGTATCATAGCAGGTTCCTTGAAAAAAGTTTAACAGCTTGAGGTGATCCGGGATGGCGACTTATAAGAAGGATAGTCCGAGATTTGATGGAACAAATTATTCTTTGTGGAAGACCCGAATGGAGTGCCATTTGAGATGCATTGGTGAACCCTACTAGAGTATTACAAGCAATAGGTATGTTATTCCACAGAATGGTCCTACTACTACTGCTGAGATTAGGGATGTTAAGTATAATATCAGGGCTAAGGAAGCATTGTTGAGTGCTTTGACTGATACTGAGATGACAAATGTGATGGATCTGAAGACTGCTTATGAGATCTGGAAAAAGTTGGAAACTTTGTATGAAGGTGATGCTAATGTGAAGATTGCTAAGTTGCAGAGTTTGAAAGGGAAATATGAAATGTTGAGAATGGGTGATGATGAGAACATTACTACTTTCATGCAAAGAGTGAATGAACTTGTGTGTGGTATCAGATGTGCTAGTGGACAGTTGGACGAATTAGAGATTGTTGCTAAAGTGCTTAGATCCTTGCCTGCTTCATACAAAGTCAAAGCTAGTGCTATTGAGGAGCTCCAGACTGTAACAAATGTAACTAGAGATATGTTGATAGGTAAGCTTATTGCTTTTGAGTTGAGTGAATTTGGTGATGCCCTTCCTAAGGTAGAATCTGCATTCAAGGCTACTACTTCCGGAAGAGATAAACAGAGATATGATCCGGGTGAAAGTTCATCAAGAAAGACATTCAAGTATGATGAAGAAATGAGACAGATTGAGGAAGAAGAAAGAGAGTTAGAAGAGTTGGAAGCACTTATTGTCAAAAGAGTAGCGAAAGGAAAAGGTAAGTATGAAGGAAAGTTGCCTCTTAAATGTTTTTCTTGCAATAAGATAGGTCATTTTGCATCAAGGTGTTCGGAAAGAGCTTCTAAACCAAGACATAACAAGCCTAAATTTCAAAGGAAGTGTTATTATGCTACTGATGAAGGTGTAACAGATGATGAATCTAATTAAGGAAATGGAAGTGAGGACAAATGCGTATTTATTGCTATCAAGGAAAATAATCCTGTGTCTACTGAATCTGCTAGTTGTACAAATGTGGAGAAAGCCCTAGCTGCTTGAGTTGAAGAGAAAGATGAATGGGTAATTGACAGTGGTTGCTCTCATCATATGACAGGAGATAAAAGTAAGTTTGTGAGCTTGGAAAAGTATGATGGTGGTGTTGTAAGATTTGGTGATGACAAAGCTAGTGTGATCTGTGACAGAGGATGTATTTCTCTTGATGGTAAGCATAATACTGATGATGTCCTGTATGTGGAAGGTCTGAAGCATAACTTTTAAGTGTTGGATAGATGGTAGATAAAGGATACAATCTTCAGTTCAAGGATGGAAAGTGCAAAATATTGGGAAGTTCCGGAAATGTGATTGCATCAAGTACAAAAACTAGAGGTAATATCTTTCACCTGAGTGCTGCTAGTAAAAGATGTTTGATTGTTCAAGTTGATGAAAGTTGGTTGTGGCATAGGAGAATGTGTCATGTTAACTTTGATAATATTGTCAAGATAAGTTCTACTAATGCTGTGAGGGATCTTCCTAAGTTGGTGAAACCTACTAATGCCATATGCAAAGAATGGCAGTTAGGGAAGCAAACTAGAATTTCATTTCGGAGCAAACAACATAATTCAAATGAATTGTTGGAGCTTGTGCATACTAATTTGTGCGGTCCTTCTAGAGTTAGAAGATTACAAGGTTATAGGTATTTCATGTTACTCGTTGATGATTATTCTAGAATGATGTGGGTTACTTTCTTAAGGGAGAAATCTGAAGCTCTAGAGAAGTTCAAGATCTTTAAGGCTATGGTTGAGACCATAGTTGGAAAACTCGCCCCAACAAAAAACTCGCCAAGGGAAAAATTGGAGAGTTTTTAAAAACTCGCCAAAAACTCGGAAAAAACTCGGCAAAAAACTCGGGAAATGAAAAAATTGCTTAAATTTCGTTAAAAACACATTTTTTTTGCAAAATTCAATGACAAGATGAATCCAATGAATCCATAAATGAGTACAAAAGTGTTTTCTATTAATTTTGATTGACTTTAATGTAAATTGATTACAAAATCGCATTCTCATGCGGAATCCTGATGGCTAAAAGCCTGAAAGTTTGATACATGAAAACAGTAAAACTAGAACTAGAAGCAAATACTAAACAACAACTAAATACAACATACTAGGCTTTCCTCTTCCCTAGTCTAGCAACAGCTAGGGAAGAAGGGGTGGGTCCTCTAGTCCTGCCGCGTGTGCGTGGTGCTGGTGGCGGTGGCTGTAGTGCTACTGCTGCTGGCTCTGGCTGCGGTGCTACTGCTGTTGGCTCTAGCTGAATCTCATCCAACCCTACATCTCCGACTCCTGATGCACCCACATCATCCATTGCCTCTCTCTCGAAGTCAAGGATTTTATCTGCGCTAAACAATGGAGACTGCTCCTCTCGCCCTGTCCAATCACTATAAGGATCTATCTCATCTAAGTCAATAGGATCCAGTGATTTTTCTTCAACTCTCTTTATGCGCAACCGAAGGTTGTATTGCACAAAGACCAGGTCATTGAGGCGCTTTTGTGTTAACTTGTTCCTCTTCTTCGTGTGAATGGACTCGAACAAGCTCCAATTGCGCTCACAATTGGATGCACTACAAGGCTGACATAGAATGCGGAGGGCAATTTTTTGTAGATTTGGGGTTTTTCCACCCCAATTTTTCCACCAAACATCTGCAAAAAAAAAAAGAAAATTGAAGAGTTAGAAAACAAAGTCAAAGACTCAAAAGTCAAAAGTCAAAACACATTTTATCAAATTCTAAGATGCATGTGAAATAAACTTAAAATTTAAAGACTCCGAATTTTATACCTGGTGGCAGAGTGGTTCTTCCTCTAACAGCCAGCTCCGAAGAAAAGAGATTACCAGTTGCCTCCCTGTATATATCCATCTCCTTGACGATGAGGTCTCTCACTGCAACCTCGGGTTCCATCCTCTGAATGCATGTTGTGAGCCCCTCCATAACCTCTCCATTAGGATCAGAGAAGCTCTCTGAGAAGAGATAAGAAGGGTTGAGGAAGTACCCTGCTGCATGGATGGGTTGGTGGAGTTGATTGTTCCACCTCCTATCAACAATCTCCCATATGGGATCAAATTTGAGGCTGTCCCCCATGTAATAACTTTTGATGGCCTCCTTGGCCCTATCCATGGCCTCATAAATGTATCCCATTGGGTTTTCATCCCCATCTACCAAGCGGAGGACTCTAACCAAGGGCTCCGACACCTAGATTAAAAATACAAAAAGATCAAAGTTAGAAATTTATAATGAAAGGCTTAAAGTTAAATTAAAAAATATATATTTATATTCAACTTGAGATTAAAATTAAAATCAAAGTTTTGAAGTTACCCTCACGATCTCTGTAGCTTTTTGTGCAAACAAGGGGTCGAAGACTATTGCAGAAATTCTATCTCCTTCGGCCTTCTTTGAATATGAGGAGTCATTCCATGCTTGACTCACGAACATTTGTTTTAGAGAGCCCAAAGAATCCAAAATGCTTTGCAACGTTAGGAAAATTGTTGCAAACCTTGTGGCACCCGATCTCACCAACTCCTTCCCTTGCGTATGCTCTCTCATCAAACTAAGAACCCAAGGGTGATTGTAGATATATTTTGTGATGCTCCTTGCATCATCTACAATCGGTGCCACCCAAACAAGTTTGCCTATGTCCTCCAAAAGAAGGTCAAGGCAATGAGCCGCACAAGGTGACCAAAAGAGTGATGGATGTCTACTCTCAAGCATCCTTCCAGCTGCCACATACGCTGCTGCATTATCTGTGATGACTTGCACCACATTAGCAATCCCCACCTCCATCACAACTTCATCCAACAACGTACACAATGTATCTGCAGTTTTTATCCTGTTGGAAGCATCCACCGACTTCCAAAACACAACTTCACCTTTGGAAGCAACCAAAAAATTAAGGATGGTGCGGTTTCTCCCATCCGTCCACCCATCAGAAAGAATTGAGCAGCCAAATTTCTTCCATTTAGTTTTTTGCTCTTCCACCACATGCATTGCCCTTTCGGTTGCATTTGTGAGCAACCTGCAAGTACAAAGTAAAATAATTAAATAAGTACAAAATTGTAAGTTTTAAACAAAAAATAGCTTGAATTCAACATAAATAATAAATTAATTTAAATTTTAAATTAAAGAACATAAAATTTAAGTTGACTTGTCACTTACCTCCCACTCAAATCTTTGCGAGAAGGTGGCTTGAAGCCTTTTCCCGCAACTGTCAATGAAGTGACCATATTGTGCCAATAGGGACTACTCGCCACATTGAATGGTATGTTATTGAAATACCAAAAATCAGCACATGCCATGCTGGCATGTTCATGCACCTCCTTGTTCCACCCTGTAGCCTCCAATGATACCTGTGCTCCTGGTGTGTTTCTTGGCACAAAAAAACTCTGTGGGTTGCGTGAAGATGAAGGTGGTGGTGGCATTGGCACTCTAGTCGAACTAGAGGAAAAGGGGGGCCTAGAGGATGGTGTGGCTGTGGAGGATGTGCCATGAGTGCGAATCCGTGGACCATGAAGAGAGCCCACAATGCCAATAATATCTGCATCCTCATCTGACTCTATCTCCATGTGCTCGACCCCGTGCTCCTGAGTCCCATGGGCATGCGCATGTCCACTGGCTATGGATGCTGCTATGGCTTTTTTAGCCCTCTCCCTTTGCATTTTTTTTTCCTCAGCAAGTGAAAGTAGGGCAAGCATCTCTCTTCTAATCTCTTCTTTGGGCTGCCCACAAACCTTGGAATCACGCTGAGGAATGCCTGCTAGATGGTATTTGAGGCGATTTATGCCTCCATGATATGTATTTTTGCATTCACCGCAAACAACTGTTCCAGGCACTGGCCCTCTGACACCATATTTCCATGTAGGGTCTCTAGCCCCTGCAGGACGAGTGCCTGGAACCCATGATGATGGTGTGCGAGGGGTGGAACTTGATGGGGCGGGGGCGGAACCTGATGCTGAGCCTGAACCAGAGCCAGAAGCCATTATAGTGTGTAATGTGTATTCACTGATCAATGATCAATCTACACATTCAAAAATATGTACAACATATTAGTTTTTTAATACAAAAAAATTTAAAAAACAACCTAAAATCATTAAAACTTCAAAAATCTAGAGCTAAATTTGATTTAAATTGATACAAATGTGTTTAAATGAATTATCAATTAACATTATTAACTAATCTTATCATTCTACACAAAAAATGAACCTAGGTCTGAAAATTTCAAAAAATAGTGAAAAAAATGAAAAAAATCAGCAAAAATCAACAAAAGATTGTGATGAATCTTGTTTTTTGGATTCTAAATGCAAAAAAATTGTTTCTTTGTGCTTTATCATGTCTTTTTTTCAATTTGGAATGAGTATTTTGCAAGAAGAATGAAAGAAAATAATTAATCAAAAACAAAAAACAAAAACAAAAACCCTACCTGTGAATTGAATTTCCCTTCAAAATCCACACAAAATGGCGTTTGAATCCGCTCTCCTCGATGGCAAATCGTTGGAAATGATATCTCCTTGCTTGGGGGGGGTTTTTAGCTCCTCGCACAAAGTATCAACTGATTTTGAAATGAAATGAACAACATAAAAGACGTTTTCAGCCTTTAACACTGCGCAGGTGAGTTTTTTGCACGGACTCACGAGTTTTTGGCGAGTACTCGCCACTAAAAACTCGCGAGTTTTTTCAAAAACTCGAAAAAACTCATTTTTTTGGGTTTGGCGAGTTAACTTCGAAAAAACTCGTTTTTCAAAAAAACTCGCGAGTTTTTTAAGACTCGGCGAGTTCTTTGCGAGTATGCCAACTATGGTTGAGACAAAGACAGGTAGATTAAATGTTTGAGATCAGATAGAGGCGGTGAATTCACTTCCGGTGAGTTTAATTCTTTTTGTGAAGAACATGGGATAAGGAGACAATTATTTGCCCCATGGACCCCTCAACAAAATGGAGTTGTGGAAAGGAAGAACAGGACAGTTCAAGATGCTGCTAGAACTATGATTTTGGAAGGAAATGTTCCTCATATCTACTGGAGAGAAATTGTGAGTATTGCTGTGTACACTCTCAACCGGATACAAATCAAAGGAGATATTGGTAAGACCCCTTTTGAGCTATGGACTGGTCATAAGCCTACTGTTAGATATTTCAAGATCTTTGGAAACAAATGTTATATCAAAAGAGATGAAGATATAGGAAAGTTTGATGCTAGGAGTGATGAAGGTATCTTTCTGGGTTATTCTACTAAAAGCAAGGCCTACCGGTGCTACAATAAGAGATTGATGAAAATGGTTGAAAGTGCAAATGTCAAAGTTGATGAAGACATAGCTAAACCATCCTGTTGGCGTAATAACTAGCACCTCTGGAGTGCAGGTTTGTACAGACAACTATGCACATTGCGTAATGAGTGTTCTTCAAATTAGGAGGGGAAGCTCCCTCGTAGTGCTGGAATGCGTGGAAAAGAAAAGTAATCTAAGTCCAATCTTTTTGTTCTCAGCTGGAAGAGGCACAAGGTTAAGAAAACCAAGAACGTTGCAACTAAGGATTTTCTGGTTTCGCAGATCATTAACTACAACTAAGCTAACTACTTTAAAACTATCCAGTTTCCTCAAGAAAACAGCGCATGAGGAAATGGAGCAAGGATGACTATCTGACGATAAACAAGTATAGATTCTCAACTTGAAGGCAAGGTGGCACATCTATCAGCTCAATCTAAACAAGTTTATTGGAAACAACAACATACGATAAACTGAATACAGATTCTCAACTTGAAGGCAAGGTGGCACATCTATCAGCTCAATCTGAATAATTTTATTATTCACACACATCACACGATAACCAAGTACAGATTCTCAACTTGAAGGCAAGGTGGCACAACTATCAACTCAATCTGGACAAGTTTATTGAACACAAAACAAATTTGATCTAACTAAGGAAAGAATTCACCATTATAATTGCATGAAACCCTATGTGGCATAACAATTCATCATAATAGTAAAAACGCATGAACAAATACAAAACGAGCAATATTGAGGGCAAGGTAGGCACAACATATATTTCTCTCTCGTGTAAAAGTTATGTACAAATGAGCAAAAACTCTTATTTATAGACATCAAAAGGTGTAGGGAACCCTAAAATCACCTTGAGTCAACTATAGTCTTGCAATGCATGCAAGATTTATTGCTAAGCCCTAATAAAGAAAACTATACAGTTAACTAGAAAACTACCATCAGTTAACCAAAACATCTAATCTAAAAATGGACAATTGTGCAAGCATGCACGTCCTTATTGAAAGCATGTTAACTGAAACACTACCATCAGTTAACGTAAATCCTAAATAAAACTCCAAGTGAATAAAGTTGATCTCAGAATAGATATGCATGAGATGAGATAGCGAGTTAACTTGAAAAGATAACGCCAAGTTTAACTCCTGTGTGTAATGTCTATCCTAAGAGGTGGGAACTGAAGTCTACTGGCCGTGATCTCGAACAACCAATCCCTCAACGAGATTGTTGACTGCATCAACATCTGAATGTCAACAACTTGAGCAATCTCGGCAATCTTTGCACACTCAAACTAGCATTTCATTGACTGGTAACTTTGGCGGCTCCGTAACTGAAGTGATGGCCATTATCTCTTCTGCGGCTTGATGTCTCTTACGCTTTTCCTTAATGAAAGAGTGTTGCATGACGAAACTGCGAGGTTTGACTATGCACACTCTGGTTGTGAGAAGTGCAAACGAACTTGTTGCACAAGTAAAATTCCAACGGTATCAACCCTCTAAACCGGCTTTGGAAGACAATCGGCCATACGAGGCATGCAACCATATGGATTTGAGTAACTACGCCTGTGAATGTACTTGATACAAATCGGTCTCAGCTTTTCTGATGAAATCATGAATTAAGACTGATTTGGTCTTGAATTTAGTCTGTGTGAACTGTACTCTGAAAAACTCGCCTATTGACTGTGAACACAACTATATTCTGACAACTTTTCTGGAAAACTAAAAATAGCCTACTGAGGCTAAAAATAGCCTATCGAAGGGCAATTTTCACAGAAAAATCTGAGATATGGGTTTTGTCCAGAAAAAGATTCTAAGACAACCTAGAACGTTTGAAATACAAAAATATGACTTCTACTCGACCATGCAAGGAATTTTCAGTTGAGAAAATTAGAAACTCGAGAACTGATGCTCTGGAGTAAATTTTCCTGAAAAATTCTGGCACATGGGTTTTCTCGAGGAAGCTATTCTGAATAGACCCAGATGATTTGTTTTGCCAAAATTTTCCAATTCTTCAAACATGCGAAATAATTTAAGACGAGAAAATGGAAGAAATTGAGAAGAAGAAAGACGTTTTTTGATGTTATCTTCTGCCAAAATCACCACTCTGCCTTGAAATTTGCTGATAAATTTGACTTGTACTTGCAAAGAAAGTGTTTTGATGTCTTCACCAATGATTGTTGATGAGAAATTCGCCCAACTTTGAAGAAAATTCGCCTTTGCTCTGAAGAATTATGAATTTGCTCAAGCTGTGTGAATGATTAATGATGGTGCCATGCTTAAATAACGAGAATTTGCACCATATTGTTGACTGCAAGATTTAAAACCTCGACTAAAATAGAAGTCTTTTGATTGGACCCCCTCCAGTTACACTGACACTGTCTTGAAGTTCAAAATTTAAATAATAATAAAATATTCATTTTGCAATAGCACAAAGAGGCGCCAATTTTAGAAAATCGCCATTTAATGCTAAAATATGCAAAAATAAATATTAAATATTATTTAACATCAGTTGACAAACCAAGTAAAGCACTTGGATTCACCAACGAACTTCACTGATTCCAAAAAGTCTTCATTTGACCTCATAGGTGTCCATTTGCTCAAGATATCACGTTTTTTATTAACTTCCTACTTTGTAGCTAACTACAAAGTTACGACTGGCCATCTCCGACACTGATTTCCGGGTGACCGGATGATGCTGAGACTGAGCAAGTGTATTCATCGTGAAGCCTACAGAGCAAGGAAGAAATGTCTACTGGGAGTCATCACTGCAAAATCCATCATTTAACACCTCAAAGAATTAGGCGCCCTTGATTAAATTGATTTTCAGGTACCAGACTTGAACCATTTCTCCAAACTGCCATCTGACGCTTCAAACGGCTACCGACGACGAACGGTGAACCCTGCTGATAGGCAACCAAGCTCACTGCATAACTAGGAGTATTCCGCATCCAACGAATATACGCACGGCATCTGAAAGGTGCATTAAGGACCCTTAAAGTAAAAGCGCCCCTGGCTTGAAAAGGCACGAACACCATTTTAATGAAAGTGCAACTCTCAACCAGATGCCCTACTTTGACCTCTGATATCTGGAGCTGGGATGACCTAATTCGAGCACCGTCTGTTTCAATGAGTAGCCAGAAGGATCTACGAGAGATGTCTCTAGAGGTGACGAAGCAAGAAAACTGCTTCTAAGACCTCAAAAATACAAGTGTGTTTTTTATTTAAAATATATGCTCCATACTTGGCCATTTCCCGGATGAAATAGACTTCTCAGCATTTTACAAAGATCTCGCACGTACGAGCGTTTGCCAAATCTCGAAGGCTGACGGTTGGGCTCGTTGGACAGCTGGAGAAATTACGCTCAAGTCCCGTGAAGACTTCGAATGTGAACAACTTCATCTTACAGGCCTAAAGGCTAGGCACCCCTGGCCTACAGAAATACAATGAAATTTATATGTCAGTCCGCCTGTGAAATTACGTGCCTGGTAGAATCTTTGCCATGATCTCTCAGAATGTCGGATTAACAGGCAACTTGGTGCATCGCGAAGCTGAACTAGAGTAACACACATGATAGGAAGACCTCGTCTGCAAACTCTGCCATCTGAAGGGTCAATTTGAAGGGCGCCCCTGAGCTACAGGGGCGCAATTCACCATTTGAGGAAGCTCTATGATGTAAACTCTCCTCATAAGCTCATCTTCTGACGCTGACTGCCGGAGCTTCGGACCTCGGATCATTGCATTTGATAGTTCGCCGGACAGGCAGACTAGTCGTGAAGAGATTGATTGCAACATCAATCAAGAATAACAAGATCTAAACCTCCTTTAAAGAATGTGCCCTTGAGTTACAGGGGCGCAAAAGCTGGAAAAAGACAAGCTTCTGCAAATTGCAACTTTGGAATGTTCAACTTTTGTCGCCAGTAACCGGAGTTACGAGTCTTAGAAAGCCTCGCTGGATAACTCATCGGATAGGCAAACTAATTCTGAAGAGATTAACTGTATGCTTGAGCATTTACCACAACATCTAGGCCTTCAAAAAGAAGGGCACCCCTGGGCTACAGGGTCGCAATTCTGCTTTTCCTTGAGAAATGTTCAAAAATAGACCATTGAAATCATCATTTTGGCCACTGAAATGACCATTAAAAAGTATAAGTGTCGTCGTGAAATGCTCCTCCACCATGAAATACTTTGCTCTGAGTCTCTGATTCAGGTTCTGATCAATGGATACTGCCTTTGACTGACAAAACATTAACAAAACTCCATGCTTGATATTGCCCATAAACTGTATTTTACATCATTTTAGCAAGGTTTAGACTATTTTAAGCAAAATGCCTTGATGAAGCAAAAAATTTGGTTTGGGTACAACATTAGGCTCCGTCTGGTGACCATGTCGGATACCTACGGCGTAGGAGAACCTAAGAATCTCAGTGTTACATAGACCAGTGACTTATAATTGGGCATCGGAGTCCGGACTTTCCCTAATCACCTAAAAACATTTGGAGTTTCCTAAAAACCTAACCTAAAAATCACCTAAAACATGACAAAACATCACAAAACGGGGAAACACAAAACAACATAACGAAAAAGCATAAGGTAAAATTACTTAAAGAAAATCACTACACCCCTGAAGGAATGAAGTGCTTTGGATATTGTTCACTGCATGGCAACGGGAAGAGCCTCCCACTGATGTCGTTTCTGCCTGAAAGGCTTTACTTCTCTTCTGATGGGAATTGTAGGAGGCAATCCTTCTGGAATGAAGATTCTCAGGTATTCATATATCCGTGCAAAGGTACTTTGACAAAAGTCAAAACATGATGCAAATGGGAAATCTAATACCCCGAAGGTATTAGTTTTGTTGTCGTCCATCCTTGGGATGTTAGTTTCTTCAAACCAATCGATCGAGTTCCAAACTCGATTTCTGTAATGCTGTAGGTGATCTTTTCTGATCTGATAATATCCTTTAATCGGCTCATCGATTAGCTCTACATCACCTTTAACACATAGGAGTTTGATTCCCATGTCTTCGGCATCTTTGAGGCCTTTCAAAAGCACCTTTTTTTCAGCTTTAGTAAATTTCAATTGCAGGCAATTTGCAACTGGGTTCAACTATCCTTTAGGGTAGATGATCAATTCCCCTGCTTCTGAAATTGTATTTAAACAACCTCCATCAAATTGTATTGTCCATGACTTTGTCTCCTCTGTCGGTCTCTTTTCAGAACAAACAATGTTCTGGTCTTCAACTTTTATCTCTGACAGAGTTACACAATTACCAGGACCCGTTTCAGACTTTGCTCCTATTGGAACAGATGATTTGAGCACAGCCTGTTTCCTTGCAACCTCAAGAATCTGATCTAGTTCTTCTGAATTATCCTGAAGATATTCCAATTGCGAGATTTGTACCTTGGTCTTCATCATGGAAGCTATGATGTCAAAATTTGCTGAAGACGTCTCTTGAGCAACTGGCATAGTAATCTCATGTGAAGATTTGGGTTTAGAAGTGAGGCACTTCTTCACCCTCTTCGTTTGATTTCCGCCTTTCTTCTTTTTTTTGTGCTTTGAAGTGATGAGCACGTGTAAACACAGGAGGAGCGTACTGACGGTATTCTTCTTCTTCTTGATTTACGGGTTCTTCATCAAAGTATCCCGTTGTGGAGTCGCCATCGAAGTTGTCCGTCTGTGGTGAGACAACATTCGAACTTGGTGTTGGTACAAAACTAGAATTGCGAGCAGCTTCAATGTATCCCATGATTTGGATCATTCTCAGGTTCTCTGGACATGTGGATCCAGAATGTGCATCATTGTCATGGAAAGGACAAAATACTGCACTGTGTGCAGCTTCAATCATTGGTCTTGGTGGAGATGTTGGCAACCGTGGCTGAAGATTGTCTCTGTTTGGCTGGTACGGTTGTTGAACTGGAGATCTGATCGAATCTATTTTCATCAAGCCGGAAGTGATCATATTATCCTCCAACTCGATGGCGTGTTCTTGTGCACTCTTCAACTCTGTTGCTTTGGCCGTCTTGAGGAAGAAGGATATCTCTGATGGAAGAGCATTTATGAAACAGCTTATCAGAATCTCCGGTGATGGATCGAGTGTAGAAGAAACTCTTGCAACAAGACGATTAAATCTTGCCACAAAATCCCTCATGTGTTCTTTGTGCTCCATCTTTGAATTTGTAAGTTGGGCGAACAACATATGATTGTCTTCAACGGGCTTGAATCTTGCCAAAAACTTCTCACTCATAGTTGCCCAGCTTGTGATACTGCCTGGCGCTAGGTGATTGAACCAGTTGGCAGCATTTCCCGTAAGAGTCTTGACAAAGAGACGCATCGCGATGTCTTCATGTGCTATGTGCAAGACAGCGCAAGCCGTTGTGAACGCAGAAAAATGGTCCTTTGGGTGTTGAGTTCCATCACCGTGAAACCGAGGAAAACACTTCCTTGACCCTTTAGGTAACTCATGATTTACCTCAAAAGCCAAAGGTCCAATGTTATTACCCCAAGGTAATGGGGGTGGATGTCGCCTGTCAGCATTGTTGTTGATGTCATCCATTGCTTCTGTGTGGATCATGCAATAGGATGCCAGAGTATCATTCCCGTGAAATAAAAGCGTTTAGCTTTTCTTGAAGTTTTCTTGCCTCGTGCCCCACGGTGGGCGCCAGAAAACTGTTGGCGTAACAACTAGCACCTCTGGAGTGCAGGTTTGTACGGACAACTATGCACACTGCGTAATGAGTGCTCTTCAAATTAGGAGGGGAAGCTCCCTCGTAGTGCTGGAATGCGTGGAAAAGAAAAGTAATCTAAGTCCTATCTTTTTGTTCTCAGCTGGAAGAGGCACAAGGTTAAGAAAACCAAGAACATTGCAGCTAAGGATTTTCTGGTTTCGCAGATTATTGCTAACTACTTTAAAACTATTCCAGTTTCTCAAGAAAAACAGAGCATGAGGAAATGGAGCAAGGATGACTATCTGACGATAAACAAGTATAGATTCTCAACTTGAAGGCAAGGTGGCACATCTATCAACTCAATCTAAACAAGTTTATTGGAAACAACAACATACGATAAACTGAATACGATTCTCAACTTGAAGGCAAGGTGGCACATCTATCAGCTCAATCTGAATAAGTTTATTATTCACAACACATCACACGATAACCAAGTACAGATTCTCTACTTGAAGGCAAGGTGGCACAACTATCATCTCAATCTGAACAAGTTTATTGAACACAAAACAGATTTGATCTAAGGAAAGAATTCACCATTATAATTGCATGAAACCCTATGTGGCATAACAATTCATCATAATAGTAAAAATGCATGAACAGATACAGAATGAGCAATATTGAGGGCAAGGTAGGCACAACATATATTTCCTTCGCAAAAGTTATGTACAAATGAGCAAAAGCTCTATTTATAGACACCAAAAAGGTGTAGGGAACCCTAAAATCACCTTGAGTCAACTATAGTCTTGCAATGCATGCAAGATTTATTGCTAAGCCCTAATAAAGCAAACTATACAGTTAACTGGAAAACTACCATCAGTTAACCAAAACATCTAATCTAAAAATGGATGAAGATATAGGAAAGTTTGATGCTAGGAGTGATGAAGGTATCTTTCTGGGTTATTCTACTAAAAGCAAGGCCTACCGGTGCTACAATAAGAGATTGAGGAAAATGGTTGAAAGTGCAAATGTCAAAGTTGATGAAAACATAGCTAAACCATCCAGAACCTGTGGATATGATTCTGATGATCAGAATGACAGTACAAACAAAGGAAAGCAAGTTCAGACTTCAAATCAAGTTCAAATCATTCCGGTGAATCAAGAAGATCAAAAGGAAGGAGAAAACAGTGAAAGTGTAGAAGAGAGAACACAAGAGCCTGAAATTCAAGAACGTCCTAAGTCTACGAGTTATGCAAGATTGAATCATTCAGAAGATTAGATCATAGGTGATAAGAACAAAGGTGTCCAAACTAGGAGAAAGATTGTAGAAGAGTATTGTTTGATTTCAAAGACTGAGCCTACTAATGTGAATGAAGCATGCAAAGATGAACATTGGGTAGAAGCAATGAAAGAAGAGCTACAATAAATTGAGAAGAATGATACATGGATTCTTGTTCTTAGACCTAAGGATAAAAATGTCATTGGAACTAAATGGGTCTTTAGAAGCAAACTGAATGAGCAAGGTGAAGTGGTTAGAAACAAACAAAGACTGGTGTGTAAGGGATATTCTCAAATGTAGTGATTTTGAAGAAACCTTTGCCCCTGTTGCTAGAATTGAAGCTGCGAGATTGTTTCTTGCTTATGCTGCTTACAAAGACTACAAGGTTTATCAGATGGATGTCAAGTCAACTTTTCTAAATGGTGAGTTGGAAGAAGAGGTGTATGTTGAGCAACTGGATGGATTTCAGTTGATTGATCAGGGAGATATGGTTTGTCGATTAAAGAAAGCATTGTATGGACTTAAGCAAGCCGCTAGAGCTTGGTATGCCAGATTGGATAAGTACTTGCTGAAGCTTGGATTTAACAAAGGTACTGCTGATAGTAATTTGTATTTCAAGATTGATCATA
The DNA here is from genome assembly GCA_007258455.2 of Sequoia sempervirens. Taxonomy (NCBI): domain Eukaryota; kingdom Viridiplantae; phylum Streptophyta; class Pinopsida; order Cupressales; family Cupressaceae; genus Sequoia; species Sequoia sempervirens. Next base: position 24,676,229 of record VDFB02000010.1, on the reverse strand, counting down.
ATAAAGATTTGATTGTGGAAGTCTTTGTTGATGATATCATTTTTGGAGGAGATGATAGTTTGTGCATAAAGTTTGCTGATGAGATGTAGAGTGAATTTGAGATGTCAATGATAGGTGAGATGAAATTCTTTGTGGGATTGCAAATTACTCAGTTAGATAAAGAGATCTTTATATCTCAGTCCAAGTATGTGAAAGAATTGCTGAAGAAATTTGGTATGGAAGATTCAAAGCTAGTCGGTACACCCATGGTGACCGGATGTAAGTTGACAACAGATGATGATTCTCCGAATGCAAATCAGACTAGATACAGATCAATGATTGGTGGATTGCTGTATTTAACTCAAACTAGGCCTAATATCATGCATGCTGCATGTATTGTTGCAAGATTTCAAGCTGATCCTAAAGAATCTCATATGACTGCTGTAAAGAGGATTTTCAGATACTTGAAGGGGACAGTTGATTTTGGCCTGTGGTATCCTAAAGAGGATGATCTTACTTTGAATGCCTTTACTGATGCTGATTGGGCAGGAGATGTGAATGATAGAAAAAGTACTAGTGGTGGTGCATTTTTCTTGGGAAAGAAATTGATTTCATGGATAAGTAAGAAGCAGGATGCCATTTCTTTATCTACTACAGAGGTAGAAGACATTGTTGCTACTAACAATTGTACTCAAGTATTGTGGATGAAACAGATGTTGAAGGATATCAAAGTTGTGTATGATGAGCCTATAGCTATATTCTGTGATAATTCAAGTGCCATTAACATTTCTAAGAATCCGGTGCTGCATTCAAAGACCAAGGATATATCTATCAAGTTTCACTTTTTGAGAGAGAAGGTGAGTGAAAAGGAAGTCAGATTGGAGTATGTGCCTACTAAGGAGCAGATTGCAGACATCTTTACCAAGCCGTTGCCTAAGGATACTTTTGAGTATCTCAAAGGAAAGTTAGGGGTGATTACCCCTCCTAATCAGAACTAAGATGCATTGCTTTGCATCAGTTCGTGCTTTTCATAGTCATCTCTTGATCCAGATTGATGTTGTGGTGGCTACTACTCGGGGGGAGTAGTCAGATGTTCAAATGTTCAAATATGTGGTTCAGAGTTTGTGTGCAGAAAGGAGATCTTTGTCATTGATGTCAAAGGGGGAGAAGAGTAATGTGAAAAACTTTCTGGGTGAGAAGAACCTTGCGGGGAGAAGAGTTATGTGGATGAGTTGAAAAGAAGAATCAAAACCTAAGGGGGAGTAAGTGTAGTCGTGTTGATGGTGTTTTTCACATCATGTGTTGCCATCAATGCCAAAGGGGGAGATTGTTGGATGTTGTGGTTTTGTTGCTGATACGTGGTTGTCATTGATGTCAACACTATTAGCATTAATGCATTAGAAGCTATATATGTCGAGGATATTGAGAAAATTGTAATTAAATGAGTTGCAGGTTGTCAGTGGTGAAGTGAAGTTCAGTCTGTCGGTGAGTTCAGTACGTTGATGATCAGAGGTTGTGGACTAAAGGGTATCTTATCGAGTATATCTAGTTTATCCATGTTGAGTTTCAGAGATCCGCTTGAAGATTTGATTGAGTTAAGAAGATTTGTATTATGACAGTTTTTCTGTTACTTCAGTTTGTGTTCCTGATTGAAGATTATGTGATTCCAGTTAGTTTAGTTGTTGCAGATGCTTCTCTGGTGATTCATGCTGTTTGTGGATGTTTCTAGATCGTGCTCTATCTGTGTTGCACGTCTGCATTGATCGTTGTGCTTGCAATCCAAGATTTTCTCTTGCGTGTTCATGTTTTTCATGTTTTTGGCCGACAAGGTGTGGTAGCGTGTTGTGGATCTTCGAGGAATAATTTTTGAAAGTGGTTCGTGTTCGAGGATGTTATTTTGGGTCTTCACTAAATTTTGGCCGACCTTGGTTGATTCGCATTAATAATTGTTATTGATTTGGGCCGACAGTTTCTATTCATTTTATTATTTTGTTGAAGCCGACATGTAGCGATGTAATTTCTTGTTGCGGATATATATAAGCAATTGTTTATTCGATTTGAAGTATGCCAGTGAATGCCGAATGTGTGTGTGCGCGAATAATGTTCTAAATCATTCGAAGGCAGAGCAGAGTGTGAAGAAGAGTGAAGAAGTGTTCATGTGCTTAACCGGAACTGTGATCAGGCATTAGCAGATGCTATTTTATCAGTTCAAATCCTCGCGGATGTAATCCGAATCTTTCTATAAGACAGTGTGTCTTCCTTTGGGCGGTTAGCCTTGTTGTAATTGAGCAGTGAGCTCTAGGCAGCGTGCCTGAATGCATGTGCATTCCCCATTTCATTCTTTATACTTTTAACAGGGTATAATCTTGTGGACTGACCTCCACCGTGGTTTTTCCCCTAATAGGGTTTCCACGTAAAAAATCTTGGTGTTATGTGTGTTTCTGATGTGTTGATGATTTATGCTTTCATGGTTAATAATCAAATCTGAGAATAAGGTTAATAAAGTTAATAAGTTTTGAATTTCTGTACAACTGATTCACTCCCCCTCTCAGTTGTTTGCCCTTGTGTTGCCAACAGAGCAGTGGAAGATTTGGTTCTGAAGACCATACCGTTGACCATTTGTTGATCGCCTTGACACTCATGGACACGGACTTGCAATTGCTTGAGGGAAAGCAATTTTCGAGACAGGAGGACTGTCATGTCCTCGATTGGGACCTATCTCATGCGAGGTGAGAAAAAGCATTCTTAAATGCTAATTAAAAATAATACCAATATAATAATTAAATAATAAATTTAAATTATTAATAATAATATTTAAATTTATTGTTTGGGCGACCTTTTAATCGGTGCCTTAACAATATTTGAATTTTTATTTTATCTGGCCGGCTCTTTGGTCGGGCGACTACGGATATGGTATTATTTGGGATGCTGTGCATTGGTGGAGATCATTGAATGAAGACACAGATTGCTTGATCTTGCAAGGATGAAATTCCCTGTTGGTCAAACGTGCTGGTAGAATGGAAACCCTTCTAGCATCTGTGCCTTTGTTCCTACACTTTGCCATCTTTATCTGAAGTCCCACACTTGTGTTTAGGTTGGAGATGAGAGACTGATTCACGTGATACACCAACTGTGCAGATCATGCGATTTGGAGTTTAGTGTTGGGCGAGTGAGCGACCAACCACTTGTGACTGAGCTGGTCACACCAGTCACAATCTTAGATAGTTTTTGATCGGGTGATTGAGAATCACAGAGAGCGTACCACCGATCGATTCGCATCATAGAGGAATATCAACATGCGGGCACAACAGTCTACGCCACTGAAACGGTGCGGTTCAGAAACATGTCCAACCTTGGCCAGGCGTGACTGACATAAACACACATGCTCTCCTCAGGATCGACGATACTACTATATTCATTCTTGAAGCTACACCTGACTCCTACGGGAGTCGAGATAAGTAATGTGCCATCGCTGATCTTTGGAGACGTGATTCATATCGCCATCGGTTTGTGTTCAAGATCTAACGAAATGTATTGTGATGCTGCAAAGACTCAAATTCTGTTAATGTTCTGTGTATCGCAACTCTGAAGAATTCATAATTTTAGGTATATATATATATATACATATATATGCGGTTGGATATCTTGTTCAAATTGTGAATGTGCATCTACAGTAGTGGTATGGGATTGATTTGTGTCTTCATGTCTTTCTACTGTGGGAGTGTGATTCATGTTTAGTTACTGAATGCAAATCTTATTGGCAGTTGTTATCAGTAATTCCTTTTAGATTTGAGTTAAGTTTCTTTAATATCAATATTTGTGTTTTGGTGTGGAGTAAGGGACCGACACCTAACAGTGGTAGGGAGTTATTTAAATATCCTATGCAAATATCTGCTGATAACCCTGTTTCAGATTTGAGTGTTGAAGTTTTCTATTCTTGTATTTGTTATTGTGTGAAGTACGAATCAAGCTCCTTACACAAGAGATGAAGGACGACCAACCTTCATGCTCTTATCAAGTATGCCACCTAGAGATGGAATGGGCGATAGCCTTCCATGCTCTTGGGTTGGGAGGTGGAATGGACTAGAAATCCTTCCGTGCTTCCGGGCTTGATCAAGGAGGACGACCAGCCTCCAAGGTGAATTGAGGGTTGGAAGGGCGACCCACCTTCTATGCTCTCGTAATACTAGGGTGACCAACCTTGAGATTGCGGTTTGCAATTTTTTCAAACGAATTCCTAATAAGACTATTATAGAGTTTGGAATGGCTATTGCTTCAATTGGATTTCAATATGAATAATGTTTATATGATATTATTATGCCTACTAATGTTAATAGATGTTATCATGGCTTATGATTTAACGTCAATTGCCAGTGACTAATATTCTGTGTAGGACCTAAACTAGGATTTATCTTATAAAGGACATTTCAATTGGTAAATTTATGCTCTTAAATGTATTACATTTCTCATGTTAATTGGAATTGTGGTTTTAGGGAAAAAAATTAGGAATATCCCAAAAGGAGACATTACATGTTTCTGCTTGCAATTGAAGACCATGGGCACTAGCTATGGCTGCTCTTGTTTTCTCCCTTTGTAGTTTTTTCTCTTCCATGAGTTCAAGGTGTGCATTCATCTCTTGTTTTATTTCTTTTGTGGTGAGGTATAGGATTTGGTATCATGATGAGTAATGCCTTCAAGATGGTAGTTGAGGTGATTGATGCCTCCATGACATAGATTCTGGGATTTTATGCAAATGATTGCCCTAGGTGTTAGTACCTGTACAACATATTTCCAAGCAGAGTCTCTAGCTCTAGGGGGATGAGTTCTTGTAAATGACATTGATTGGGTTGAGCCTCAACCTGATGCGGAGTGAGATCTTGATCCAGAGGCCAAGGGTTCTCTATCTACCATTGTATCTAACCTACAAGTACAAATTACAACATTTTAATTTTTAAATACAAAAAAAGGTCTAAATTCAACATAAATTACTATAAGTTAACATATATTTAGAATAAAATTAATATAAATTAATTTAAATCAGCATAAATTCAATACAATCTATGATTTTATTCCCAAAAAAGGGTAAAAATAAGAAAAAAATTGAAAAATCAATATAAATGAACAAAAAATGTTCATAAATCCAATGTTTTTGAAGTAAAACTTTAAATACTACTAAGTTCTATGAAATTATGAATTATTTACAATCTACATGCTAGATTTTAGCAACTAAAATGATTTTAAATGCTTGTTTACTAACTTTCCCTTGAAATTCTTCAAATTTTCCCAAAAATCCTTGCAAATAGCTTAAATGGATGCAAGGGTGTTGTGTGAGGAAGTATGAGGGGCGTGTTTGTTTTTATAAGCAAAAAATGTGTGGTTTTTTTAGTGTTTTTACCACGTCCTTGCCGTGTGCCATGAGTATTTGTCACAGGCTCAATGAGTACTCACCAAAAAATTTCTATGAGTTTTCTACCAAGTTACTTGCCACAAAAAGAAAGTGGCAAGTACTCATTGGCTCGGTGAGTATTCGTCGAGTGTGCCAACTATGCTTTTGGAAATTGTGCACCTAGACCATTACATGTTAAAACAGTGAATGGCAAGACAAAATATGGAAGTCTTAAGGTTTTAAACATAAAAGATAATTTAAAATTTATCTAATAAGTCTGCCTATATTTTACAGCCTAGGGATCTATAGACCGTGAGGAAATCCTCAAGACTACTAATTTGAACTCAAGTAAACAATAGGCATTATCTGGTATCAATTTTAGGCCATCGTGAAATATTTTTTAATAGCTTTCCAATGATGTATCATAGATTTACATGCCTATCTTAAATTTGGTTAACTTCTAAGCCTAATTTAGCACCTTAAGTAGCCACAATACAAGATTGTGGGTTACATTGTACAATAGCTTGAGCAAGATGATGGCCTGTTTGAAGCAAATAATACACCCAATGCATCCATGATTTCACACACACAACATACAAATGTGCACCTACACAGACCAACACCTATGAGATATTGTATTTGATAACCATTATTTTAATACACACACCTGTAGTAGACAAAATGATTTTATATTCATCAAGTTGGGCATTTGATTGTCAACAAGGGAGGAAGGCTACCTGATAAAATTCTTAAGTTTGGATTGATGATGTAAATCAATCTATGTTAGCTCCAATGTGTTTGGTTGTATTTATAGTATGGGCTATAACCATCGAGAAACTTTGAAATGATCTTAACTTTTTCCTACTAGCACAAGGTCAGAAATTAAGTTAGGTTCTTTTGACTAAAGCAAACTGTAGGAGTATAAGGGAGTGGGTCACTGGCTAGCATTGGCATGATATTACTTAGCTTCTTTATGCTACTGATTGAGTTTACACTTGTTTCAATCTCCTAGATGAGCTATGTGCTTTTTTGTGATAATATCATGAGCCATAGGGAAGTTGTCTATAGTGCAATGGTTAAGACTTAAGATGCATTTGTTATTTTGCAGGTTGTCAACCGCTTGTTATTTCCATGAGTTATCTAATGGGCGTTCACTTGTGGTTATGTATATTGTGTATGATTTGTTTGGTTGAGAGTTATAGGGATTATTTGCTGCCCTAGTAAAGAACCTGAAACATTTTATGGAAATCAATTTAGAGACAAAGCCTTGGAATTTCTTTAGGATTGTTATCTCCCAAACAAAAAGTGGTCTTGGGGTTTCTCTACTAGAATGACATGGTAAGCGTGTGAAGCCACAAAGTGAGCTTGACTTACAATATGGGAATAAGAATAAGTTTGGCATTGCTCATGCAAGTGTCAGCTTTGTAGGAATTTTGATGGCCTTCATATTACCTAATTCACATTGTTAGGTCAACAATGGTTTAAATATTAGAGATACCTAATGCTTGGGTAAGAAATTCAAGACAACTTTATTACAATCATTGTTGGCACACTTGGTGAGTGCTTGTTGCTTTTTTTTCTGTGGTGAGTAACTTGGAAGAAAAATCACTGAAATTGTTTGGCGGTTACTCTTAAAAAATGCGTTGAATCCATGACAAATACTCGCTAGATGCGACAGGGATGTGGTAAAAACACTGAAAACCCACACTTTTTTTGCTGATAAATACAACCACACTCCTCATACTTCCTCACACAAAACTCTTGCATCCATTTCAACTAACTGCAAGGATTTTAGGCGAATTTGAAGGGAAAATTTGAAGAATTTAAAGGGCAGGTTAGTATTTTTGTTTTTGTTTTTGTTTTTGCAAGCATTTAAATTTATTTTAGCTGCTAAATCTAGCATGTAGATTGTAAACAATTCATAATTTCTTAGAACTTAGAAGTATTTACAATTTTATTTCCAAAAAGCTAGATTTATGAACAATTTTTGTTCGTTTATACTGATTTTTAATGAAATCACTTTTTTTTTTTATAAACAAACTATTTTTCTGATTTTTACCTTTTTTGGGAAGAAAATCATTAGGTTATATTGAATTTATGCTGATTTAAACTAATTCATGTTGATTTATACTAATTTTATGCTAAATTTACACTAATTTATAATAATTTATGTTTAATTTAGGCTAATTTTAAGTGTTTTAAAATTAAAATATTGTACTTTGAACTTGTAGGTTAGATACAATAGCAGATAGAGAACCCTTGGCCTTTGGATTAGGTTCCCACTCCACATTAGACTTAGGCTTAGTCCAATCGATGTTGGTTATAGGAACTCGTCACCTTGGAGCTAGAGACCTTGCTTGGAAATATGTCATATAGAGACCAACACTTGGGATAGTCATTTACATAAGATGCCAAATTCTATATCATGGAAGCATCAATTGCCTCAAATACCATCCTATAGGTATCACTCATTTTGATGTCAAGCACTGTACCGACACCATAGAAGAGATAAAATGAGAGATGAATACACACCTTGCATTGATGAAAGAGAAAAAATTACAAAGGGAGAAGACAAGAACAACCATGGCAACATCCATAGCTAGTGCTTTGGTTCTCAATTGCATTCCGAAAGAGATGAAGGTATGGAATTTGAAGGCATAGTGGGCTCCATTTGTGGTCCACGCATACGAAGCACATTGGCATCCACTTCATCTACTTCAAGTAGAGCACCTACATGCACACCACATAGCTTTTTTGTACCTAAAAACATACCTAGAGCATAACTATCATTAGGAGGTACAAGGTGGAACAGGGAGGTGCACCAAAAGCAGATAAGGCATGTGCCAATTTTTGGTACTTCAACAACCTTCCCTACAATGTGGAGAGGAGCCCTTATTGGGATAATTTGGTAATTGCACTAATAGTATTAAGAAAATGCCACAAGGCAACTTTGAATGCAATTGAAGAGGCAAAATTAATTGTGAAAGAACAAAAGAAGCAATGGTGAAAGTATGGCTGCACTATTCTTTTTGATGGGTGGACAGATGGAAAGAACCACACCATTATTAACTTTTTGGTAGCTTCAAAAAGTGAGGTAAGCTTTTTGAAGTCAGTTAATGCCTCTAACAAAAGTAAAAAATGCAAAAACTTTGAGTCTAGTGTTGGAGGAAGTTGTCTTAGTGGTGGGCATAGAGAACGTAGTTCAAATTATAATTGATAATGCAACAATGTATGTGGTGGCTGGGAGGTTGCTCCAAGAGAGGCATTGGTCACTCTTTTGGATTCCTTGCTCAACACATTGCCTTCACCTTCTTTTGGAGTACATAAGTAAACTTGATTGGGTGAGACTAGTTGTAGAACATACAAGAAGCATAACAAAAAAATATTTATAATCACTCTTGGATTCTTAGTTGATGAGAGATCACACCAAAGAGAAAGAGTTGGTGTGATCAAATGTTAGAAGGTTTGCAATGATTTTCCTAACGTTGCAAAGTATTATTGGTTTGTTGACTTCTTTGAATCAAATGTTTGTGAGTTAAGCATGGCTAGACTCATAATACTGAAAGAATCCTAAAAGAAAGATGGTTGTAAGGATAGTCTTTGATAATACTTCTGCAGAAAGAGCTATAAAGATTGTCAAGGTAATCTCAAAACTTAGATTTTAAATTCAAATTGAATATTTTATTTTTAAAGTGTAGTCTTTCATTATAAATGTGCAACTTTAATTTGTTTGTATTTGTAGGTGTTAGGGCCCTTGGTTAGAGTTCTTTGTTTGGTAGATGGGGATCAAAACCCAGTGGGTACATTTATGAGGCCATGGATAGGGCCAAAGAGTCCATCTAAAACTATTACAAGGGGGACATGCTTGAATTTGATCCCGTTTGGGAGATCATTGATCAAAGGTGAAACAATCAACTCCACCAACCCATTCATGTAGTAGGTTACTTTCTCAGGCCAAGTTCTTTCTATTCAAATAGTTTTGTAGATACTAATGGAGAGGTTATGGAGGGCCTCACAACATGCATTGAGAGGATGATTCTTGAGGATGAGGTGAGAGATCTCATTGTTCAAGTATTGCACAATTATAGGACTAATAGGCGTGAGCTCTTTTCTTGGGCACTAGCTATCTGAGGAAGAACCGCTCAATCACTAGGTAACAAAAATTGGAGTCTTTACATCACATGCATCTTGCAAGTTACAAATTTCAAATTTACAACTATTGATAAAATATGGAATGCTTACTAACTCTTGAATATTTTATTTTGTAGGTTCTTGGTGGGTAGATTGGGTTGTAGATACCCCAAATCTTCAAAGATTAGCCTTCCGCATTTTGTGTCAACCTTGTAGTGCATCTTGTTGTGAGCATAAATGGAGTTTGTTTGAGGCCATCCACATGAAGAAGGATAAATTAACTCAAAAATGCCTCAATGATCTTGTTTTTGTGAAATACAATCTTCGGATTCACATTAAAAAATAGACAAATAAGAGGAGGTCATTGATTTCGATGACATTTATTGTTACATCCCCTCTATCTTGAACTTGATTATGGCAAATGAAATTATGGTCGTTATGTTAGTTGTGATTAACTGTTTTTCATGAGAATGTGAAATTGGGAAAAAAATATTTAATTATATGTTGTAACGACAATGTGAATGATTTTCTTATATATGCAAATGATTTTCTTATACATGTGAAAATGAATGTGTTCATGAGTTTATATTTAAATATATATAAGATGAGAACGGTCTAGCCCTAATTCTTTTTGTCAAGTGGTTGCAGAATAGCCAATGCTTTGAGGGAAAGGGAAATATCATCAAGGAGAGGTCTTAGTTAATCAAGGAGCAAATTATCATCACGCCTTGAGACCGTGAAAGATAGCTAAATTCAAGTCTTAACCTTGGCTATAATTATTTAATTAAATTATAAGAAAACAAGTCAATTTAAGAATTATAGGTCACTGTCCTCCTCTTAACGTATATTGGTAAATATTAAATGGAATTAAATTAATAAGCCAAACTTTGGAATAACTTTATGTTGGACGTGAGTTTTGAATAAAGGCAAGGTCAGCTTATTATGAGGCGGTAACCCCGCCACCTTGACCTCAATCTTGAACGTAACACCTAAGAGGAATTCATGCGGACTCTTTACTGCATAATCTTGGCTTGCTTTGATTTCATTCAGACTTACACACCTTTTCGGCTTGCTTCCTCATCGATGGTTTTGGCATTCGCATTTCTCATTTGGTGTATTCTCTGTCAGTATCGGTTTCACCTCGTATTGTTCCTCATCTTCATTTTGGCTATCGTCTGTTCCTTAGCATGAAGCTTTTCATTCCTTTGTACTGGATCTTAAGTTTTTGTTAACTTCATTTGGGACCCACATTCATTACGTCTGGATACTCTTTTCTCTCCACTTTCGCATTCTCTCATTTCTCTTTTCAAGTTAGCAGTCTCATCAAGAAGCATTCTTTGATTATATACCTGCTATTGAGTTTTAAGAGAAAGAGTTGGGTCATATTGTTCAAATTTCCTGTTTCGGTGGAATTAGTATGATTTTCTGAGTAGTCGCCTTTGAAAATTTCTTGGGCCAGTAGGGACTTCATGTAATGTCCCCATTTTGGCCCTACACTCTTCATTTGGATTTAGCCTATTTCCTGAAATCCATAGGCTAAGTTGAGGCAGAAAATTAGGGTTTATTCTTTCAGATACTGCTCAGTTGGCGTTCTGAGGTTGTTATGCAGACTTACTATTTATAGCAGTTCACTATTTTTAGCAAGTCTATCTTTTGGCAGTACCTGTCTAGCAGCAGTTCATTCCTTTGCAGTTCAGTGTTCAATTTGGCTTTCTGATGGTTTTGAAGTTAACTTACTATTTTTGGCATTTGCTATTTTTAGTAAGTTCATTTTTGGCAGAAGCGTCATCATCAACTTGGTTCAGTTTGGCATTTGTCAGTTTTCTATTTTTAGCAATTCATCAGTTGCATCTTGGGCATTGTATTTGGTTATCTCTTTGGACTGAGTGTTAGACTTAGTCAATTTTCATGTCTTGAAGTTGTACCCCACACCTAGGCTTGATGACTTAAAGTTGTTTTAAAGAAGGGGACATAAAGGGGTCAAGTGAGCATTTAATTATTTAATAAATGCTTTATTGTTGCAATATGAAATGGACGCCTAAAGGGGAAGTTGAATGATATTTTAATATTTCAAAAAGTGAAATGCTTAAAGTGGCGTCCCTTTTGGAAGTTGAAGTGATTCAACTTCTTGGAATTTGAAGAGTCTCTTGTTGCTTCATTTGCCAATGGAAACTTATAAATTGCTACTGTTTGAAGAGCTGATTATCTTTGGAAAATATTGTAAAGTTATGCTGTTGGTTTTGAAATCCAAAATCCGGCTAAGGGAAAGCTTAGCAAATTTACTCCATTCTTCGGGCCTGCAACTATGGTTCCCTAGATGGTCTATTGGGAGTGTGCTTCATTCAGAAGTGCATATTGTGCATCAAAGTTGAAGAATTTGGTGATAATTTCAGTTTGTATTTTGCTGGTTAATGTCATTGCTGAAAGTAGTTTTCATTTGCAGCTCACTAGATAAATTTATTTTCATTTTGGGCATTGAAGCAATCTATTTTTAGGCTAAGGGCGATCCTCTTGGCAAGGTTTCAGAATTTATTTTGTAGATTTCAATTTTATATGCAAGGTCGACCCTCTTAGAAGGCCGTACCCTTGCTGGAGGTGCTTTGGAGTTTGTGCTAAATCATTTGGAGAGTTTTGATGCAATTTCAGTGATTGATTTTGGGCACCATCCTTCTAGAGATCTCTTGCAATTCGTTTCAGCTCATTCAGAGGTATCTTTGGATTGTTTTGATGCATTTTGGGAGTGATACAGCTTGTTGGTTAACAATTTCAGTCTGCTGTTTATGCATATCAGATTGTTAAACATTCAGATTTTGACTTATATCTTGGTGATTGAGAAGATTATATATTGTAATAATCATCCTTCAAACATTTGCATTGATTTTATTATTGTAACACTTGTAAATTGCAGATTTAGTTCATTGTAAGGCTGTGAATTAGTAGTACTAATCTAGTCATTTTAATTGCTGCATTTACTTGTGAGTTTTAATGCAAACACTTTAACCCCTGGATGGTTTACCGCCAGTGTGGAGGAAATTGATTTTGTAACACATCATTCACCCACTATTTAAGTGGCGAATCCCCATTGTCGAGTGGATGCCCGCTAAGCAGATGAATTGTATTTCATTGTAATTATCTTTCCCCCCATTGAACAAGTGGTAGTGTGGAAATTCTCTTATGGCTGGTTATCCGCGTAAGTACTTTCAATTCAACAATTAGCTCTCCACCATATGTTAGCACCTCGCCTGTTAAAGGATCTTGAGTGCACATTCTTGGTGTTGAGTTTAGTCTCTCTCTTTCAGTTGTAATCTTTGTAATCTTTGATTCAGTAGATCCTAGGGATCCTCTGACCATATGCCCGCCCCTCCTCCTTAAGTGGTTTTAGGGCGCATTCTTGGTTAGAGTTCTTTCATACAACGTTTTGGGTTAAACTAACCTTAACGGGTGCTTGGTTACATTGTATTTGTTATTGAAAATCAAAGGGAAAAAACTAAGGGGTATATTTCACTTCAATGGTCTCGAGTTTTGATCTGTTTCTTGGAAGAAAAGAAAGCGAAGCCCTTCGAGTTTCAAATCGACATTTACAAGCACGTTTATGACTCCTTGTTTTGCTTAAGTTTTACAACGAAGAAATCCTATTATCTTTCTTTTTAAAACCTTGAAATAGGAATGAATGATATTGAACTCTCGTTCTTGTAAGTAGATTAAAATCAGATCTTTTACTACCATACTGGGACTCAACCGAAAATTGAACCATATCATATAATTCTACTAATATCTTAAGTACGAATTTACTTTGTCTCCCCTATACCGAATTTGAATGCCAATTGAATTATCTTCAAGCCCCATTGTAAATTCTTTGTTTGACTAAGCCGAACTCTCTCTTTCTTCTGTTCTATAACTTTTGAGATTGAATAATGCTTTTTCTCTGATCATTCCGAGTTTCCTTGATGGCTTATAATTGTAAAAGATCTGTAAGAACCTCATTGTCGAACAAGATGCCTTTTATCTCTCCATATAAGTTTGAGATTAGCAAATTATTATTACTAAGATGTGAAAAGTTAAGAGCCAAGTACCTCTCTCTGTATAAGCATTTAGTAATCAACTTATCCTTAAATTATGAAGAGAGATTTTTGGAACCAAGTTAATGTAATATAAACCTTTGAATCAAGAATTATCATGTTGAGCAAGGGTGAGAGTGCTGACGGCACAGTAGTGCCATTAATGATAAAATCCTTGGCCAAGGTACGATGCTAGATTAAGCATTTGTCAGCTATCAAGAACCAGATATACCCTTTGTCAAAGTGATCCTTCTAGTTAGGAGTTACCTATAGTGAAGGATTGACTAGGTGGTATAGGTCCTTGACAGTAGGCTCAGAGGCATGATGATAATTTGTGATCCTTGTTGATTACCCTCGTGAAGGGTCAGGTTTCTTCAGTTGAAGAAACATGGGAGACTAGTAGGTCTTTGGTTGGGCGGAAAATCCCATGATGATATTTCCTTTTCCCTTGCAAACAAAAGAGTCTTGTGCAACATTTCAGCAGGAAGCCTTCAAAACTGTATTTTCTAGTAACTCTTTCTCTCTCTTTTAATTTCTGAGATAATTACTTTAGCATGTTATTTCATAGCTGTAATAAATGCTCTTACATTTTCAAAAGCAAAGAAAATTAGTTATTGTTCTTTTGTATTTTCAATTATATGAAATTAGTTAGTGGATTCCTTTTCAGCTGAAACTAAAATTCTAAAAGTTAGTTGAGGAATTGAATATGATGTAATTGTTTAAAATTGTTTATCTTTTCCGTTCTAATTGCAAAGGAAACCATAGCGTGAAAACTAGTTAGTTACACTTCAGCTGAAACTAGAAGTTAGATTACATTTTTAAACTGTAGATCAGATAGAGTGTTACATATGGTATTAGAGCTACCAGGTTCGATACTGAACCTCGGGGCTCATTATGCAAACTTAGAAAACTGAAACAAACATCAGTGCTTTTCCAAGATGATGATTCGGAAAACACCCCGGAAGAAGATCCGAGACCTTGTTTCTGTCCGACTATGGAAGATTAGACTTAGATATGATTACTCAAGTTGCTCTTTCCCTTCGGTTTCAGAAACGATGGCTGAAGCTCTGAAGAGACTTCAGAAGGAGAGAAGAAATTTTGTATCATTCATGTAATAAATCTATCACAGGTAGTGATAGAAATTTTGTACCATCTATTTGTAACTTTTGATGAATCTATCATAGGGAGTGATAGTCATTTTGTAAGCAATTGAAAATTGAATCAATATCAAAAATTTTGTGAGCTATTCTGCTTGGAAATTTAAATTGAATTGAGTCTGAGAATATTTGATTGTTAGTTGCAAAAGAAAACTCCTTTAATTATGCTGTGTAAACTATTGAATAACAATAAAAATCAAGACTAACTAGAACCATCAATATCTCCAGGAACTTCATTGGAATGGAAAATTCCGGAAATTGGTTAAGAGGAGATCAGGACAATAATCCTATGGCTAAACTAGATCAGCTTTTGAACCTGATGAATGAAATCCAGGCCCGAATAGCCAACCTTGAGAGAAAGGTAGAAGGACAATTTGGGACGAGAGACGAAAGATCTGAAACCCAGAGTGACCAGCATGAAGATAACTCTAAAACATTGAGTTTGGGAAACAAGAGAAGTAGGTTAGCGGATGAACTTGCTAAGGACATGGAAAAGATAAAACCCCCTAAGTTTGAGGGCTCCGCTTCGGGAGATGCCGCGAAGGCATGGTTAACTGAAATGGAAAAATATTTTGAGCTAAGGGTATATTCAGATAATTCCAAAGCAGCATGGGCAGCCTACTAGTTGGCAGGAGAAGCCGCCACATGGTGGGAAAATAAAAGGGCTGAAATGGGTTTGGCGGTAGCAGAAGTAGCCTGGGATTAGTTTGTGAGAATATTCCGTCAGAGACGGCTTCCACAGTTGTATTACGATCAAAAGCTGTTGGGTTTTGAAAATCTTAGGCAGGGACCCTTAACTGTCAAAGAGTATTGGGAGAAGTATACCCGACTTTTAAAATGTGTTCCTCTGTATTAGCAGGATGAAAATTTTTGAGTTCGGAAGTTCATAATGGGATTGAACAATCGTATAAGGGGTCCAGTGGATGTTTTGGCACCCCAGACTATGGATGAAGCTTATGAAAAAGCTGTACGGCACGAATAGAGGTTGAAAAAGGATGATTCTTTTAGAGATAGAAATCGTAACAAAGGCAAGTGGAATCAATCACACCAGAATTTCAAAATAAAGGGCTACAAGAATAATCAGTTTGATTACAAGAAAGATAAGAAGGGTAACAACAATACTACGAAGGATTGAACCAATACAAGCAAAGGTTTGGAAAAGAAGGGACCACCAGGGGGTGCTTTAATTGTGGAGGAGAATATTATGCTAACCAGTTCCCTGCTAAGAATCAGCATGGGCAGCAACAACGAAAGCCTCTACCACCTCAGCAGATGACCTTCCAACAGAGAATTCATGCAGCAGTAGACAACAGGCAAGCAAAATATCAGGTCACACCTATAGAAACTCTAGGTATGCTTTACGGGAACCCAATAACTATTTTAATAGACACTGGAGCCACTAAATGTTTCATATCCCCTAAGTTACTTGGTAGATTTCCTAAAAGAACCGGGTTAATGGCTAAATCATGGACAGTTGAATATGCTAATTAGATGAGAGCTTAGGTAGAGCAGTGTCTGTTTGAAGCTAGGGTAGAACTTCCAGGCTTCGCAACAAAGATTAACCTTTACGTGGCACCTCTGGGTTCCTATGATGTGATCATTGGAATGAATTGGTTAAGGGAACATATAGCTAAGGTTGATTGTTTTGCAAAGATAGTAGAGTGTGTGGATGACCTAGGAAAACCGGTGTTAATTGAAGGGGTACAACGAGAGGTTAAGGTACGAAAAATTTCAGCTATGCAGCTAAAAAGAAATAAAAGGAAAGGATGCCAAATGTTTGTAGTTAAAATGGGAGAAGTTAGAGAATACAAGGAAAGCACATATTTTGATGATATGTTAATGCACACCCAAAGTAGGGAAGGGGAAATGGAAATTGATTATAAGGAAGAAACCTTCGTTGAAAAATATCCCTATATTCGGGAATACCAAGATGTGTTTCCAAAGGAACTACCTGGGTTACCACCTAGAAGGGTGTTTGATTTCTCCATACACTTAGTTCCAGGGGCTGAGCCTGTTTCTAAGGCACCATATCGTATGACCACTGTAGAACGAATGGAGTTAAAGGCACAACTGCAGGAATTACTGGATAAGGGTTTGATTCGACTTAGTGTATCACCTTGGGGTGCACCAGTGATATTTGTTAAGAAGGATGGGACACTTCGCCTGTGTATAGATTACCGAATGCTGAATAAGCTTACCATTAGAAATAAATATCCCTTTCCCCGAATAGATGATTTTTTGATCAAATGAAAGGGGCAATAGTGTTTTCTAAGATAGATTTAAGATCAGGATATCATCAGCTCAAATTGAAAAAAGACATTCATAAAACGATTTTCAGAACTAGATATGGACACTATGAGTTTACAGTTTTGCCATTTGGACTCACCAATGCCCCAACTGTGTTCATGAACCTAATGAACAACATTTTCTGAGATTGTTTGGACAAGTTTGTATTGGTTTTCCTTGATGACATTCTCATTTACTCCAAAAACGAGGAAGAGCATCTTCAACATCTTTGAATAGTCCTTCAACGGTTGAGGGAGCATAAAATTTATGGAAAATTTTCAAAATGTACTTTCTTTCAGAAAGAGGTACAATACTTAGGGCACATAATATCAGCTAAGGGAATAGCAGTGGATCCTGCAAAGATAAAAGCTATAGTGGAATGGCCAGTACCAAAAAATGTACATGAGGTAAGAAGTTTCATGGGATTGGCTGGGTATTATCGAAGGTTTGTCAGAGATTTCTCTAGAATTGCCCACCCCATTACCTCTCTTCAGAGAAAAGGAAAGAGATTTGAATGGATTGAGAAATGTCAGAAAGCGTTTGATACATTGAAGGAGAAATTAACGACTGCACCTATTCTAGTTGTACCAGACCCTAATGGCCATTTTGTAGTTATAATGGATAGTGCTAATGCAAGATAGAAAAGTAGTGGCTTATGAATCTTGAAAATTGAAGCAGTATGAACAGAATTACGCACTGCACGCTCTGGAGTTAGTAGCTATAGTACATGCCCTACAAATGTGGCGACATTACTTGTTAGGAAAGACTTTTGAACTCAAATCAAATCATCAAGGTTTGAAGTATACATTCACATAGCACAATTTAAATGCTCGCCAAATGAGGTGGATGGAGTTAATCTCAGATTATGACTTTGAAGTCAGTTACATTAAGGGCAAGGAGAACAGAGTAGCTGATGCATTGAGTCAGTGGAAACATATAACTTCCATGGTGTCAATCAACACAGATTTTCAAGCTCAAGTACTATAGGAATTAAATGAGGATGACTTCTACTTGCAAGTTCGTGAAGCTCTTCTGGCAAACCCACAAGAGCCTAAATATGAGGGTTTTCAGATTGAAGCAGATGGAATTTTGAGATACAAGGGCAAGATGTATATACCAAATTCATCAGAGTTAAGGAAAACGATATGGAAAGAAGTACACACAGCACCTTACTCAGGTCATCTAGGGGTAACCAAAATGCTAGCCGATGTCAAACCCTTATATTTTTGGAAAGGGATGAAAAAAGATGCAGCTAGGTTTGTTTCAGGATGTTTTGAATGTTAGAAGGTTAAGGTGGAACATCAACACCCGATAGGAGTACGTCAACCCCACAGTGTACCAGACTAGAAATGGCAAATCATTAGTATGGATTTTGTTCATGGTCTACTAATGACTAGGAACATGCATAATGCTATATTGGTAGTAGTGGATAGACTCACTAAAGTGGCACATTTTATACCGGGGAATTTGACAAATGGGGCTTCAATGATTGCACGAAAGTTTGTACAAGAAATTTTTTTGTCTTCATGGAGTATCGGAAAAGATCGTTTCGGATAGAGATGCTAGGATGACATCTAGATTTTAGCAGACTCTATTTTCTTCCTTGGGAACCTAGTTAAATATTAGTACAACCTATCATCCTGAAACAGATGGTCAAATGAAAAGGGTAAACCAGATATTAGAAGACCTGCTAAGAATGTACTGTATGGATCAGCAATATAAGTGGGAAGAATACATACCCTTGGTAGAATTTGCTTATAACAACTCATATCAATCAGCTATTAAAATGGCACCTTTTGAAGCACTGTATGGCAGAAAATGCAGAACACCTATTAGTTGGAACCGGATGGAGGACAGGATCATCTTAGGACCCAAAATGCTTCAGGAAATGGAAGAACAGGTAAAGTTAATCAGACAAAGGTTGAAGGAAGCTAATGATTGACAAAAGAGCTATGTAGATGCAAAACAAACCCCCATACAGTTTGTGGTGGGAGAGAAAGTACTCTTGCGAGTGAAACCACAGAAAAGCTCTATCAAATTTGGGAAAAATTGTAAGCTAGCCCCAAGATACGTGGGACCTTTTGAAGTTGTGGAAGTTATCAATCGAGTAGCATACATAATTGCTCTACCTCCGGCTCTCGCTAGATTGCACAATGTGTTTCATGTCTTCTATCTTAAGAAGTATTATGCAGACTTTGATCATATGATTGACTTGAATTCCTTGTAGGTGCAGGACCCTGGAGTGATCACAATAGAGCCACTCAGAGTGCTCGAGTTACGTAAGCGCAGCTTACGTAACTACGAGGTGGTATAATGCAAGGACCAGTGGGACCAATACTCAGAGGAAAATGCCACCTGGGAGGATTATGATGAAATCCTTCAGAAGTTCCCATATTTGTTTAAAAACAATTAAGACTCTATATATAATTATGATTTTAGACTTGGATTTATAAATAAATAATCATCGGGGACGATGATTCTTAAGGGGAGAAGTATGTTACATCCCCTCTATCTTGAACTTGATTTTGGCAATGAAATTATGGTTGTTATGTTAGTTGTGATTAACTGTTTTTCATGAGAATGTGAAATTGGGAAAATAATATTTAATTATATGTTGTAATGACAATGTGAATGATTTTCTTATATATGCAAATGATTTTCCTATACATGTGAAAATGAATGTGTTCATGAGTTTATATTTAAATATATATAAGACGAGAATGGTCTAACCCTAATTCTTTTTGTCAAGTGGTTGTAGGATAGCCAACACTTTGAGGGAAAGGGAAATATCATCAAGGAGAGGTCGTAGTTAATCAAGGAGCAAATTATCATCACGCCTTGAGACAATGAAAGATAGCTAAATTGAAGTCTTAACCTTGGCTATAATTATTTAATTAAATTATAAGAAAACAAGTCAATTTAAGAATTATAGGTCACTGTCCTCCTCTTAACGTATATTGGTAATATTAAATGGAATTAAATCAATAAGCCAAACTTTGGAATAACTTTATGTTGGATGTGAGTTTTGAATAAAGGCAAGGTTAGCTTATTATGAGGTGGTAACCCCACCACCTTGGCCTCAATCTTGAACGTAACAACCAAGAGGAATTCATGCGGACTCTTTACCGCATAATCTTGGCTTGCTTTGATTCATTCAAACTTACACACCTTTTCGGCTTGCTTCCTCATCGATGGTTTTGGCATTCACATTTCTCATTTGGTGTATTCTCTGTCAGTGTCTGTTTCACTTCGTATTGTTCCTCATCTTCATTCTGGCTATCGTCTCTTCCTTAGCATGAAGCTTTCATTCCTTTGTACTGGATCTTAAGTATTTGTTAACTTCACTTGGCATCCGCATCCATTACTTCTGGATACTCTTTTCTCTCCACTTTCGCATTCTCTCATTTCTCTTTTCAAGTCGGCAGTCTCATCAAGAAGCATTCTTTGATTATATTCCTGCTATTGAGTTTTAAGAGAAAGAGTTGGGTTGTATTGTTCAAATCTCCTGTTTCGGTGGAATTAGTATGATTTTCTGAGTAGCCACCTCTGCAAATTTCTTGGGCTAGTAGGGACTTCAGTGGTCTCGAGTTTTGATCTGTTTCTTCGAAGAAAAGAAAGTGAAGCCCTTCGAGTTTCAGATCGACATTTATAGGGACATTTAAGACTCCTTGTTTTGCTTAAGTTTTACAATGAAGAAATCCTATTATTGTTCTTTTAAAACCGTGAAATAGGAATGAATGATATTGAACTCTCGTTCTTGTAAGTAGATTAAAATTAGATCTTTTACTACCATACTGGGACTCAACCGAAAATCGAGCCATATCATATAATTCTGCTAATATCTTGAGTACAAATTTCCTTTGTCTCCTCTATACCGAATTTGAATGCCGATTGAATTATCTTCAAGCCCCACTGTAAATTCTTTGCCTGACTAAGCCAAAATCTCTTTTTCTTCTGTTCTATAACTTTTGAGATTGAATAATGTTTTTTCTTTGATCATTCTGAGTTTCCTTGATGGCTTATAATTGTAAAAGATCTGTAAGAACCTCATTGTCAAACAAGGCACCTTTTATCTCTCCATATAATTTTGAGATTAGCAGATTATTATTACTAAGATGTGAAAAGTTAAGAGCCAAGTACCTCTCTCTGTATAAGCATTTAGTAATCAGCTTATCCTTAAATTATGAAGAGAGATTTTTGAAACCAAGTTAATGTAATATAAACTTTTGAATCAAGAATTATCATGTCGATCAAGGGTGAGAGTGCTGACAGCACAAGAGTGCCATTAATGATAAAATCCTTGGCCAAGGTACGATGCTAGATCAAGCATTTGTTAGCTATCAAGAACCAGATATACCCTTGGTCAAAGTGATCTTTCTAGTTAGGAGTTAACTATAGTGAAGGATCGACCAGGTGGTTTAGGTCCTTGACACTAGGCTCAGAGGCATGATGATAATTTGTGATCCTTGGTTGTTGCCCTTGTGAAGGGTCAGGTTTCTTCAGTTGAAGAAACACTGGAGACCAGTAGGTCTTCAGTTGGGCGGAAAAGCCCTCGATGATATTTCCTTTTCCCTTGCAAATAGAAGAGTCGTGTGCAGCATTCCTGCAGGAAGCCTTCAAAACTATATTTTCTAGTAACTCTTTCTCTCTCTTTTAATTTCTGAGATAATTACTTTAGCATGTTATTTCATAGCTGTAATAAATGCTCTTACATTTTCGAAAGCAAAGAAAAGTAGTTATTGTTCTTCTGTGTTTTCAATTATATGAAATTAGTTTGATTCCTTTTCAACTGAAACTGAAATTCTAAAAGTTAATTGAGGAATTGAATATGATGTAATTGTTTAAAATTGTTTATCTTTTCCGTTCTAATTGAAATGGAAACCCTAGCATGAAAACTAGTTAGTTACACTTCAGCTGAAACTAGTAGTTAGATTACATTTTTAAATTGTAGATTAGATAGAGTGTTACATTTATCTTATAGTGATTGAATAGGGCAAGACAAGGAGCCCCCATTATTTTCTGCAAACGAGATTCTTGATTTTGAGAGGTAGGCAATGGAGGATGTGGGGGTAGCAAAAGGAGCTACAAGATTGTTAGTGCATGACATTGATGAGGTAGAGGAGTTATTGTCATTTACTAGTAGGCTAGAGGTCGAGCCAAATCCATAAGCACAACCTTCTATACTGAGTGAGGAGCTGCAATAGAGTGCAAGGATTAGAACCTAAACCTCTCCCCAAGTTTTCATTAGATTAGGGAAGATGAAGATGTAAAATGTTGTAATATGCAATTTATGAATTATGATGATTTTCAAAGGCAATCATCATAAATTCATAATAGTTGTTAGCTATCTATTGTATCAAGATTCCACATGATGATGCAATTTTGTACTCAAGTTGTATTCAAATTAAAAAAAATTAATAGAAAACACTTTTTTACTCATTGGATACATTTTGTCATCGAATTTTGCAGAAAAAATATGTTTTTAAAGAAGTATAAGCAATTTTTTAAGTTGCTAAGTTTTTTTACCAAGTCACAAATTTTGGGTCTGCTGAGTTTTTGCCAAGTCAGAGTCTACCAGCAAAGATTACAATTGTTCTCTTGTCCTGATGGGTGCATTGTAAAAATGTGTTTGATGTAGAATTAAGTGTAGTAGGGAAAATATTGTCAACAAATATCAGTGCCATTCAAGATATGTGAATATAAAACAGAAATTTGATTACAAAATTCTATGCCATTCACAGAACAAGTAATCTAGGCCATACTCTGAAATTAGAGTTTGTATAGTTGCTTGTGACCTGATACAGCGGAACAAGCTGTAAACCTCATCTTATAAGATAGAAAATATTAGGAAGGTGATAATGCTAATAGTTACACATTCTTCAACAGTGAAAGGAATTTTTTTGTCTTGTCCCATGTCCATAGCTGAAAAAATATTTGGAATGCAACCTACAACTTTTAGAGAAGAAAAGGTGGACCGACAAAGTGACAAAATCACTTAAGGTCCAATTTTGATAAAAATATCCCTAGTAATGGGAATAAAAATTGGCAAGGTTCTAGCCTAGGAACCAAGGTAAACCCAAATGTAGTCATTACTTTTTTCACAATATTTTGTAGGGAAGTAAAAAGACATTTGTAGACCCAAATGTAGTTCCCATGTCAAATAAAAGTGAACTTACCACAGTTGTGCCATTCAACAAAGGAACACCTTTGTTTTTAGTATTCTATTTTCTCCCAAAATACAAAAGAAACACCAATGGATTAGTACCATGCAATTGTACACATGGTGCAGTATTAGGATACATGTACATCTCTAACAAATCATTATTTATATAGGTGAAATAAATTCGATTAGCATTTGGATTTGGACATCCTACATATTTCTACCATGAAAAATAAAATATATTTGAGAATTAATTCTTTGCTACCTTTGTAAAACAAGGTGACGATAGGACCTGCACAGGATTTACAACCTTTGCCTCAATGTTTGTTTGTACCTCCTCCTTAATGCTTCTGGCATGGTTGCCTCCATACTTAGGAAAGCGGACCATCAAAACTAGATTTAAGAACATACCCTATCTATAGAGCCTATATGTACTAATTTTTGCAGGAAAAAGAGTTGAAAGGTAGACTTAAGACATCTAAGCAAAGAGTTTTCATCATTGGAAACTTGTGATTGTAGGCAAAACTAGTACAAATGCACATTCTGTTTAGAATTACCATTAAAACTCCTTATAAAATGCTAAACCCTTGCTAAAAATCACAATGTGACCTCTCAAGTGAGGATCACATGGTCCATATAATTTTGGGAAAGGGAATATCAGTTGGACTAAAGGGAATCAAAGGTATAGAGAATGGATTACCCTTACTGACAGATAATGATTAAAGCTTCTGATCTGGCTGCCTTATTTGTGAGAAGGCCTGAAATTTCTACAGATGGGCCAACATTTAAAATAAATCTTGAGAATTGGGAAAAATTGGTATGACCTCCCAAAACAATAAGATTGTTCGTTTGTCTCAAAGACAATGAACTAGAGCTCTATTACTGATTCCTACAAACCAATTTAAACCTGTTCTCATCAATACAGCTGCTAGAAGAGTCGCTATGAATGTAGTACTTTACCAAAATGGAAGATAATAGCTGATAAAGTCACAGGACTGACAAAGCAGAGCGAAGAGTGCACCGTAAGAACAGTAAGAATGGAATGTGTGACTGGAAATATCTTGGCATGACACATACATAATCTTTTTTGTTTAAAGACTGGAAAGTCCAGAATATTTGATAAACAAACTGTTTGCTTGGAAATGAAAGAGAATAACTGTAGTACAACTCAAATGTCAGTTCCATGCAACACGTGGAAAAGAGAGAGCTCTCATAAGGAGGTATGGGTGCCAACTCATGCCAATAGAGTCTCTATATGTAGCATGGTCGATATTCCTGGCCAAGACAGTTTCCATAGATCTGTGCACAAAGGACCACCTCCCCAAAACATATCTCCTACTTCAAGACATAATTAAGCTCTTCTTCCTTTGCATGTGGGATATTTATATTCTTTCAGCAAATCTGACCAACATAAAGATATGATATAGATGGCTGTCAGTATTTCTAGTGAACCCACAAACTGGTTTTGATGGACCTACAAAGTTGGTCTAAATGGTTACTCTCAATCACTGAAACAGTTCTCTTCATTGCTGAATGTGAATACTAGTGTTTCCTTTGACTTAGAACTTCTTCTATAGAATGTCTACAAGTGCTAATTTGAGTTCAACTATAATGTTATTCTTGTTTTTAATTGCCAAGTTCGAATCGCATCCTTTAAATAGCCACATTGTTTTTGAGCAGGGAAAATAACGAAAGGGATTGCGATGGCCCTATCTTTGAAATTCTTTTCCCTAAAGCAATTAGAGTGTTGGATGGTGAAGCATTTTGGGCTGTTCAACAACTTCAAACTTCTCCAACTCTATATGAGATTGTCTCCTAGGTAAATGGCCAAAGAAGATAAGATGGTAGATTTTTTGGGGAAAGGTATTGATATGAACATTTTCTGCATAGATTCATGAGAGGTTTCAATATTCTCCATACATTTTCCTAGGTTACATTGGTGACTGTGATACCAATTCCTCCCTCATTCACCTTTGAAGTAGAGTGAACTATATTATCACTCGTTGCAATACTAGATTCTAATATTTCCTCAACTACAAATCAAGAAAGAACTTTGCTTTCCTTTGGTTGAAATGGTGGAAGACTAATTCCCAAGGTAGTAACTGAAACCTACAACTTTGAAAATGCTTCAACAAATTTTACTCTTTGACAATGCAATGATCCAACCCATTCCAATTGGCACATAAAGCAATTGCTTCTAATGCCTTTGTTGTGATTAGAAAAGAACCTTTTGCTAGCAAGTTTGCTTGTCATACTAGATCTGGCCATTCAGATTCTGGGAAAATCTTAGGCATTGCTTTAACACATGGAAGTGTTTCAAATTTGGTTAAAATTACACCTTGACCATGGAACTGTGATTTCTAAGCTAAACAATAAATACAAGAATTACATTTTGTCCCCTTCTTTTCATTCAAATATGTAACTCGAACTAGGGCATAACTGTTGTATGTTCATAAGTTGCTCATGATTTTTTCCATTTCTTTGATGACCTCAAATTTAAATTATTTACACTTTTAACCACAATTTTGTTTTCATCTTCATGATATCCAAGTTGTTTGTAAGAGAAGGATCTTTAGAATTCTCATTGAGCCCATTCTGTCCTTGCTCGATCGTCCATTTTAGAATCTTCAAGTTCCAAAAACTGCCTCATTTGTTCTTCATCGTAAGGTTCAGCATATTAAAAAAATTAGAGATCTTTTTGAGATACTTTTAGGATGGGTTTTATATTGACATGGATATTTCTCTATGAATGCTAATAGATGCCCTAGTCCTTCAAAAAAATCTTTCGTTAGTAAGGCTTCTCCCATGAGGCTATGGAAATGGATTTGATTACCATTTTCTTAACCCAGTTGTAATTTACTATAAATGTTGTGATCCCTAAAGAAGAAAGCTTATGTCTGAAAAGAAAATCTTAATCTGATTTAAGAAACAGGAAAACCTGAAAATCTCAAACTCTTGCAAATATTTTGTGTTCATATTTTATTTTTTGTTCAAAAGATGATTTAAAAAGAAAATGGTCCATTTACTTGGAATGAAAATAATTGGATGCTTAGGACAGCAAAAGTTTTAGTTGCAGGAAATACATAGAAGAGAACTTTCTTGAGGAGTAATTGGTGCCAACTTAGGCCAAAAAAATCTTTAAGAATTGTTTGGTTTTTGCCCATAGTTTAGATGATAGTGTTCAATAGATGAATGAAGGGCGATTAGTGTCATTGGGACTCAAGTGAAGTGGATGGTGAATAACCATGGTGGAAAAACGATGGAGAATAAGGGGTTAAGCAGTCATTGGGGAACCCAAAGTGACAATGTGCCTACCCTAGGAAATAGTCCCTTGACAGAAATCCACCTAGGTGGTGCTATTCCTCTAGAGTCCCAAAGTAGTTACGATAGGAATGAAGAAAGAAATAAGGTCACTTTATAATGTAACTTTATAAAGTTAGTTAGTCATGACTTAAGTCATGTCTCCTAGTCACATTGCTTCCTTGCCAAGGTTTAAATTGAAATTAGACTTAAATTTGTCTAGAAGGAGTCATTAATTAACAATTCAGGGTAGCAAATGGATGCGTATCAAATCCCACCCATTGAATAAGATTTATGCTCACTTTTGTATATAGGGCAATTCGAAAAAATGCCTCATCCTTATGAAACTCATACAAAAGAGTTTATATTATAAGGGAAGCCTTATTTTGACAAGGTGCAAGGAAAAGAGAGGAAAGGAAAGTAGAGGGAGAGAAGTCCATGCCTTTTCTTCTTCCCCTTCCAACATTGGCCATTATGGCATAGAAATCTAGAGTTTAGATTGTTTATCGATTTGTTTAGGTTTTGTTGAGTCAAGAGATGAAGAATCATTTGGAGATTATTGTAATGATATTATATTTTCATATTATATAATTTTATTTGAATTAAGTATTTTTCCTCCTTTTTCATTATAACTTCAAATTTTACATATTGTATAATTTGCTATATATACATGTACTTATACATATGCATATATATATATATATATATATATATACATATATGTATACATATATATATGCATATATATATATATACATATATATATGCACACACACGCACACACACATATGTGTGTGTGTGTGTGCATATATATATGTATATGTGCATATATATATATGTATATATAGAATTATCAAATTATAAATAAGCTTTAAAACATGGATGAATATCAATTCTAATTACCAATAAAGTGTGGTTAGAATGAGTAGGAGATAACAAAGTAACACAATAAGGAAGAAGATAATCCATATTCATTAATAAAGAAGAATAGATGTTTGAAAGGATGGCTGCACACACTTTTCCTGAAATATGAGAAGATAGACTTGACTAGACTTGCTGTGTAAACAAAGGCAGCCGTGAGATAAAAGTTGAATATATGTAGAATAAGCAATTTCTATGTAACTTTCCAGTAAAGAGAGAAGCAATTGTTGGGGAAATTCAGAATATGTTATAAATTTGTAATTGTTAATTAAACGAAAGTAATAGGGTTATGAATAATTACCCTTATTTTATGATTATATTTGAATTTGAAGATCTTGTCATAAGACATATTTCTTTCAGTCATGTCATCTTTTTCTTGAGTTTTACAATTTGATGAGCATTTGTTCTAAACATAAAACAGCAATAGTTTGTCAAGCATTTTGAAATGAAATGATGTTAGGAAGGAATATTTAACCAAACCGTCATTATTATCCAAAAGCTGTGTTTACTCCTGCAATAAGCATTAATTGGGGGTGGGCGTGTAAAATGTGGGCATGACACTTGGTGTATATATATATATATTATATATTGTGTACAATGATATTTATAATAAATAATATTAATAAATCTATTAACTGCCCTAACACAAGATATGATATAAAACAATTATAATAAAATGTACACAATAAAATAAAGAAACCCTAAAGCAAATATAAATGTTTTTTTTTGGATGTTGAAAGGTTCATAGTTACTAAGAATGGAGGCACAAAGGTTTTATGGTGAGTTGAGCCCCATTAAAGGGTGTCAATCCCCCCACCCCTCTTGCCCCCATCCCTGCACACACCATCCTGCCTTGTGGATTGCAGTACACGTGGTGCACAAGCTTGTGGTTGGGACCCCATAGGAGGGCCATGACTCCTTAGGGCCTATGCTTTCTTAGCAATGAGTTGTGGCTCCATATTTAAAAAAAATAGTGTCACTAGGCTCAAGGTGTTGAGAAGTGGTCATAAGGGCACTTGATATTATTTTAATCAAGAAAAATACTTTTCAAAAAAAAAATGAAAAGAAAAAAGTGTTTTTTGGAAAAAGCAACAAAAAAGCAAAAAATGTTTTTTTCTTAAAATAACTCTAAAAAGGTTATAAAAGGAGGTTGGGTTTTGAGAAGAAGGGTTACTGCTTATTCATTTCATTTGCTTTGGTGAAAGAAAATAAGTTCTCCCTATTTGCCTAAAGATGAAAACCTTTTGGTGAATCTATTTTCAGGGACAAAAACCCTCCTAGTTGCTTGGTTGAGTGATTTTATCTAGAAATCACCATTGTGCTGAATGCTGAGTTTTTCCAATTTGTTGTTGATAATGGAGATTTTTTATTTGTTTTAAGAGATTTTGGAATGCAAGTTTTGTTGGTGTTTATTGTCCCAGTTTTGGCTTGAATTTAGGAGTGATTTTTGGAGCTTTGAGAGCATTGTACTTCTTTATTTTATGTTGTACTGTTTTCTACAGCAATAATCAGAGTCATTTCAAACAGATTTTTCTTGCATATTGGGTTGTACAAACAATGTTGTTGTTATCCTATAGCTAAATGGTGGTTATACAGTGATTTGGGATATTAAGTATGGTGGATTGAAGGCATTTTTCAAACCCAAACAATCTGATATGGCAGTTCTGAGTAATGTTCAGTGAGTTTGGAACAATCAACATTCTACATCATCCTTCAACCCTCTTTGGCAGTGCTCTTCTGTGTATTGAGTCTACATGAATGGTATAACATCAACCTATGATTTTATCGACTAACTTATGTATATGCAATAGTGTGTTCATTATTAGTGTGTGTAGCTAATTTCTCTTATCAATATCGTTCTTAGTTGTAATTAGTGCATTCCATGCTCATATTATTGTAACTCTTGATGGTGGTACCGCTAGAGAATTGTGCATCTCATGTTCAAGATATTGTAAAACTGGATGGTATACTGCTGGTTAATGCATTTATCATTGAAGGTCTTGGCCGGTTCAATGCTAGACCCTTTTGCATTTCAAGCCCATTTTGGCGTTGATTGGATCCACATGTAATCAACCATTTTGGCTTGATCGGATTTTGTTGTAATTTGCCAATGGATCTGCATTCTCTATACATGCTTGTCTGTTGAAGAGTTGTTGATTTGGGTCGACTTTGCTGCTTGCATGCTTTGGTCATCTTGCCATTTTTACTTTTCAGCAATGCATTCATCTAGATAGAGTGTGTGTTGTCCAAACACCATATGCTCTCACCTTGCCCACATTGTGAACTTGGTGATCAAATAGTGCACAAACTTGTATTTGCATTTTCTATATTGAAAAATAAAATTTTTGGTGTAGGGTTATTTTAGTGGCATCAGAGCTGGTGGCCTTGCCAACCTTTTGGGAAGCTAACACTTTTTTGTAGATCTTCACTTGCATGCCTTGAGTTGACCACTTATACAATTGGGATAGAAAATTTAGAAAAATTTTGAGCCTTGGTTTCTTTAGTTTGTGAAATCATGGCATTAGCCAATTTGGTAATGAGACTTTATAGAGCAAGGAGAAACTTGAGGTGCTGCCCCAATCAAAAGATGTTCTACTCAACAATTTAAAGGAAGTGGAAGTTTGTTTGTCCATAATAAAACAGTCAGATGCTGAGATTTCGGGATGGGCAATGAATCCATCAATGATTGCTTTGGTTAAGCCCCAACTTATGAAACACCTTGATAAAGATTTGAAACTTGTAGTTACCATTTTCTTTAGTGAAATTATGAGATTAATAGCTCTAGAAATTCCATATGGAAACAATATCATGAGGGAAATATTTCAGTTGATTGTGGAAAGTTTTAAAGGTTTGGATGATACCAGACGTCCTTTTGCTAAGTGGGTAACAATTTTGGAAACTATTGCTACAATCAATTTATGTGGTGTGATGTTAGATTCATAATATGATAATCTTATCTTTAAAAAATTTCAAAATTTCTTTTCTATTGTTAGTATGAATCATGAGGAAATATTGTAACCTCAATGTAGACAATTATGTCTTCAGTTTTGATCAAAAGTGATGATATTCTTTAGCCACTCTTTTCAATTTTATTGGCTGTTATGAGAAAGGATGATCGAGAAGTTTCATCAATTGCACATGCATTGGCTACAAATATGGTCCAAAAGTGCAAAAAAAAGTTGAAGCCATACTTAACAATAGAAATGACAGTTGAGCAAGAAAAGAGCTCTCTTATTGCTAGTAAGAATGATGATAGCAAAAATGAGCTTAGAAGACAAACATTGCTTCTCATGCAAAGAACACTAGGAGCCAGGTCATAGGTGTCTAAGCAAAGGACAAGTGCAAACATTGTTAGATACAAAATCAAAAAAGAAATTAGTTAAATCTAACGAAGATCCTGAAAAGAAGATGATGGGTACTCCTATGCCACAAGTTGAAAAAGAAGATGAATTTTTGACTACTACCAAATGTCTATTCCAGCAAAATGATGAAGAGAATAAGGAAGACATTGTCATAGTGGAGCATGAAGAAGAAGAGAAGATAGCAGCAAATTTTTTTGAAGTTGTGAAAGAATCTGAAATTGAGAAAGAACACTTAGAGCACTCTTGTGAAGAAGAAAATGTATTAACTCAACAATCATGTGTGGTGGGACTCCATAATGACTTTGTTGAAATATATTCACATGAAACAAATGATTTAAGAATTTCTAATGATGGGATTAAGCTTGCTGAAAATTTCAAACCAATAGCTAATAATGAATACTTAGATCACCTCTATGAAACTTATTTAGAAAACAAGTGTGAGCTAAAAGAAACCTTCAGAGTGACTTTCAGAATAACTCTATTGAAAGGTATGTCTTAGAAGAGAATGCTGATTTTTACATTGATTCTAATAGAAGTTCAATATCATTGCATGACTTCGAATTTCATGAGGGTGATTGGAAAGAACAATTGTTAGTAACAAAAAAGAAGTGCAAGTCTTTACAAAGTTAGATAGGACAAAAAGGCTCATTGAAGGATTGATGAAAAATTTGAAGAAAGATCAACTTGAACAAATTGTGACTATTGCTAATTTACAAACAGTTAAGAGTGCAATGGAAATGATGAAATCAACATATCTGCATATGATTAAAGATAGAGATGTGGCCATCAAAATTGCAAATGAGGCCTTAACATCATCAAAGGAAATGAAGGTAAAGGTTGATGAGCTTACCTTTGAGCTTAAATCAACAAAGGACTCATTAGAAAGTACCCAAATGTCACTATTGGAGGTTGAAGATCAGCTTGCTTCTACAAAACATTTTAGTGAGTGAGTGAATGAAGAAAGGGCTAAGGAAATCAAGTAGGTAGTTGATGAGCTTGATAGGGTTCAAGAAGATTTTGATTTAGAGTAGTTGCTTGAGATTGCAAGTATAGAGTTGTGCCAATATGAAGATTGGTCTAATCAGATGCACAGGAATAATTTTCAATAATTTTCAGATAATCCACCTTTTGACATGGATGCAAAAGTATCTTTTGATAACCCACTTTTTGAGATTGATGATGAGATATCCCTTGATTCAAATTTTATAGCTAGTGATAATATTAGAGTGGCACAACAAAAGCTGCCTTCATCACAAGAAGGATCAAGGATCAGGATTCACAAAATCTCAATATTAATAGGGGATCCAGGTGAAGATTTCAGACATGAGATACATGCTACACCAAATACTAAATGTGGTTCCCAGTTTGTTGAAGTTTCCAGATTAGTAACTAATGGTGAGCAATTTGATCATCTTCATTATAGCTTATGCTATGAAAGCATTGATACTAGTAAAGTTTTAAGGCAAGGCTTTTGTCATAATGAAAAGTACCATGAGATTGGGAAAAAGGAAGAAGGTACAACTTGTAGCAAAGGACACTTTTATCCTTTCACTCAAAGTTGTCTTCACATAAGAATATGGAACCTAGGTATTTCATGGAGACATCTATTTTCAAGAACAAAGGGCTGTCATCTATTCAAGAGTTGCAGTTTGTTAGTTAAGACAACAACAATTTTCTCATCTTATGTTGATTTTGGTTTAGTTTTGCCTCTTTGGATTGGCATTTGTAATGAGCTGAATCAATGTGGAATTGACAACACATTGGACAAGATTGTTTGACATGATTAGGATGAATAGAAGATTTGTAACGTGCGCATTGTTCTACCCATTATTTTTACTATGTTTTACTCAAAAGTTAAAGTTTAAGCTACTAACGTTATGAGCCATAATTTTTTTTCCTTTTCACATGACTAAGTAGATGCACATTTGAAACATAACCATTCCAAACTTCCCATTGCATAACATAGAATCATTTCAATAATTCAAGCAATGATTTCACATCACATAATTGCATGATAATATTTCTCATTTACAAATCCTCAATAAGAATAGAGTTATATGTATACATACATAGCTTCTATGAGCTCAAAGATTAAGATACATAAACTAAGTGCAACAGTCTAGATGTCCCCAATGCTGGTGCATAGCTCCTAGATGTTCCCATCACTTGGTGCATACATACTAGGTGTCCCCAAACTGGCGCTACATCCTCAAATCCTAGTGGCCAACTATATGAGGGAGAGCATCACTCAAGTTCTTTTCCACTAATCATGGACATAGTGCGGTTCCTTGCACATCTACAAAACTGGTAAGATGGCCCTACCCTTCGACGAAGAGATTGGTTTGGTAACCCCATAATCATGACCTTCTTGAGCATAGTGTTGCGTCCTACAAATTTAGAGCTACCACACCTTGGTTTCCCTGCCTAGTTTGCAATCATGGATTGCAGTGAACCGACAGTGTAAACAGTGGCTACTTACCACTACTTTGGCCAAAGAATTCAACACCCAGTACTTTGAGTGAGAGTCATCTATCCACCCACTCTTAAGCTCGATTTGGTATTGACCTTAAACATAACACATATTTACCCTAAGGTGATAACATAATAAAATATTCAACAAGATAATTCCCTGAACCATGGATTGCCCTAATCCCAGGAATACCCAAGTCTATAATAAATTGATTATCTAGGTTACACCCTTACCCATGGATTTCACTAACCCTAGGTATAACCACACTAACCATACATATACACAAACTAGTGTCTAGCTAGGTTATCCCCTTTTCCATGGATTTCACTAACCCTAGGAATAACCATACTATCCTCTTATGTTTAAATTGACATAATCATAAAAGTACTATAAGATAGCAACATATTCCATCTCATGCATTATCTATATAGACTTAACGAACTACTATAGTTCTAATAGCATTGAAGCCACGCATATTCAACAATATATAAACGTAATCCCAATGATAGGGTTCACTAATTTGAGACTCAATCAAGAATCACACAAGCATATTCCATTCTAGGAATTAACTAGGTTTATAATAACATGCATACCATGCATACATAGATTACTCCGAATCTAGGAAATAACTAGTTCATAAGAACAAGCATATCATGCATTCAAGACTATTCCAACACAAGGAAACATCTAAGTTCATAAGAACAAGCATATCATGCATTCAAACCATCTTTCCAAACAAAGGCATTATATTCAAATAACCTTTCAAACATAAGCAAAGGAAGAATAGAAATCAGCATGCCTGGATATAAGTTCGAACTTGAAAATACTGCTTTCTAGCCTTATCCTTAACCTTCACGAACACTACTTCTCCAAAGCTCAACTAACTTCTAACCACTAGCCTCTTTCAAATTCTCTCAACAATATAATTGCAAAGCAACTCACTAACTCTCAAGCTCTCTAACTTGCACAAAAAATACATTAGAATAACGACGGAGAAATCAAAATGAGAAGAGTAACAAATGATGGGAAGAGCACCTTTATATATACTAAAATTTGAGCAACCAAAGGCTACAAACAAGCTAGTAATTATGCCACCATCCTACTCATGCAACGACTCAGCTGATTAACTCACCAATTTGCAACACATAACAGTCCATATTCCTCCAATGGCTGGGTCGACCTCTTTTTGAGAGACAACATGACTCTTTTACTGAGTCAAGGGACAACAATGACAAGCTACAGGTTTTCTACTAAGTTTGCAAGTTGACTACCCTCTCATGTTGATGTTAGAAGTAGCATCGGGCTTTTACTTCCAGCCCGCGATGAAGACAATTTAAATAATAGCCTAACGGCTATTTAAATTGCAAGGCGATTTTTATTAAGAGACACGTCTTTCATTAAATGACATTTAATATTTGTTTATTATTTATTGAGGCTCACCCATCTCTAATTGGCGATTATATTGGAGAGTCATCACATTTCATGAAGGCCGACATTACACTTGAAAGGACGCATCTATTGAAGTCTCCTCATTCGAATTGTATATAAGGAAGGTGCCATTCGATCATTCAAGCATTTAGTTTCATTTGTTCATATAGTTCGATATTCTCAAGTGCAAGCAAGAGTAAAGGAGAAATACTTAATAGTACAGATCGATATTATTGTAGAAGGCTGAGTTACTTCATTTCTGTATTAGCATCAGATTGTGGTGCTCTTAATTGGCCTCCATATCGGCCTCTTTGTAAAGGAGACATTCATTGATATTCAATATATAAGTGATATATTGTTGCTGGGTTTTTCTCCCTCAAGTGGAGGGTTTTCCCAGGGTATATGTTGTGTTATTGTGTTTGATTTTTGAATTAAATTCTGTCTATCTAATCTGATCATAAAAACTAACATGGTATCAGAGCGAGTTTAAGAAAGATCGTGATCAGATTTAGTCAAGCAGCAATATCCTCCATTCTTATTCTCATCCTTGATTGTATCTATCTTATCGTCAAGATGGTGAACGGGCTTGAGATCGAAGATAGACTTGAGGGCGCATCTAACTTCACATCTTGGAGGTTCAGAGTCATGCTCGCCTTAGAAGAAAATGAGTTAGCAACATTCGTGGAGGGCGAAGTTCCCGAACCATCCGATGAGAATGAGAAGTTACAATGGAAGAGAGATGGCGCTAAGGCAAAAAAGATGTTGGTGGATTCCGTGAAAGACCACATTGTGCCAATCATCTCCAAGTTGAAAATTGCAAGAGACATGTTCAAGACTTTGGAGGAGATGTATGAGATTAACAACACAAGTCGAGCTCTTGCATTAAAGCAACAACTTCATCATGTCAAGATGGCAAAAGGAGAATCCGTCATCTCATACTTCATGAAGATCACCGAGTTGAGAGATCAGCTCTCTACTATTGGGCATATTGTTGATCACAAGGATTTGACCATGTTGGCTCTTAATGGTCTTCCTTCATCTTGGGAGTCATACATTCAAGGCATCAGCACGAGATCAAAACTTCCTAAGTTTGATCGATTGAGAGCAGATTGTATTCAAGAAGAATTGAGGTTGGTTGCGAGAGGCATTGGTCAAAGCTCTACAAATGAAGATATTCATGTTCTTGCCGCTCAATCCTCGAAGAAGAAAGGAAAATAAGGGAAGAAAGGATACTTCAAGAGGAATAGAGATAAAGGATTAGATGGTGCTCCTGCATCGAAGAAGAAGAAGGACCTCTCTCGTGTTCAATGTTTTAGATGTGAGAAGTATGGTCACTATGCAAAGGATTGTCCAACCAGGCCCTAAGTAGTAGGCTTCCATTGTAGATGTTGGTGAGATCTCTCCACAAAAGGATTCAGGTGGTTTCTTATTCTATTATGCTCTTTCAAGCAATGTGCCTACCGACAACAATACTTGGTTGATTGATAGTGGTGCTTCTCGCCACATCACCGGATTTAGAGAGCATCTAACTGATTTGGTGGAGAGAGATTCTAGTGTTCAAGTAATTATTGGAGATGATGCTAGTTATTCTGTGAAAGGAGTTGGGACCTCCTCTCTTCACTTGGATTCCGGTATTTCCTTGCAGTTGAGTGATGTTCTATTTGTTCCGGGTAGCAAGCGAAACCTTGTCTCTATCTCAGCCTTGGAGGACAAGGGGTACCAAGTTGCATTTTCAGAAGGTAAAGTTCTTGCATGGCCAAAGAACTCAAATATCAAGACTGCTCGGGTGATTGGAGTTCAACATGAGAGCCTCTACAAACTTTGCACCTGCCCACTTCAGGCTTTATTGCATTATTCATCAAGTTCGTGTGAACTTTGGCATAGAAGATTGGCTCACCTTCACTTTCGAGCACTACCTACCATGGAGAAGATGGTTACGGGCCTTCCGAAACTCAACCAGGAGCTTGAAGGCACTTGCAGAAGAATACTAAAGGTCCATTTCATAGTAGTGAAAGTAGATCTAAATGTATTCTAGATCTTATTCATTCTGATTTATGTGGTCCAATGTCTGTTGCTTCTTTGAGTGGTTTCTTGTATTACATTATTTTTATTGATGACTACTCTAGAAAGACTTGGATTTATTTCTTGAAATCTAAAGAATCTGAGGAAGTACTTGAGCGGTTCAAAGAATTTAAAGCTCAGGTAGAGAACTTTTTCGGGAAGAGGATCAAAGCTCTGAGATCCGATAACTGTGGAGAGTACATTTCCGGTAGCTTCCGTAACTTTTGCATTGAAGCAGGAATTAAGAGGGAGTTCTGTGTCCCTTACAATCCTCAAGAAAACGGTGTTGCAGAAAGGAAGAACAGATCTATTGTAGAAGCAGCCAAAGCCATGATTCATGACCAAGATCTGCAAACCTTCCTTTGGGCTGAAGCATCTAAGACAGCTGTATATGTTCAAAATAGAAGCCCTCACCGCATTTTGGAGAACATGACTCCTGAAGAAGCATTCATAGGGGTGAAGCCGAAAGTAAGTCATTTGAGGATCTTTGGTTGCCCAGTGTATGTTCATGTCCTGAAAGATAAAAGGACAAAGTTGGAACCTTCTGGCAAGAAGGGGATATTTTTAGGCTACAATGAGTCTTCAAAAGCTTATAGAATATACATTCCAGGCCAGAAGTTGATTGAGATCAGTAGGGATGTTACATTTGAAGAGGATGTTGCATTCAGGAGATCCAAGGGCATCCACATGGAGATAG
This sequence comes from Sequoia sempervirens, assembly GCA_007258455.2. NCBI lineage: Eukaryota > Viridiplantae > Streptophyta > Pinopsida > Cupressales > Cupressaceae > Sequoia > Sequoia sempervirens. The sequence continues at coordinate 24,638,833 of VDFB02000010.1, read as the reverse complement.
ACAATGAAGATCAAGAGTCTCCTTAGGATATGGAAGTTGACCATACTCCTGAGATTCAGAGGGAGGCTACTGAACCCAAAGAAGATGATGATCCAGTTGAGCCTTTGGAACCTACTGATGGGCCTACAGATATTGTGATTGGAAGAAAAAGACCTCTTTGGGCTAGGCAAACAATGTAGGAGGCAGAAAGGGTTGCAGCCCCAAGAGGAACATTCAGAGAAAGTAAGAGACCTCATAAGTTTTCTAGCTATGTTGCATTGATGAGTCAAATCATTGAGTCAGAACCTTCCAGTGTTGAGGAAGCTACTAGTCAGCAAGTTTGGAGAGATGCTATGGTTGAATAGTATCAATCCATTCTCAAGAATGATGTTTGGGACGTCGTACCTAGACCTGAGGGAAAATCTGTTGTTTCTTCTAAGTGGATCTTCAAGATCAAGCATGCGGCTGATGGGAGCATCGAGAAGTACAAGGCTAGGTTCGTGGCTAGAGGATTCTCTCATAAAGAGGGAGTTGACTATGAGGAAACCTTTGCTCCAGTTGCTCGTTATACTTCAGTCAGGACCATCATTGCTATTGCAGCATCTAAAGGACGGAAGATTCAGTAGATGGACGTGAAGACAACATTTCTAAATGGTGTAATCGAGGAAGAGGTATATATTGAGCAACCTGATGGCTTTGAGGTGCATGGGAAGGAGTCTCATGTTTGCAGGCTGAAGAAGGCTTTGTATGGCCTTAAGCAGACTCCTTGTGCTTGGTATGAAAGAATTGATCGTTACCTGTTAAGCTTGGGCTTCTCCAAGAATAATGCTGATTCAAACCTATACTTCAAGGTAATTTATGGCGAAGCATTAATCTTGGTTCTCTATGTTGATGATTTAATTCTTACTGGAGAAGATCACCTCATTATCAAATGCAAGGAGTTAGCTTCGGAATTTGAAATGAAGGATCTTGGTCTCATGCACTGCTTCCTTGGTTTAGAAGTATGGCAGAAGCCTGATGAGATCATTCTAAGTCAAGGGAAGTATACCATTGATATTCTGAAGAGATTTGGTATGATGGATTGCAAATCCATGTCTACGCCTATGGAGACCAACTTGCATAAGTTGAAAGAGGCTGCAGCTAGTTCAGATTTGGTAGATCCCACGATGTACAAGCAGTTGATTGGATCGTTGATGTATCTAGTCAATACTAGACCAGATATTTGCTATGCAGTGAGTGCACTTAGTCAGTTCATGTGTGAACCAAGGCAAATACATCTAGTTGCAGTGAAGCATATCTTGAGATATTTGCGTGGCACAGTTGGGTGTGGCTTGAGATATTCTTCTGGTGTTGACTTACAACTGCATGGATATACTGATTCTGATTGGGCAGGGTGTGTCACTGATCGGAAGAGCACCTTTGGATGTTGTTTCAGTTTGGGGTATGCGATGATTTCCTTGTGTAGCAGGAAGCAGTCTTTAGTGGCACTGAGTACAACAAAGGCCGAGTATATTGCAACTTGTGTGGCAGCTTGAGAAGTAGTGTGGCTTTGGAAGCTCCTTGCAGGATTGTTTGGACAATCAATGGAGCCGATCGTCATTCATTGTGATAATCAAAGTTGTGTGAAGCTTTCTGTCAATCTAGTGTTTCATGACAGAACTAAACATGTTGAGATCAAATACCACTATATCAGAGATATGGTATTGAGAAAAGCAATCCAATTGAAGTATATCAACATTGATGAGCAGACGGCAGACATTCTCACCAAGCCTCTCTCCAGGATAAAGTTTGTGTACTTTCGAGACAAGCTTGGTATGGTGGAGAATGAAGCCCTAGTTGAGGAGTCTCAGTATCAATGATCTTCTTTAATGCATTTCTCTTTGTGAGAGGGATTTGAGGTGCAAGCCCTTGTTGATGCATTTCTCTCTGTGAGAGAGATTTGAGGTGAAAGCCCTTGTTTCCACCCTCTGGGAGTAGCCATGGTGGATGTCATGTGTGTGACTCCATGACAACATCACGTGAGAGAGTCCGTGATGATTTTCTTGTACTTGTGTTTTCACCCTTTGGGAGTAGCCATGGTGAATGTCACGATGAGGTGACGACATCACGTTGAGTGATTCTGTGATGAGCACTTGTGCACATTTACCATACATGGGAGTAGTCATGATGGTTGATATCACGATGAGGTGATATGTTTCCTTTCCACATATGGGAGTAGCCATTGTGGTTGACATCATGATGAGGTGATATGTCTTATATAGCTGGAAGTATCCTCCCTAGCTAAGAGGGAGTGTTGATGTTAGAAGCAGCGTTGAGGTTCTACTTCTAGCCCGCGATGAAGACAATTTAAATAATAGCCTAACGGCTATTTAAATTGCAAGGCGATTTTTATTAAGAGACACTTCTTTCATTAAATGACATTTAATATTTGCTTATTATTTATTGAGGCTCACCCATCTCTAATCAGCGATTATATTGGAGAGTCATCACATTTCATGAAGGCCGACATTACACTTGAAAGGACACATCTATTGAAGTCTCCTCATTCGAATTGTATATAAGAAAGGTGCCATTCGATCATTCAAGCATTTAGTTTCATTTGTTCATATAGTTCGATATTCTCAAGTGCAAGCAAGAGTAAAGGAGAAATACGTAATAGTGCAGATCGATATTATTGTAGAAGGCTGAGTTACTTCATTTCTGTATTAGCATCAGATTGTGGTGCTCTTAATTGGTCTCCATATCAGCCTCTTTGTAAAGGAGACATTCATTGATATTCAATATATAAGTGATATATTGTTGCTGGGTTTTTCTCCCTCAAGTGGAGGGTTTTCCCAGGGTATATGTTGTGTTATTGTGTCTGATTTTTGAATTAAATTCTGTCTATCTAATCTGATCATAAAAACTAGCATCTCATATTTCTGCCAACACTTCATTGACTGAGTTTAATATTTATCCAAATGTTGTACCTGTACATGGCGTGGGTTTTAGACTTCTTATTTGCTTCACACACTTCAAACTTGGCGCCACATATTCACAACTTTAGCGCCCCAAAAGATAGCACTTCCAAAGACTTATTCTACTTGCTAGAATCTGCATTTAATTTCAATGCAACGTATAAACTATTTTCCTTCTTTCATGCATGGTAAATAAGACTGCATTTGACTTAGTCTTCACTTGCTTTATGTGCATATTTAACCACAACAATATAAACACTGCATCACTATACTTATGCGCTATACCATATTCATTGCATTTAAACATGTTAAACATCAATGTTTAACTTATGCACTTTCCTTAATATAAATGCAGCGCTTTATAATATGCGCTATGATAGATACTATGTGCTATCTAACTTAAAACATTATATATATACACACACACACACACACAAACACACACACACACACATATTATGTGGTTATATGGTGTATATATATATATACACACACACACACACACACACACACACACACACACATATATATTATGTGGTTATATATATATATATATATATATATGTATGTATGTATGTATGTAAGTAATCACATAATATGTAACCACATTCACTTGATTATTAAATACATCTATTGCCAATAGATATAAGCATATATTAAATAATCATATATATATATATATGTACATATATACATATATTAGTATATATGTATATACGTTTCTACAAACATACTTTATACATACATATGTATATATATATCATTATTTCGATTATCAAATTCAAACACATATATCCATGTACAATTCGATTCGATTGATGTGTATACATTAAGTGTGTGTATATATATATATATATATATATATATACATGAAGTGTGTATATATATATATATACATGTCGCTTTTATCCAATCCATACTCCCATACATATGGGTTACCCGTTCATGAGCATGCGTAGATAAGTATATGTATATACATGAAGTGTGTATATATATATGTCGCTTTTATCCAATCCATACTCCCATACATATGGGTTACCCGTTCATGAGCATGCGTAGATAAGTCTACCTATGTATACTTATGCACACATATACTCACATGTATGAGTTATTGTGGATATGCACATATATACATTTTATGTATATACTTCATCGAACAACATATTCCAATAAGAACACACAAGAACTCTCACCCAATATAAAGACTCAATCATATAACCTTAGTCAAAATACTCATACAAGAAGATCATAAACCTATACAAAACATTCACAACCAAGACAGAAGGTTACCTACTAGTCACCCAAACTGACTTGACGCAACTTAGACCAACTAGGGTGTGAGTGTGTGTATACTCAACTAGGTTCATCAGGGTTACCAAACGAAGTTCTCCTGAGTGATACTCCCCCTCTCTTCTGGAGGTTCGAGCCTGTTCCTGCATCCAACTTAGTACATCATAACAGTAGTTAGCTGATTAGAATACAATCATATGCATCATATATATCATTGTCAAAATCATTATATAATATCAATTTGAATTAAACATTCATTCATCAAATTCCATCAAGATACATATATATATATATATGAGATTAACAAATTCTTATTCTATTAGAGTAGCACAACATAAGTGTGGTCGAGTTACTTCACTATTGAGTATATATGCAAAATATCACCAACAAAGCATGTTGCAGTTTAGTGGTGACAAGAGAAATGTACCGTGGAGGATTATAGGTCAAAATTGTACACTTAGTGCTACTGTCATCATTTAAGTCAGCCACCACACAGTTTCATTTGCATATGTGCAAGTGGGATGGCAATTACTTTTAGTCAAGGGATGGAGCATTTTTCAGTTGATGATTGTTGGGAAGGAATTTTCAGCCTTTACAAAATTGTTTTCAGTCATTACAATGTTCGCATTTCCTATTCTTGCAAGGAGGTTTCAATTTTGCAGCTGCTGTTTTCTTTTAAAGTTACTGACTTTCAATAAATCAAACTGTAAGCTATTGTTCCTAAAATTGAACAGCAGATTGATCATTTTGAGGTCACTAAATCATTGGAAAATGTCGATAAATGGTTTCAACTGAAGAAAATGAATACTTCAGCCAACATAACTCCAATTTGTGGGAAGAACCAAGTGATTCATGATTGTCATTACTTATTTTCAGCTTGCACACAAGCTGATTTGTGTCTTTTCTTGAAAGGCAGAGCTAAGCTACCAAGAGTCATTGTTGTCATGGAGTTGAAAGATACACTTGTTGGCCCAAATTTTTTAACCTATCAAGCATGACTATTGGTGTAATGTCCCCTTCTCACTCTTGAGCAGTGCAGTGTTTCAATTAGCCTATTCCAAAGTTCTTGTAGGCTAGTTGATGTGGTTAGGGGACTCAGTTGCTAGCATTGATGTTCAGTGTTGGGGTTTCCGGAGGGGTTTCTATTTATAGCAGTGGCCAGTCATGATGTTGCTATCTTCAGTTGGTCACAGTATTCTTCATTGGTCTTCAGTTTCGCTCAGTTTGGGTGTTGGCACACACTTACTATTTATAGCAGTGCTATTTATAGTAAGTAATCTTTGGGGGAAGTTGGTCCCAGGCCAGTGTACACGTAGCACTATTATTTATGAGTTGATGTTTGGAAAGCTTAAGGTTGCAGTGTTTAAATATTTGTTTAATTGACCACTTAAGTTATTTTATAAAGTTATATTATAAACTTAAGTTATGGCAAAAATGGTCATTCAAAAAAGAGTACCTTGAGCCTAGTGAAACAACTTAAAGTTGTTTTTTAAAAGATAAATTGATATTATATTTGCTTCTTGAGATGGACACCTAGAGGAGAAGATAAATTAAAATGTTTTTAAATTTTTAGAAGGCTCAAGAATGGGTGTTGGTTTCTAGGAGAAATTGGAGAAGTTTTTGAAGTCCATCACCCTAATTCCTTATATTTTGAGTTTGGCTCTAATTTTCATATCCCTGCTTTGACAACATAACGAAATGCTTCTGGATTGCTTCCAGGTTGCTTGGGCTGCAAACTGAGGATGAAAACCCTCTTTGTATAGGCTGGTTTCAGTGGTGAAATATCCACCTTAATCAGATATTGGAGTTTATTATCAGCTGAGATCACAAGAGCTTCAAAGAAATGATTTTTGGTGTTTGAAATATGAAGATTTATTAGTATTTTTGATGGATTTTGGTGTGGTTTGCTAAGTTTTCAGTTTTGGAGTGTTTGGTGAAGTTTTTGGTGTGTTTAGTTTCTTTTTTTGGGCAGAGCTTTTCTGGGTCTGAACTCACCTTTTTGCTTGTTATTGTGAAACACATTGAAGAATCAAAATGGGTATTGATTAGAAGGATGGGCTTCTCCATGGCGATCAGTTAAAGTACTAGTTTGTGATTTTTGATGGGGAAATGAATTTATTGGAGGAAATCGAACTTTCAAGAGGGGATGCCCTTGCTGCCAGGAAAGTTCAGTTTATGACCTGCATGTTTTGGCTTCCAGTCGCTGAGTTTGGAGGTTAGTATAAGGTGGACTAGGCGCTGGAAAAACTTGGTGTTTTTAAAGACTAAAGTTGGTAAGCTCGGTGCCATTTTTGGAGGATTCATTGCTGCTGTAACAACTTTACCAGGTCTGATATATAACTTGTATTATTCTGATATAAACAGAAAATGAAAAGCTACGTTGTTCTTTGCCATTTCAATTGAAAAAGCTTTAGTTTCTTCTATTATTGTCCTTGCAATCTTGTTTATATTGTATGCATTTGAAATGCATTATAAAACAAATATAAACAACATTAAACCAAGCAAACCAGCAATAGGGGCTTCAAAAAAAAAAATCAGGGGTGTATGTTATAGTGGTATCAGAGCCAAATCCTTCCTGCCATCTTGTGAAAACATCTAAAAACAATACTTTCATTCTATGAGCGCAAGAAAACATAGGTATACACAGAGGGAGATTAGAAAAGTTCATTGGCAGCCCCCACCTATTCCAGAAGGTCAAACATTATCAAGTGTTCTTAAGGCTCATTGGGAGTCTTCTCAGGATACAAAAATGCAGCCAGATCAACAAGATGGTGAGGAGAGAATGATAGGCAATTGGGATGATAGAGGAAAAGGGAGAGCAAGATCACCGAGTCCTGGAACTAGGATGGAGAGGAAATTTGACATGATGATGGATATGATGTCTCAAATGTTGGGAAAGATTGGGAAAAATGTAGTGGTGCAAACTACTCAACACAATCCACAAGGTAATACAGGGCATATAGGAGAACATAGTGCTTCAAATCAGCAGAGTGGTAATGGGGGACAACGAACTCCAAGTAATTCTTACAACTCTTCGAGGCCTTTTCGGCCCACTTTCTTATCTAAGGAGGCACCTCAACCTGATCCTGATGCTTCTATGCCATTTTTGGACAGCCTAGGGCACAAATATGCTGAGTATGACACTCTTCCTGAATCCATTAAGTTGAGCTTATTCTACAATGAATTCTTGGACCAGAAGAGAGAGGAGTGGAAATGGAAATAGATATGATTAGAGAGGACCAGTAGTGTAGAGGGACTTACAGCATGCCATTAGCAAAGTTACACTTGCACACTTTGATGGGAGTGACAATTGCACAGCTAGGGCTTGGATACAAAAGCTTGACAATTATCTAACCCTTAGACCTATGACAGAGGAGGAGGCATTTAAATTTGCCACGTTACATTTGGGCGGGGTAGCACATGAGTGGTGGTACCATGGCCTAGTTATATTGGGTCATCGATCAATTACTACGTATGATGAGTTTACCACTAGACTCATTGAGAGGTTTGACAAAAACGACCCTGAGGTTCATTTTAGAGAGTTGGTCCAGCTCAAGCAGTATGGCACGGTAGGGGCATACATAGCAGAATTTTAGAGGCTTTCAGTGATGGTTACAAGTATTTCAGAGAGGAGGTTAGTGGTCCTATTCAGTGAAGGTCTAATGGAGCCACTCAAGGGATGGATTAAGGCATTTGACCCGCCAACTTTGCAAGATGCCATGAAAAAAGTAAGAAGTATGGAGTGGGCTGCCCCTAAAGCAAAAATTCAGTCTAAACTTTTTATGTACAAAAAGGATAAGAGACCTTTCACTAAGGACACTTCACAGCAGAAAAAATCGGTCACAAGGCTAGATGGAGACACTAAATGACCTTAGAAAGAAGGGTCTATGCTTCAAGTGTAGAGATAAGTGGTCTAAGGATCATGTATGTGCAAAAGGGTCTATAATACATTAGATAGAATACTATTCAGCAGAGGAAAGTGCTTTTGAAAGTTCAAACCAGCAATCAGATTTTGAGGAAAAAGTGGAGGAAGAGCCACAAGAAGAGGTTGAAAGGGGGGAATCAAAGGAGTGCAAACTTACCTAGTTATATAGTTTTCAGAAGAATGAGTCCTTACGCATTAGAGGAGTCCTTAAGGGGCAGCGGATGATAGCTTTGATTGACTCAGGTGCTACATATAATTTTATTGATGAGGGACGTGTAGCACGTAGGGGACTCCAAACACAAGAGGTTGAGGGATTCAAAGTGACGGTTGCAGATTGCTTCACCATTAACTGCACTCAGATGATTCCACAACTTAGCATCCAGTTGGGTAACCACGAGTTCAAGGATTATTTCTATGTGGTTGGTATTGGGGATACAGATGTAGTGATGGACATCCAGTGGTTACATTCCTTAGGAGAGATCACTCTCAATTTTAGACCTTAGAGCTGAAGTTTAAATTAGATGGCAAGAACATGGTTTTGAGAGGGATATCTAATGGAGGGCCTCAGGTTGTTTCTTGTAAGCGAATGGAGAGGCTTTTTGGACATGACCAGGTGGAGTGGGCAACAGAGTGTATAGTCATGCCTGTAGTTATAGAGGAGCAGAAACGTTCATATCCACCTAACATACAGGCTTTGCTTACTAAGCGAAACAAGGTATTTGGTAGTATACCTCCTGGGAGGCCACCTAATAGGGGTATAGAGCACATCATTGAGCTAGAAGGAACCAAGGCAGTAATCACTACACCATACAGGCACTCAAAGAGACATAAGGATGAGATAGAAAAAGCAATCAAGAAGCTTTTGGATATGGGGCATATTAGATTGAGCAAGAGTCCATTTGCTTCTTTAGTGGTGTTAGTGAAGAAGGATGGGACTATGCACATGTGCATAGATTGCAGGGCACTCAATAAGAAGACAATTAAAAATAGATAACCCATCCCACAGATTGATGAGCTCATTGATGAGCTACATGGAGCAGTCTATTTTTCTAAGATAGACTTGAGGTCTGGATATATCAAATCAGAGTTAGAGAGGACATTGAGAAAACAACTTTTAGATGCCATTATGGACATTTTGAGTTCTTAGTTATGGACTTCGGATTGACAAACACCCCTGCTACATTCCAGTCTTGCATGAACAGAGTCTTCAAATAGCAGTTGCGTAAGTTTGTCTTGATAGTCTTTGATGATATTTTTATTTACAATAGATCATGGGAGCACTTGAGGCATTTAGATGAGGTGTTGAGTATTTTGGAGAGTGAATCTTTGTTTGCCAAGGAGTCTAAGTGTGAATTTGGCATGACAAAATTGTTATATCTTGGGCACATTATCAGCTCAAAGGGAGTGAGCATTGATCTGTTGTGACCTTTTCACACATCGCCCCATTCAGATGGGGACCCCTAATTTTTGCTCCATTCTGGTCATTTTGGCTTTGGTTTTTGGTCTCTCTCTCTCGCTCTGTCTCTTTTCTGATGTCCGCCTTTCGGGGGGTTGCGCCCGTCAGTGAGCTTTAACATGAAAACTGGCCGAGTCTGAAAATTAGGGTTTGAGTCTTCCTGGTCAGTTTGAGGTCGAGTAAAGTGAGTAAATTGAAACTTGAGCTTAACGTTCTTATCAGTACGCTTCCAGCAGGCTCTCAGCAAAAAATTATCAGATTCCGAGGTACTTACTATTTTTAGTAAGTGTGAGATTACAGGCGATTCGTCAACATTTTTGAGATTCCGACGGTCACACGGCATCCAGAGCATATCAAGCTACTCACAGGTTAAATTTGAGCGAAAACGGACAACTTACTATTTTTAGCATCCACTTCCGGGACGAATTTCGGGTCCAGATGTAGAGTTTTTCTTTGCATGTCTGGATATTCCTTGGGTTTTTCAAGACCTTCGCGATGATATAACATGCAAGACAAGATGACCATTTTCAGGATTCAGCCTTCCGAGCTATTTTTAGGGTTTGCATGTCAGGGTTCCTTTTGCATGTCAGGTGATTCGTGATGGGTTTTTCGAGAGCTTCGCGATGGTGTGACATGCAAATGAAGATTCTCACTCAGTAAGGAACTTGCTATTTTTAGCAGGTGTGTCCCGGCAGCCACTTCCCAGCAGTTCAGAATCACGAGCCGATCGCAGTGCCACAGAAATGAGAGCAAACAGAGTTCATTTGGTATGCATGCAAAGCAAATTAGGGTTTACAGCTTCGGAGCCTAAAAATAGGCGTAAAAACTCAGAATCTTCGAAATCCGGTGTAAACCACCGCGATCAGCGTCCTTCAGGCTATCTGCTGGTGAAATTTCAGGTCAAACGGAGCACTTACTATTTATAGTAAGTCAGATTGGAAACTGGCTAAAAATAGTAAATCAAGTGCATGCGTCAGTGCCAGCCAACAGGTCACGTGGTGAGGAGTGCCTCATCAAAATTTCAAGATGATCGGAGCAGTGTAGCTACCGAAAACGAGCAGTTACTATTTATAGTAAATCACCACCAGAAACAGGCTATAAATAGCAGGGTGACTAAAAGTGGCAGTGTCGACAGGTTGACAGGGTTATGAGGATGCTACGTTCAAAATTTCAAGTTGATCCGAGCTTCGGAAGTGCAAAATTGGGAAGGTTTACTATAAATAGCAGGGTATGAGAAGCTGGCAAGGACGAGAAAAATGGCTAAGTCTGGAACTTCATCCTTCACTTCCCTGAAAATGCGCCCATCTCAGCTGGAGGTCAAAAAAATTCTAAGTATGAAGATCGTCCTTCTCAAAGGGCAAAATGCGCCCAAGTTGCAAAAGGTCAAGGAAAGTCAAGAAATTTCATCCGCCTCCTATGGCAAAATGCGCCCAGCTCAAGGCCTCATGTTGGAAAAATTTCTAAGTATAAGACTCATCCTCCTCCTATGGTGAAATGCGCCCAAGTCACAAGCTGGTCAAAGTGGTCAAGCAAATTCGTCCTCCTCCTTAGGTAAAATGCGCCCAAAGTGGGCCATGTAAAGACAAAAACTGGAAGTCCAAGAGTCACATGAAGGCGTTTTTCCTCCATCAAGGCTGAAATGCGCCTAAGTTAGAAGCAAGTCAACAAGGTCAAAGATTTTGTCCTCCTCACCCCTCCAAATGCGCCCAAGTTAGTGAGGTAAAAGTAAGTGAAGATGGTAAGTGGGGTGAAATGTGATTAATGGCATGGTGGAAATAAAATGCTAGGCGTCATCCCTCTTCAAGTGCTAAATGCGCTCAGGGTGGTGGATGTTGGAGAATTTCCCTAAGGCGTGAAGTGTGAGAACAAGATGTTAGGCGTGGTTTTTGTTTTCCCTCCAAAGTTTTGAGGCGTGATTTTCCTCAAGGGTGGTAAAATGAAATAAAAGATGGAAATGAAGTGCTAAGGCGTGGTTTTCCTCAAATATGAGATGAGTGATGGAAATTTTTTTTCTAAGGCATTGGAGCTTCAAAAATATTTTCAAATGTGAGGAAAAATGCAAAATGGTGAGTGAGGGGTAAAATATGCTAAGCGCCTTCATAAAATTTTCTAAGTGAAGTTGATATTTTCACAGGCAAAATTGATCGAGTTGGATATAAAATTTTCTAAGGCACAAATGTTTTGTCCTAGAAAAATGCCTAAGTCTGGAGAGGTGATGGAATTTTCCTTGAAGCACAGATGAGCCGCCGGAGATGAAGTCAGTGAACGTCAGCTCCACAAGATTGATAAAATTTTTCCAAGTCAGAGCAAAATTCTCAGAGGGGATCGAAGAACGAGAACAAAATTGTTGAAAGAATATTTTCTAAGGTTCAAAATTCAAGAAAATCAAATGAACCCGTTCGTTGGGTACCCATGGATTCGACGCGTTCTGGAGGAAATTTTCTTCTGGGTATTGAGGATTATCGATGAGGAGTTGATTTTAATGTCTTCCACAGTTCGCTGAGGCCTTCGGGATGAAGATTTTCGATGGGCACCGGATTGATGAATTTTCCTAAGGGAAATTTGAAAATTTTCTAAGGCAAAAATGAAGAAAATGTGTTTTCAAGGTAAGATCCTCCAGACGATGAATTTGAAAGAAACTGCCTAGGTAAATTTGCTTCAGTCCTCCGTGAAGATAGTTTACTTAAGCCAGAAATGAATAAAATCGAGGTTATCAGAGCTCCAGCAGGTGAAATGAATTTCTCAAAGATGAAGTTTATCTAAGGCATGAAGAATTTGAACGCGAAGTTGGAAAAACGATGAGCCCTTGAAGATCAGAGCACGATAATTAGGTGAGTAAGTTGAAATTTATATTATGAAACGTTCTGATACCCTTCTCCTTGCTTGTTTTGCAGGAGGAACGTCGAGGCCAAACGATGATGACTTAGTGTGATGACTTGAAGTGATGAAGCACGATGAAGATGAGTTTCAATCTCGAAGGAGAAAAAGTTGCAAGAAAATGGCTAAGTGTTGAGACTTAGTATAACTCAAAGTGACGAAGATGAAGACCCTCAAGTGGAAGAAATCAAAGAACAACGCCAAGAAAGAAGATCGAGAACAGTGTGAACGCGTCTACAAATGGAATCTTCTAGAAGGATAATGGTGGACATTATGGCGCATTTATTACCCCACTCTCCTCTGTGGCGGTTTTTAGGGCAATATTATTTAGGGCTGAGGTGGCACGATTCTGGCCACTCTATTGATTGTAACCCTAGCCGTCTCTTGGGACTTGGCTAGCTATAAAAGGGGGAGTCCCCCTCATTTGTAATTCATTAGAATTAGATTAGACATTGGAATAGTAGACAGTAGACATTGAGAGAGCATTAGCATTAGAGCTAGATAGTGTAGTATTGTAGAGCATTTTTGCATAATTTGGAGAAGAGAGAAAGTTTTCCCTTTGAAAACTTTTGAGGAGATTGTTGTGTAACACATTTTATGATAATAGATCTTTTCATTGATGATGGAATTCGTCTTGTCATGAAATGCTAGCAAGGTTTCTTCTTCCTTTCGTATCCAAGTAGCTTAAATTCATGCAAGTAGCTTACTTTGGTGTGTGGTGTTTTATTGAGATAGCTTCGCTTTATTCCATACCACTAGCGGCTTGTTGATGATAAGTTCGCCTTGTGTGGTCAACTGGACATTACCTTGAGTTTAACTTCAGTTGTGATTTATATGCTTATATGCGTCGTTGTGATGGTGTATGCATGTTAAGTCATAATTTGAACATCTTTTGCTATTTCCCTTGAAGATTGCACCAATTTTAGGCTGTCAGCCGGAGCTAGGTGAAATCGGTTGAAGTCTATTGAAGCTCCACATATCTGCATTTAGAATAGAACATAAACTTCTTAGGCCCTACACCCTTTTAAATTCAGTTCATTTCCGGTTAGAATTAGGAAACTTGCGCTCACACCAAATCATTTGAATCACACGAAAGCCCTTAGTCTCTTGTTTGTTGTTAGCCGTCGAACAATTGTGTAAGTCCCCTTGACATACCAGCAATATCACATCGAGCCAAACCCGAGCCTATTCGCACTCAAGGAACCTTGGAGTTGAAAGCATGATCTTACTCGCAATCTTAGCATGCTGAATACTTTGTTCAAGAGAGGATAGAGCGTCCGTTGGGAGACTTTATTCTGTGTTGGTGCGGTCTCAAAAACCACGTCAACATGATCCTGAAAAGATCAAGGCTATTCTTGATTGGCCTCCACCTACAAACTTCACATAGTTGAAGGGATTTTTCAGGCGTTGTGGTTTCTATAAAAGGTTTGTCAAGGAATTCTCGTAGTTTTTTTTTTGTATTAAGTATAGAAAGAGCAGAGAATACAGATCAAGATATTAGAGAGTTCATGCTAACACCAACCAAAAGAGCCCCCTTTTACAAAAAAACCGGATTCCCCTAGTACAACAAAAGATGCAAAGCTGCACCCGCAGCCCCCCAAGCTACCCCTTTACAAAAAATCAGTATAAACTTCCACTGAAGGAGATCAAAATGGAGTCTAACAACCGGCCTGTATCAACATGTTATTAGTTACATCATATAATCATATAGAAACATTTACAAATAAGACCACTATACAAGTATATATACAGCTATTACTGATAAAAAAGGATATAAACATGGAAATTCTCTGTCCTCTGTGTGCTCTAGATTGCCCCTTGGCTACCACTCAAGGCTACCAGTGCCTCTGCAGCATATAATTCCTTGTAGCAGATAATTCCTCATTGGAAGGTCACCCTGGATTCTCATAGTTTGCTGCCCCACTTACTGATTTAACCAAAAAGGGGGCATTTGTATGGTTTGAATTAGTGCAGCAATCATTTGATAAATTTAAGCAATTGATGAGCATGTGCCCAGTCTTGGCCATTCCAAATTTATCCAAGCCTTTTGAGCTTGAGTGTGATGCCTTAGGTGAAGGCATAGGTGCAGTTCTCATGCAAAATAAACACCCTATAGTTTTTGAGAGTAAGAAGTTGAGAGGAGGGGAGAAAGCTTACTCCATTTATGATAAGGAAATGTTGGCAATCATGCATGCACTTGTCAAGTTCAGACAATACCTTGTAGGGGGCATATTTATAGTGAAGACATATCATAACAACCTTAAGTATTTTCTTAATCAGAAGGATCTTAATGAGAGACAACAGAAATGGGTAAGCAAACTTCAGTGGTATGACTTTGACATTGAATATGTCAAAAGAAAAAGTAATGTAGTGGCCGATGCTTTGTCTAGAAGACCACATTTGAGTTCTATTTCAGTCATAGAAGTAGATTGGAAGGAGAAGATAGAGGCTGATTATGCTAAGAATGCACTTGCAAACAACATTCTTGATGGGACTTTACAGGATGATAGATACCGAGTGGATGGCCTCATATATTACAAGAATAAAATATGGTTGACTTCTGATTCTAAGGTGAGAGAGCACATTTTTAAGGATTTTCATAACATTCCGATGGCCAGTCATCCAGGATATTATAAGACATACAGACAGATCCATGAGAGATTCTCATGGAAGGGGTTGAAGGATGACATTCTAAAGTATGTTCGTGAGTGCCAAGTATGCCAACAAAATAAAAATTGGTTTGTTGCAGCCCCTTCCCATTCCTACTTAGAAATGGGAAAGCATATCAATGGATTTCATCACAGGGCTTCCAAAGGTGCAAGGGAAGGATAGTATATATGTGGTTGTTGATAGATTGACAAAATTTGCTCACTTTTTTGCTATATCAGTAGGGTTTTTAGCAGTGCAGGTGGAAAATTTATTTTTCAAAGAGGTATTCAGACTTCACGGGACACCAAGACTATTGTCAGTGATAAGGTCAGCAAGTTTATGAGCTTGTTTTAGTAGGAGTTATTCGGATTATGTGGTACGGAGCTGACCCCTAGCACTAGTTACCATCCTCAGACTGATGGGGAAACTGAGGTGGTGAACAAATGGGTGGAAGGTTACTTACACAACTATGTTTCAGGGCAGCAAAAGGCGTGGGTTAAGTGGCTGCACCTAGGAGGGTACTACTATAATTCTACCTTTCATATGTCTACTCAAATGTCTCCATTCATGACATTATATGGTTACGAAGCTCCCAACTTTGTTGATTTACTTTTTGGAGATTGTAGAGTGCCTAGAGCCAGAGATCTTCAGGAGAGTTAGGATATCATGAGGTCTCTGAGAGAGAAAATATAGCATGCTCAGAATCAACAAAAACTATATGCTGACCAACACCACGTTGAGCGTGTTTTAGAGGTTGGAGACATGGTTTACTTGCAGTTGCAGCCCTACAGACAGTCCACTCTCAAGAAGAGTGGGTCAAAAAAGCTTAAGCCTTGGTTTTAAGGTCCTTTTAGAGTTATCAAGAGGATTGGAGAGGTAGCCTATGAGTTGGAGCTACCCAAGGACAACAAGGTGCATAATGTCTTTCATGTCTCTCACTTTAAGAAAGCACTTGGTCGAAATGTGGTTCCTTCTAAAGAGTTGCCTCCTTTGGATGAAGAGGGAAAGTTGATTTCGACTCCTGAGGCTATATTGGAGGTTAGAGAGTGTACATTGCATAGAAGGGTGGTCAAGGAGTATTCGATTAAATGGAAGAATTTGTCAGTGGAGGATGCTACTTGGGAGAGTGAGCAGATATTGCAGTATCCCGAGTTACGATTGCTTGAGGGCAAGCAATCTTGGGAAGGGCGGACTGTAATGTCCCCTTCTCGCTCTTGAGCAGGGTGGTGTTTCAATTAGCCTATTCCAGAGTTCCCGTAGGCTAGTTGATGTGGTTAGGGGACTCAGTTGCCAGCATTGATATTCAGTGTTGGGGTTTTCGAAGGGGTTTCTATTTGTAGCAGTGGTCGGTCATGATGTTGGTATCTTTAGTTGGTCACAATATTCTTCTTTGGTCTTTAGTTTCGCTCAGTTTGGGTGTTGCCACATATTATTTATAGTAGTGCTATTTATAGTAAGTCATCTTTGGGGAGAGTTAGTCCTAGGCCAGCGTACATGCAACAGTATTATTTATCAATTGATGTTTGGAGAGCCTAAGGTTGCAGTGTTTAAATATATGTTTAATTGACCACTTAAGTTATTTTATAAAGTTATATTATAAACTTAAGTTATGGGAAAAGTGGTCATTCGAAAAAGTGTACCTTGAGCCTAGTGAAACAACTTAAAGTTGTTTTTAAAAGATAAATTGATATTATATTTGCTTCTTGAGATGGACACCTAGAGGAGAAGATAAATTAAAATGTTTTTAAATTTTTAGAAGGCTCAAGAATGGGCGTTGGTTTCTAGGAGGAATTGGAGAAGTTTTTGAAGTCCATCGCCCTATTTCCTTATATTCTGAGTTTGGCTCTCATTTTCATATCTCTGCTTTGACAACATAACGACATGCTACTGGATTGCTTCCAGGTTGCTTGGGCTGTGAACTGAGGACGAAAACCCTCTTCGTATAGGCTAGTTTCGGCAGTGAAATATCCACTCTAATAAGATATTGGAGTTTATTATTAGCTAAGATCATAGGAGCTTCAAAGAAATGGTTTTTGCTGTTTGAAATATGAAGATTTATTAGTATTTTTGATGGATTTTGGTGTGGTTTGCTAAGTTTTCAGTTTTGGAGTGTTTGGTGAAGTTTTTGGTGTGTTTAGTTTCTTTTTCTTGAAATAGCTTTTCTGGGTCTGAACTCACCTTTTTGCTCGTTACTCTGAAATGCATTGAAGAATCAAAATGCGTATTGATTAGAAGGATGGGCTTCTCCATGGCGATCGGTTCAAATACTAGTTTGTGATTTTTGATGGAGAAATGAATTTATTGGAGGAAATCGAACTTTCAAGAGGGGACGCCCTTGCTGCCAAGAAAGTTCAGTTTATGACCTGCATGTTTTGGCTTCTAGTCATTGAGTTTGGAGGTTAGTATAAGGTGGACTAGGCGCTGGAAAAACTTGGTGTTTTTTAAAGACTAAAGTTGGTGAAGCTCGGTGCCATTTTTGGAGGATTCATTGCTGCTGTAACAACTTTACCAGGTCTGATATATAACTTGTATTATTTGATATAAACAGAAAATGAAAAGCTACATTGTTCTTTGGCATTTCAATTGAAAAAGCTTTAGTTTGTTGTATTATTGTCTTTGCAATCTTCTTTATATTGTATGCATCTGAAACGCATTAAAAAACAAATACAAACAACATTAAACCAAGCAGACCTGCAACATGGGCTTCAAAAAAAAAATAACAGGGGTGTATGTTACAGTAGTATCAGAGCCAAATCCTTC
>VDFB02000010.1:24435744-24620840 GCA_007258455.2 Sequoia sempervirens | reverse complement strand
GGGGTGTATGTTATAGTGGTATCAGAGCCAAATCCTTCCTGCCATCTTGTGAAAACATCTAAAAACAATACTTTCATTCTATGAGCGCAAGAAAACATAGGTATACACAGAGGGAGATTAGAAAAGTTCATTGGCAGCCCCCACCTATTCCAGAAGGTCAAACATTATCAAGTGTTCTTAAGGCTCATTGGGAGTCTTCTCAGGATACAAAAATGCAGCCAGATCAACAAGATGGTGAGGAGAGAATGATAGGCAATTGGGATGATAGAGGAAAAGGGAGAGCAAGATCACCGAGTCCTGGAACTAGGATGGAGAGGAAATTTGACATGATGATGGATATGATGTCTCAAATGTTGGGAAAGATTGGGAAAAATGTAGTGGTGCAAACTACTCAACACAATCCACAAGGTAATACAGGGCATATAGGAGAACATAGTGCTTCAAATCAGCAGAGTGGTAATGGGGGACAACGAACTCCAAGTAATTCTTACAACTCTTCGAGGCCTTTTCGGCCCACTTTCTTATCTAAGGAGGCACCTCAACCTGATCCTGATGCTTCTATGCCATTTTTGGACAGCCTAGGGCACAAATATGCTGAGTATGACACTCTTCCTGAATCCATTAAGTTGAGCTTATTCTACAATGAATTCTTGGACCAGAAGAGAGAGGAGTGGAAATGGAAATAGATATGATTAGAGAGGACCAGTAGTGTAGAGGGACTTACAGCAT
Source organism: Sequoia sempervirens (assembly GCA_007258455.2). NCBI lineage: Eukaryota > Viridiplantae > Streptophyta > Pinopsida > Cupressales > Cupressaceae > Sequoia > Sequoia sempervirens. Next base: position 24,620,111 of record VDFB02000010.1, on the reverse strand, counting down.
GCCATTAGCAAAGTTACACTTGCACACTTTGATGGGAGTGACAATTGCACAGCTAGGGCTTGGATACAAAAGCTTGACAATTATCTAACCCTTAGACCTATGACAGAGGAGGAGGCATTTAAATTTGCCACGTTACATTTGGGCGGGGTAGCACATGAGTGGTGGTACCATGGCCTAGTTATATTGGGTCATCGATCAATTACTACGTATGATGAGTTTACCACTAGACTCATTGAGAGGTTTGACAAAAACGACCCTGAGGTTCATTTTAGAGAGTTGGTCCAGCTCAAGCAGTATGGCACGGTAGGGGCATACATAGCAGAATTTTAGAGGCTTTCAGTGATGGTTACAAGTATTTCAGAGAGGAGGTTAGTGGTCCTATTCAGTGAAGGTCTAATGGAGCCACTCAAGGGATGGATTAAGGCATTTGACCCGCCAACTTTGCAAGATGCCATGAAAAAAGTAAGAAGTATGGAGTGGGCTGCCCCTAAAGCAAAAATTCAGTCTAAACTTTTTATGTACAAAAAGGATAAGAGACCTTTCACTAAGGACACTTCACAGCAGAAAAAATCGGTCACAAGGCTAGATGGAGACACTAAATGACCTTAGAAAGAAGGGTCTATGCTTCAAGTGTAGAGATAAGTGGTCTAAGGATCATGTATGTGCAAAAGGGTCTATAATACATTAGATAGAATACTATTCAGCAGAGGAAAGTGCTTTTGAAAGTTCAAACCAGCAATCAGATTTTGAGGAAAAAGTGGAGGAAGAGCCACAAGAAGAGGTTGAAAGGGGGGAATCAAAGGAGTGCAAACTTACCTAGTTATATAGTTTTCAGAAGAATGAGTCCTTACGCATTAGAGGAGTCCTTAAGGGGCAGCGGATGATAGCTTTGATTGACTCAGGTGCTACATATAATTTTATTGATGAGGGACGTGTAGCACGTAGGGGACTCCAAACACAAGAGGTTGAGGGATTCAAAGTGACGGTTGCAGATTGCTTCACCATTAACTGCACTCAGATGATTCCACAACTTAGCATCCAGTTGGGTAACCACGAGTTCAAGGATTATTTCTATGTGGTTGGTATTGGGGATACAGATGTAGTGATGGACATCCAGTGGTTACATTCCTTAGGAGAGATCACTCTCAATTTTAGACCTTAGAGCTGAAGTTTAAATTAGATGGCAAGAACATGGTTTTGAGAGGGATATCTAATGGAGGGCCTCAGGTTGTTTCTTGTAAGCGAATGGAGAGGCTTTTTGGACATGACCAGGTGGAGTGGGCAACAGAGTGTATAGTCATGCCTGTAGTTATAGAGGAGCAGAAACGTTCATATCCACCTAACATACAGGCTTTGCTTACTAAGCGAAACAAGGTATTTGGTAGTATACCTCCTGGGAGGCCACCTAATAGGGGTATAGAGCACATCATTGAGCTAGAAGGAACCAAGGCAGTAATCACTACACCATACAGGCACTCAAAGAGACATAAGGATGAGATAGAAAAAGCAATCAAGAAGCTTTTGGATATGGGGCATATTAGATTGAGCAAGAGTCCATTTGCTTCTTTAGTGGTGTTAGTGAAGAAGGATGGGACTATGCACATGTGCATAGATTGCAGGGCACTCAATAAGAAGACAATTAAAAATAGATAACCCATCCCACAGATTGATGAGCTCATTGATGAGCTACATGGAGCAGTCTATTTTTCTAAGATAGACTTGAGGTCTGGATATATCAAATCAGAGTTAGAGAGGACATTGAGAAAACAACTTTTAGATGCCATTATGGACATTTTGAGTTCTTAGTTATGGACTTCGGATTGACAAACACCCCTGCTACATTCCAGTCTTGCATGAACAGAGTCTTCAAATAGCAGTTGCGTAAGTTTGTCTTGATAGTCTTTGATGATATTTTTATTTACAATAGATCATGGGAGCACTTGAGGCATTTAGATGAGGTGTTGAGTATTTTGGAGAGTGAATCTTTGTTTGCCAAGGAGTCTAAGTGTGAATTTGGCATGACAAAATTGTTATATCTTGGGCACATTATCAGCTCAAAGGGAGTGAGCATTGATCTGTTGTGACCTTTTCACACATCGCCCCATTCAGATGGGGACCCCTAATTTTTGCTCCATTCTGGTCATTTTGGCTTTGGTTTTTGGTCTCTCTCTCTCGCTCTGTCTCTTTTAGATGCTAGCCCAACTTCCGGGGGATTCTTCCGTCGGTGAAACTAACAGCCGTAGAGAATGCGAAAAATTAGGGTTTAGTCTTCACGAAGGTGATTTGAGAATTAGAATAAAGTAGAGTAAATTGAAACTTGAAACTGCGTTCTTATGATGCAGCTTCCGGCTGAGCTCTTTCGGCAAAATTATGTCCAGTTAGAGGTACTTACTATTTTTAGCCGGTGGCGAGATTCTGACGATTAATCAAAGAATTAGAAGCGGTCACAGCATCGAGAGCATATCAGCTACGGGTTAAATTTGGCGAAAGCGGACAACTTACTATTTTAAGCAGTCCGGCCGGGGCCGAATTTGAAGTCGAGATGTAGGGATTTTCTTTGCATATGCAGGATATTCATACAGGTTTTCTGAACTGTAAGCGTGATATAACATGCTGAGAACCAAGATGACCATTTCGGGGATTGACCTTAGAGGCTATTTTAGGAGGTTTACGCTGGGGTTTCGCTTGCATGTCGAATTGATTACATTGATGGTTTTCGAGAGCTTAATGATAGTGTGATATCTGAGTAAGTCTCACTTTCGATGAGGAACTTGCTATTTTTAGCAGGTGTGTCCCGGCAGCCACTTCCCAGCAGTTCAGAATCACGAGCCGATCGCAGTGCCACAGAAATGAGAGCAAACAGAGTTCATTTGGTATGCATGCAAAGCAAATTAGGGTTTACAGCTTCGGAGCCTAAAAATAGGCGTAAAAACTCAGAATCTTCGAAATCCGGTGTAAACCACCGCGATCAGCGTCCTTCAGGCTATCTGCTGGTGAAATTTCAGGTCAAACGGAGCACTTACTATTTATAGTAAGTCAGATTGGAAACTGGCTAAAAATAGTAAATCAAGTGCATGCGTCAGTGCCAGCCAACAGGTCACGTGGTGAGGAGTGCCTCATCAAAATTTCAAGATGATCGGAGCAGTGTAGCTACCGAAAACGAGCAGTTACTATTTATAGTAAATCACCACCAGAAACAGGCTATAAATAGCAGGGTGACTAAAAGTGGCAGTGTCGACAGGTTGACAGGGTTATGAGGATGCTACGTTCAAAATTTCAAGTTGATCCGAGCTTCGGAAGTGCAAAATTGGGAAGGTTTACTATAAATAGCAGGGTATGAGAAGCTGGCAAGGACGAGAAAAATGGCTAAGTCTGGAACTTCATCCTTCACTTCCCTGAAAATGCGCCCATCTCAGCTGGAGGTCAAAAAAATTCTAAGTATGAAGATCGTCCTTCTCAAAGGGCAAAATGCGCCCAAGTTGCAAAAGGTCAAGGAAAGTCAAGAAATTTCATCCGCCTCCTATGGCAAAATGCGCCCAGCTCAAGGCCTCATGTTGGAAAAATTTCTAAGTATAAGACTCATCCTCCTCCTATGGTGAAATGCGCCCAAGTCACAAGCTGGTCAAAGTGGTCAAGCAAATTCGTCCTCCTCCTTAGGTAAAATGCGCCCAAAGTGGGCCATGTAAAGACAAAAACTGGAAGTCCAAGAGTCACATGAAGGCGTTTTTCCTCCATCAAGGCTGAAATGCGCCTAAGTTAGAAGCAAGTCAACAAGGTCAAAGATTTTGTCCTCCTCACCCCTCCAAATGCGCCCAAGTTAGTGAGGTAAAAGTAAGTGAAGATGGTAAGTGGGGTGAAATGTGATTAATGGCATGGTGGAAATAAAATGCTAGGCGTCATCCCTCTTCAAGTGCTAAATGCGCTCAGGGTGGTGGATGTTGGAGAATTTCCCTAAGGCGTGAAGTGTGAGAACAAGATGTTAGGCGTGGTTTTTGTTTTCCCTCCAAAGTTTTGAGGCGTGATTTTCCTCAAGGGTGGTAAAATGAAATAAAAGATGGAAATGAAGTGCTAAGGCGTGGTTTTCCTCAAATATGAGATGAGTGATGGAAATTTTTTTTCTAAGGCATTGGAGCTTCAAAAATATTTTCAAATGTGAGGAAAAATGCAAAATGGTGAGTGAGGGGTAAAATATGCTAAGCGCCTTCATAAAATTTTCTAAGTGAAGTTGATATTTTCACAGGCAAAATTGATCGAGTTGGATATAAAATTTTCTAAGGCACAAATGTTTTGTCCTAGAAAAATGCCTAAGTCTGGAGAGGTGATGGAATTTTCCTTGAAGCACAGATGAGCCGCCGGAGATGAAGTCAGTGAACGTCAGCTCCACAAGATTGATAAAATTTTTCCAAGTCAGAGCAAAATTCTCAGAGGGGATCGAAGAACGAGAACAAAATTGTTGAAAGAATATTTTCTAAGGTTCAAATTCCAAAATCCCGAATGAACCCGTTAGATTTGGAGTGCGATTCAGCCAGTTCACGGAGAAATTTTCTTAAGGTATTGAAGTTATGATGAGGAGTTGATTTTAATATCTTCCACGGTTAAAGGCCTTCCAGGATGAATTTTCGATAGACGCAGGATTGATGAATTTTCTAAGGAAATTTGAGAATTTTTCTAAGAGCAAAAGCCAGAAAATGTGTTTTCAAAGTGAAGATCCTCGGGCGATGAATTTGAGAGGGAAGAAACTGCTTACATTGCTTGATCCTCGCGTGAAGATAGTTTGTAAGCGAAATGAATAAAATCCGAGGTTATCGAGCTCCAGTAATTCGATAATTTCTCAAAGATAGAAGTTTGCTCTAAGGCATGAAAAATTTGAGCGAAGTTGGAAAAGCGATGAGCCCTTGAAGATCGAGCGATAATTAGGTGAGTAAAGTTGAAATTTATATTATACAGAAAGCGTTGATACGCTTCTCGCTGCTTGTTTCTTGGGAGCGTCGAGACTAGCTTGATGATGACTTAGTGTGATAGGCTTAGGAAGTGATGAAGCGATGAAGATGAGTTTCAATCTCGAAGGAGGAAAATTTGCAAGAAAATGGCTAAGTGTTAAGACTTAGTATAACTCAAAGTGACGAAGATGAAGACCCTCAAGTGGAAGAAATCAAAGAACAACGCCAAGAAAGAAGATCGAGAACAGTGTGAACGCGTCTACAAATGGAATCTTCTAGAAGGATAATGGTGGACATTATGGCGCATTTATTACCCCACTCTCCTCTGTGGCGGTTTTTAGGGCAATATTATTTAGGGCTGAGGTGGCACGATTCTGGCCACTCTATTGATTGTAACCCTAGCCGTCTCTTGGGACTTGGCTAGCTATAAGAAGTCCCCTCTGTTGTAGAAGATTAGAATTAGATTAGACATTGGAATAGTGGAAGCGGTGGAGCATTGAGAGAGCATTAGCCTTAGAGCTAGATAGTGTAGTAGTGTAGAGCATTTTTGCATAATTTGGAGAAGAGAGAAAGTTTTCCCTTTGAAAACTTTTGAGGAGATTGTTGTGTAATACATTTTATGATAATAGATCTTTCATTGATGATGGAATTAGATACTTGTCGCGGGAAATGCTAGCAGCAAGTTTCTTCTTCCTTCGTATCAAGTAGCTTAAATTCATGCAAGTAAGCTTACTTTGGTGTGTGGTGTTTATTGAATGGCTTTATTCCATACCACTAAGCGGCTTGTTGATGATAAGTTGGCCTTGTGGCCAGTCAACTGGACGATATGATTTAACTTAGGTTGTGATTTATATGTACCCATATCGTCGTTGTGATGGTGTATACATGTTGAGTCATAATTTGAACATCTTTGCTATTACCCTTGAAGATTACCAACGAAGATTTCTGAGAAGTGTCCGTGAAGCTAGGTGAGAAATCCGGTTGAAGTCTAAATGAAGCGAAACCACATATCTGCATTTAGAATAGAACATAAACTTCTTAGGCCCTACTGCTTTTAAATTGATTTATTTCAGTTAGAATTAGGAAACTTGCGCTCACACAGCAAATCATTTGAATCTACGAAAGCCCTTAGTCTGTTTGTTGTGCCGTCGAACAATTGTACTGTAAGTCCCCTTGACATACCGGCCAATATCACATCGAGCCAAAGGCTGGCCGCACTCAAGGAACCTTGGAGTTGAAAGCATGATCTTACTCGCAATCTTAGCATGCTGAATACTTTGTTCAAGAGAGGATAGAGCGTCCGTTGGGAGACTTTATTCTGTGTTGGTGCGGTCTCAAAAACCACGTCAACATGATCCTGAAAAGATCAAGGCTATTCTTGATTGGCCTCCACCTACAAACTTCACATAGTTGAAGGGATTTTTCAGGCGTTGTGGTTTCTATAAAAGGTTTGTCAAGGAATTCTCGTAGTTTTTTTTTTGTATTAAGTATAGAAAGAGCAGAGAATACAGATCAAGATATTAGAGAGTTCATGCTAACACCAACCAAAAGAGCCCCCTTTTACAAAAAAACCGGATTCCCCTAGTACAACAAAAGATGCAAAGCTGCACCCGCAGCCCCCCAAGCTACCCCTTTACAAAAAATCAGTATAAACTTCCACTGAAGGAGATCAAAATGGAGTCTAACAACCGGCCTGTATCAACATGTTATTAGTTACATCATATAATCATATAGAAACATTTACAAATAAGACCACTATACAAGTATATATACAGCTATTACTGATAAAAAAGGATATAAACATGGAAATTCTCTGTCCTCTGTGTGCTCTAGATTGCCCCTTGGCTACCACTCAAGGCTACCAGTGCCTCTGCAGCATATAATTCCTTGTAGCAGATAATTCCTCATTGGAAGGTCACCCTGGATTCTCATAGTTTGCTGCCCCACTTACTGATTTAACCAAAAAGGGGGCATTTGTATGGTTTGAATTAGTGCAGCAATCATTTGATAAATTTAAGCAATTGATGAGCATGTGCCCAGTCTTGGCCATTCCAAATTTATCCAAGCCTTTTGAGCTTGAGTGTGATGCCTTAGGTGAAGGCATAGGTGCAGTTCTCATGCAAAATAAACACCCTATAGTTTTTGAGAGTAAGAAGTTGAGAGGAGGGGAGAAAGCTTACTCCATTTATGATAAGGAAATGTTGGCAATCATGCATGCACTTGTCAAGTTCAGACAATACCTTGTAGGGGGCATATTTATAGTGAAGACATATCATAACAACCTTAAGTATTTTCTTAATCAGAAGGATCTTAATGAGAGACAACAGAAATGGGTAAGCAAACTTCAGTGGTATGACTTTGACATTGAATATGTCAAAAGAAAAAGTAATGTAGTGGCCGATGCTTTGTCTAGAAGACCACATTTGAGTTCTATTTCAGTCATAGAAGTAGATTGGAAGGAGAAGATAGAGGCTGATTATGCTAAGAATGCACTTGCAAACAACATTCTTGATGGGACTTTACAGGATGATAGATACCGAGTGGATGGCCTCATATATTACAAGAATAAAATATGGTTGACTTCTGATTCTAAGGTGAGAGAGCACATTTTTAAGGATTTTCATAACATTCCGATGGCCAGTCATCCAGGATATTATAAGACATACAGACAGATCCATGAGAGATTCTCATGGAAGGGGTTGAAGGATGACATTCTAAAGTATGTTCGTGAGTGCCAAGTATGCCAACAAAATAAAAATTGGTTTGTTGCAGCCCCTTCCCATTCCTACTTAGAAATGGGAAAGCATATCAATGGATTTCATCACAGGGCTTCCAAAGGTGCAAGGGAAGGATAGTATATATGTGGTTGTTGATAGATTGACAAAATTTGCTCACTTTTTTGCTATATCAGTAGGGTTTTTAGCAGTGCAGGTGGAAAATTTATTTTTCAAAGAGGTATTCAGACTTCACGGGACACCAAGACTATTGTCAGTGATAAGGTCAGCAAGTTTATGAGCTTGTTTTAGTAGGAGTTATTCGGATTATGTGGTACGGAGCTGACCCCTAGCACTAGTTACCATCCTCAGACTGATGGGGAAACTGAGGTGGTGAACAAATGGGTGGAAGGTTACTTACACAACTATGTTTCAGGGCAGCAAAAGGCGTGGGTTAAGTGGCTGCACCTAGGAGGGTACTACTATAATTCTACCTTTCATATGTCTACTCAAATGTCTCCATTCATGACATTATATGGTTACGAAGCTCCCAACTTTGTTGATTTACTTTTTGGAGATTGTAGAGTGCCTAGAGCCAGAGATCTTCAGGAGAGTTAGGATATCATGAGGTCTCTGAGAGAGAAAATATAGCATGCTCAGAATCAACAAAAACTATATGCTGACCAACACCACGTTGAGCGTGTTTTAGAGGTTGGAGACATGGTTTACTTGCAGTTGCAGCCCTACAGACAGTCCACTCTCAAGAAGAGTGGGTCAAAAAAGCTTAAGCCTTGGTTTTAAGGTCCTTTTAGAGTTATCAAGAGGATTGGAGAGGTAGCCTATGAGTTGGAGCTACCCAAGGACAACAAGGTGCATAATGTCTTTCATGTCTCTCACTTTAAGAAAGCACTTGGTCGAAATGTGGTTCCTTCTAAAGAGTTGCCTCCTTTGGATGAAGAGGGAAAGTTGATTTCGACTCCTGAGGCTATATTGGAGGTTAGAGAGTGTACATTGCATAGAAGGGTGGTCAAGGAGTATTCGATTAAATGGAAGAATTTGTCAGTGGAGGATGCTACTTGGGAGAGTGAGCAGATATTGCAGTATCCCGAGTTACGATTGCTTGAGGGCAAGCAATCTTGGGAAGGGCGGACTGTAATGTCCCCTTCTCGCTCTTGAGCAGGGTGGTGTTTCAATTAGCCTATTCCAGAGTTCCCGTAGGCTAGTTGATGTGGTTAGGGGACTCAGTTGCCAGCATTGATATTCAGTGTTGGGGTTTTCGAAGGGGTTTCTATTTGTAGCAGTGGTCGGTCATGATGTTGGTATCTTTAGTTGGTCACAATATTCTTCTTTGGTCTTTAGTTTCGCTCAGTTTGGGTGTTGCCACATATTATTTATAGTAGTGCTATTTATAGTAAGTCATCTTTGGGGAGAGTTAGTCCTAGGCCAGCGTACATGCAACAGTATTATTTATCAATTGATGTTTGGAGAGCCTAAGGTTGCAGTGTTTAAATATATGTTTAATTGACCACTTAAGTTATTTTATAAAGTTATATTATAAACTTAAGTTATGGGAAAAGTGGTCATTCGAAAAAGTGTACCTTGAGCCTAGTGAAACAACTTAAAGTTGTTTTTAAAAGATAAATTGATATTATATTTGCTTCTTGAGATGGACACCTAGAGGAGAAGATAAATTAAAATGTTTTTAAATTTTTAGAAGGCTCAAGAATGGGCGTTGGTTTCTAGGAGGAATTGGAGAAGTTTTTGAAGTCCATCGCCCTATTTCCTTATATTCTGAGTTTGGCTCTCATTTTCATATCTCTGCTTTGACAACATAACGACATGCTACTGGATTGCTTCCAGGTTGCTTGGGCTGTGAACTGAGGACGAAAACCCTCTTCGTATAGGCTAGTTTCGGCAGTGAAATATCCACTCTAATAAGATATTGGAGTTTATTATTAGCTAAGATCATAGGAGCTTCAAAGAAATGGTTTTTGCTGTTTGAAATATGAAGATTTATTAGTATTTTTGATGGATTTTGGTGTGGTTTGCTAAGTTTTCAGTTTTGGAGTGTTTGGTGAAGTTTTTGGTGTGTTTAGTTTCTTTTTCTTGAAATAGCTTTTCTGGGTCTGAACTCACCTTTTTGCTCGTTACTCTGAAATGCATTGAAGAATCAAAATGCGTATTGATTAGAAGGATGGGCTTCTCCATGGCGATCGGTTCAAATACTAGTTTGTGATTTTTGATGGAGAAATGAATTTATTGGAGGAAATCGAACTTTCAAGAGGGGACGCCCTTGCTGCCAAGAAAGTTCAGTTTATGACCTGCATGTTTTGGCTTCTAGTCATTGAGTTTGGAGGTTAGTATAAGGTGGACTAGGCGCTGGAAAAACTTGGTGTTTTTTAAAGACTAAAGTTGGTGAAGCTCGGTGCCATTTTTGGAGGATTCATTGCTGCTGTAACAACTTTACCAGGTCTGATATATAACTTGTATTATTTGATATAAACAGAAAATGAAAAGCTACATTGTTCTTTGGCATTTCAATTGAAAAAGCTTTAGTTTGTTGTATTATTGTCTTTGCAATCTTCTTTATATTGTATGCATCTGAAACGCATTAAAAAACAAATACAAACAACATTAAACCAAGCAGACCTGCAACATGGGCTTCAAAAAAAAAATAACAGGGGTGTATGTTACAGTAGTATCAGAGCCAAATCCTTCCTGCCTTCCTGTGAAAACATTTGAAAACAACACTTCCATTCTATCAGCGCTAGAGAATAGGGGTATATATAGAGGGAGATTAGAAAAAGGTCATTGGCAACTCCTACCTATTCCGGAAGGTCAAACATTATCAAGTGTTCTTAAGGCTCATTGAGAGTCTTCGTAGGATACAGAAATGCAGCCAGATCAACAAGATGATGAGAAGAGAATGATAGGCAATAGGGATGATAGAGGAATAGGGAGAGCAAGATCACCGAGTCCTGGAACTGGGATGGAGAGGAAATTTGACATGATGATGGATATAATGTCTCAAATGTTGGGAAAGATTGGGCAAAACGTAGTGGTGCAAACTACTCAACACAATCCACAAGGTAATACAGGGCATACAGGAGAACATAGTGCTTCAAATCAGCAAAGTGGTAATGGGGGACAGCGAACTACAAGTAATTCTTACATCTCTTCTAGGCCTTTTCGGCCCACTTTCTTATCCGAGGAGGCACCTCAACTTGATCCTGATCCTTCTATGCCATTTGTGGACAGCTTAAGACATGGATACGCTGAGTATGACACTCTTCCTGAATACAAAAGCTTATCGTACAATGAATTCTTGGACTAGAAGAGAAAGAGGAGTGGAAACATAAATAGATATGATCAAAGAGGACCAATAGTGCAGAGGGACTTACAACATGTCATTAGCAAGGTTACACTTGCACACTTTGATGGGAGTGACAGTTGCACACCTAGGGTTTGGATACAGAAGCTTGACAATTATCTAACCCTTAGACCTATGACAGAGGAAGAGGCATTTAAATTTTCCACGTTACATTTGGATAGGGTAGCACATGAGAGTGGTGGTACCATGACCTAGTTACATTGGGTCATCGGTCGATCACTACATATGATGAGTTTACCACTGGACTCATTGAGAGGTTTGACAAAAAAGACCCCGAGGTTCATTTCAAAGAGCTGGCCCAGCTCAAGTAGTATGGCATAGTAGGGGCATACATAGCAGAATTTCAAAGGCTTTCAGTGATGGGTACAGGTATTTCAGAGAGGAGGTTAGTGGTCCTATTCGGTGAGATATCCACCCTAATTAGATATTGGAGTTTATTATCAGCTGAGATCACAAGAGCTTCAAAGAAATGATTTTTGGTGTTTGAAATATGAAAATTTATCAGTATTTTTGATGGATTTTGGTGTGGTTTGCTAAGTTTTTAGTTTTGGAGTGTTTGGTGAAGTTTTTGTTGTGTTTAGTTTCTTTTTCTCGACATAGCTTTTCTGGGTCTGAACTCACCTTTTTGCTCGTTATTTTGAAACACATTGAAGAATCAAAATGGGTATTGATTAGAAGGATGGGTTTCTCCATGACGATCAGTTCAAGTACTAGTTCGTGATTTTTGATGGAGAAATGAATTTCTGGAGGCAATCAAATTCATTGCTGCTGTAACAACTTTACCAGGTCTGATATATAACTTGTATTATTCTGATATAAACAGAAAATGAAAAGCTATGTTGTTCTTTTGCCATTTCAATTGAAAAAGCTTTAGTTTGTTGTATTATTGTCCTTGCAATCTTCTTTATATTGTATGCATCTGAAACACATTCAAAAACAAATACAAACAACATTAAACCAAGCAAACCAGCAACAGGGGCTTCAAAAAAAATAAAAATCAGGGGTGTATGTTACAATTGGACTTGATAGCATGACATTTTTGATTTTTCAAATATTGGGATGAAGTCATCATTCGTCTTCAAGTCATTCGTTTCTAGTTTCAAGGTGGAAAGCTTGCACTCGTGGTGTGGTGAGATATGTACATCTTTTTGCTTTCGACCCATAAGAAGACAAATTGTCTTTTAGAAAGGTGAACAAATTTCAAAGGGTACATATATGAATATTGTTGACAGTAGTCTTCATAGACTTTTGGCAAGAGAGATGCCATTTGATAGGAGAAGGATCTAGACTCTATTATCATCACAAAATGGTTCATCACATTGGTATAGTAAAATTAGAACTTTGAAGCTTGCACTTGCCTGCAAATTCAAGATGCAGTTTGGAGAAAAGGTTGATGCGATATGTTTGGAACTCTAATGTTTGCAAAATGAATCAATCAATTGGAATCAATGAGTTGAGTTAACATTGCTTGAGGACAAGCATTTTTGGGGGCAAAGGACTTGTAATGTTCCCTTTTTTGATCCATTCCAACATCTTTGGAAACTCCAACTTTCTTGGAGAACATCAACTTTATTGGAAAAATATTTTGACAGTGGCCATGAGTTCTTGGAGCTCAGATGAGTACAATGGTACTTTCTATATATGTGGATCCGACATTTTGAGAGCATTCCACACTTCTATGAAAAGTCTGTCGTTTTTGGAGAGCGCCAACTTTCATTAGACTGATATCCCATGCATTTAAGGTATTGGTGTTGTGGTCATAATTTATATTTTGGTCTATTTTAATATTTTCCGTAACTTTGGTGGTTTTGCAGGAAATAATTAAATAATTAAATGGTTAAATATTAAAGTTGTTGAAAGTGTAAAATTAAATGACAACTTATATTTAATTATTTTAAAAAATGTTTTAAGTGTTGTTAGGCTCAATGTGCTAAAAAGTGGTCATAAGGACACTTTATATTATTTTAATAAAGAAAAAATGCTATTTTGAAAAAAAAATGAAAAAGAAAAAAATGCTTTTATGGAAAAAGCAACAAAAAAACAAAAAATGTTTTTTTTGAAAAAGTAGCAAAGAAGAATTTTTTTTCTTCTTAAAATAGCTCTAAAAAGGTTATAAAATGAGGTTGGGCCTTGAGAAGAAGGTTACTGCTTATTCATTTCATTTTCTTTGGTGAAAGAACATAAGTTTTGTCTATTTTCCTAAAGACGAAAACCTTTTGGTGAATTTGGTTTCAGGGATGAAAACCCTCCTAGCTGGTTGTCACCAATGTTTTCAATGCTGAGTTTTTCCAATTTGTTATTGATAATGGAGATTTTTTATTTGTTTTGAGAGATTTTGGTATGCAAGTTTTATTGGTGTTTACTGTCTAAGTTCTGACTTGAATTTAGGAGCTTTGAGAGGGCTGTACGTTTTTATTTCATGTTATACTGTTTGCTGCAGCAATAATTAGTCATTTCATAGAGATTTTTTTTTGCATATTGGGCTATATAATAGTGTTGTTATCTTATAGTTAAATGGTGATTATACAATGATTTGGGGTATTAAGTATGGTGGATTGGAGGCATTTATCATCAAAGGTCTTGGTTAGTTCACCACTAGATCCCTTTGCATTTAAAACCTATTTTGGCATTGATTAAATCCGAATGTAATCAACCATTTTGGCTTGATTGAATTCTGTTGTAATCTGCCAATGGCTCTGTATTCTCTACGCGTGCTTGTCCGTCGAAGAGGTGTTGATTTGGGTTGGCTCTGCTGACTACATGCTTTGGTCATCTTGCCGTTGTTACATTTCAGCAGTACATGTAATGTCCCCATTTTGGCCATACACTCTTCTTTTGGATTTAGCCTATTTTTGGAAATCCATAGGCTAAGCTGAAGTAGAAAACTAGGGTTTCCTCTTTCAGATACTGCTCAGTTGGCGTTCAAAGGATGTTGTGCAGACTTACTATTTATAGCAGTTTGCTATTTTTTGCAAGTCTATCTTTTGGCAGTATCTATCTAGCAACAATTCAATCCTTTGCAGTTCAGTGTTCAGTTTGGCTTTCCGATGGTTTTGAAGTTAACTTACTATTTTTGGCATTTGCTATTTTTAGTAAGTTCATTTTTGGCAGAAGCATCATCATCAACTTGGTTCAGTTTGGCATTTGTCAGTTTGCTTTTTTTAGCAATTCATCAGTTGCAGCTTAGGCATTGTATTTGGTTATCTCCTTGGACTGAGTTTCAGACTTAGTCAATTTTCATGTCTTGAAGTTGTACCCCGTTTTATTTCTGATTCCAAGCGTTTTAGAAGAAGGAATAAAGCCGGCGGAGCATGCACACCAAATAAATGCTTTCATTGCTGCAATATGAAATGGATGCCTAAAGGGAAGTTGAATTGATATTTTAATATTTCAAAAGTGAAATGCTTAAAGTGGTTCCCTTTGGAAGTTGAAGTGATTCAACTTCTTCAGAATTTGAAGAGTTCTTGTTGCTTCATTTGCCAACTAAAGCTTATATATTGCTGCTGTTTGAAGAGTTGAGCATCCAATATTTTTATGTTAATGATATGCTGTCGAAATGACAACTTGTTTAATACTTCGAGGGATGCTTACCTCCTAGTTCCAATCCAATTTCGTGTTTGAAATACAACACCTAGTTGGTCATTTGCTGCTTCTCAAATCAGACTAGCAGATTGAGCTCAATAGTTGAAGATTTTGATGAAATTTCCAGTTTTGAAGTTGGCTGATGTACCATAGTCAAGATTTGGTTTTGCATAACAAACCTTTGGGTATGAATTTATTTTGGTTATGGGTATTTGATCATTGCATTTCTACGATAATGCCACGCTATATTTCTGAGGTTTTCCTTTGGGATTTGACCCAAGCTCTGGTTTTCTGAAGAGAAATCGCCCCTCTACAGGGCCGTACCATCTCATGAGTGCTTTGGGATTCGTGCAAGAATAATATCTTGAGTTTTGATGCAGTTTTGTAGTTTGAGTTTGGGCGCCATCCTCCTAGAAGGCCTTTGCAAAACATTCCAACTTATTCGGAGGTATTTAGAAGGAGTTGTGAACATTTTTATGAGTTTGCTGTTTGCTGATAAACATTTCCAGATTGCAGATTTTTATATCAGACTTGTTAGTTTTTGATATAATGCTGGTTTGAGCTTCATTTTTATATCATTATTGTATTGTAAGAGTTAGAGGAAGTGTTACTCTAACCATTGATGGATTTGGAAGCATATCTTTCTTATTTGCAGCTGTTTAATTCATTGTAAAGCTGATTAGTAGTACTAACAGCTATTTATTTTATTTGCTGCAATTAGTTTAAATTTCATACTCCCACGATTGAGTGGTTGAGTCTAAATAATCATCTTTATTTAATTGTAAGTTTCCCCCCACTAAATAAGTGGTTGTGTGGATGATTCCCCCACGTTAATAGTGAGTAGGATATAAATGGCTGGCTTGCCGCCTTTTTAATAATGTTTAGAATCTTACCACTGAATAAGTGGAGTATCCCCACGCTTGACCTGCATCAGCAGATGAATTGTAATTTCAGTTCAGTTTATTCCTAATGATCCTCTGACCATATGCTATCACCTCGCCCACATTGGGATCTTGGTGAACATTCTTGGTTAGAGTTACTTTCCATGCTGATTTGCATTTGGAGCTAACGCTAATCAATGATTGGTTGCTGATTTGTGTGTTAAAGTTTGGAAAAAAAATTAAGGGGAATATTTCAGTGGTATCAGAGCCAAGATCTTGCCATCCTGTGAATAAGACAGAGTCAGTTGATAGATGAGTGATAGAGAAATCAGATTCTTCACCGAAGTTCAGTTTAGCTTTCAGAAGTTCTTAAGATGTTGCATTTTCTGAGGTCCAGGAATCGTGAGAAGTTAGATTTGATTGTAGCTTCGGAAGAATGCCAGTTCAAAAGGCAATGTGAACATGAGGCTGCCATACTCCGTAAACAATATCAGAGCATGACAGATGAGTTTAAGAACGATGTTTCATTTGACATGTTTTTGAATTGTGCGGTGATTCATGACCCTGGAAAGTTGGCTATGGTCAACTACATCAAAAAAATGATTAAAGAGGAAGTAGAACTTGCCATGGTTGAAGAATCAAGGAAGGAAGAAGCAAAAGGATCTGTTTGTGGTTTGCAGCCCACAAGTAAACAAATTGAAGAGAAAAATCAGTCAATTAGTATTGAAGAAGACACAAGCAAGGTGCACATTTTGGTTCAAAATGAAAGTGGGCTTGATGAAGATACCTTGGCAAATGAGGAGATTAAGTTAGAGTCCCAAAATACATCCCTAGACTTGTATGGGATGGGAAATAATGAAGATTATTATGGTAAGAAGATCATTACAGCAGTCTTGAGTCCTAATAAGGATTCAAGCAATGAAGATCTCGAGACAAATGGCTTCTCAAAAGATGCTGGTGGAATAGTTGTGTGGGATAAGTACGTTGAAGAAGAGCAAGATGAAGCAAATACTAATGGTGTCTTTGAACCAGCCTATGACCATTACGAAAGTGAGGTTGTTGATGGTGATTCCGATGTGTTTTTATCTCCTCTTGTTGAAGATTTAGTGAAGGATAATTCTCTACTTTATGCTGAGCCAATTCCATATGAAGAATTATTGACAAGTGTCCAAGAAGACTTTTTTGGTATGTATGTGGGCACTAATGATAAAATCAGCAACACATCTACTCAAGATAATTTCATTGAAGAAAAGAATGACAAAATATTCAAAGCAACCAGCTTTGATGATTCTTTAATCCGATATAATGCTAGTGACTTGAGTGGTAGTGGGTTTGATTATCAAACTACATCTGTGGAGAAAGTTATAGATGAAGATTTCAGTTCAAGTGGGTTGAGGAGTGACTCATTCAAAGAGTCAATAGTTCAAGAGGAGCATGATGATCTCTTTCCTATTGATCATTGCAATCAAACCTTTCACATTTGGGATCCGGGCGCGATGTCACCAAGGTATGATAAAGAACCGGAGTGGGATAAATTCCCCTTTGATCCTGATGAAGTTCAAAAATCAGTTTGCAATGCAAGTAATGAAGTGATCTTTGGAGGAGAAGTTGCAGCAATGGCTAATGAGAATGTGATTTCTTATGTTGAAGAGAATAATGTTTTAAAATCAACAAATGGTTTGGATGCCTTTCAGAATTACGCACAAGAAGAGTATGAGAACTTGAAAGGTCAAGATAGAGGTACTAATTTGTTTGAAGAAGTTGTTGACAGGCCTTCAATTCAGGAGTTATGCAGTGATAAGATTAGAAAGGAGGCTGATTTTGAGAATCAAATCAAAGAAAATAAATCAGAAAAGTTGATGTTTGATGAGCAAAGCTTCTTTGCTGATTATGATCATGGGCCTAAAGAGCTGCAAGTTTTGCAGGATAATTTATTGGTTTCAGAAGAGAAAATTGTTAAGGTGTTATCAAGATTTGATAGCACACACTATTTCATTGAAGAACTCTATTGGAAGTTTCAGTCTGAAGAGAGACATAATGGAGTTAAGGATGGAGACACTCTTTCCAAGATGCAAATCATCAAAGGGGCATGGGAATCCATAAAGTTAGATTATCTGCACTTGCTCACAGATAGAGATAATGCTATTAAGTTTGCAGAAGAGACCTATGATGCCTACCAAGAGAAGGAGAAAGAAGTTGATAGTCTTTGCCTTGATCTTACCTTAGCTCATCACTCTTCTTACAAAACAGAAAATCAATCATCTATGGCAGCCACACTTATGGAACAAGAAGCTAATACAAGGCTAATGGAGATCAAGCAAATAGTTGAAGGAATAAATGAACTCCATAATGTTGAAACAATGCATAATGCCAAAGAGATTCAATATGTTGATAGTGATTGGAAGGTAAATCAAGAGTGTGAACTCTTGAGTTGGGAAGAGAATTTGCCTCAAGAAGGGATAGCTTGCAGCCATGAGCTAGATGTGATGACTGGTAATGTGTGTGATATTCATCACACTACATTCTATGGATCAGCAACTAATGATGGGCATCTTCAAGTTGAAGAAAATGTGCATGAATTTTATGAAGACACCAACGAAAAGGATGAAGGAAATATTGTTTCTATGATTGTGTACAACAATCCACCATCTTCACATGATTTGTTAAATTATGAGTTGATTGACAATTTCTATGTGGATGGCATTGGTAAGAAGTTTTATGTTTTTGACATGCATAATTTTATAGTCAAGCATAAGATAATGTTGGTGGATCCATTCTATATGTCAAGCAACACTCTCTTGGGATGGATAGTAAATGAGCATTTAATGGTGTTCAAACTTGAACTGGCTGGTTTTCACTCAGCATTAACCAATGGAAGAGTACCACCTATCTTAAAATGGTTGATGAGGTCAGGTCTTGGAGAGATGCATCAAATTGTGGGAGAACTTTCAGACTTGCCCCTTTGGTTTCTAGATTGTGCATTGTTGATGAGTGATTATTCTAAAATGCTGGTCATGAAAGGTTCAAACTTTGCATTGATGGTTGCAGCTGACTACATGGATTTGTGTGCTCGAGACTTTCACTATGGCTCTTGGAGATATGTTGGGAATTCTTCCCAATGTGTTGGAGATTATTTGCGGTTGAGAATTCACGCTTGGAATTTTCAACATGGCTTGATGGAGATTGTTGCAAGTAGAAAAAAGGATATTTGGAGAAATAAGGATTCAATTCTTAGAATCTTTGATGCGGCCCCCATCTTTACCAACCATTTGATGGTTCTTTCTGCTCATCAATTGGTGAATTGGAGAGATATTTCGAACAAAGGAAGGTTTAATGTTGGGTTGGAGTTTCTTGAGAGGATGTTTCCAGCCTTGGGCTGAGCAGTTGTGCTATTATGGACACTGATTTTCAGTGTTGCAGCAGCTGTTCAAGTCCTTGCACGCTGATTTTCCTAAAATCAGACTTTAAATGGTTCATTTCAGATTTCATGGGCAGCTGGTACACTCATTTTTTCTTTTCACAATCTTTTATCAATGATGATTTTTGGCTTCAAAAGTGGGTAATGGTGTTTCATAGTGATTCAGATCAGTATTGGATGGTGTTCAAGTTATGTTCTAGTGGCTTTCTTTGTACAATCTCTTGCACTAGTGTTTGGGGCAGCGAACCTTTGCTTGATTTGGTTCAACTTTTTGAGACTTTGGGGGAGAGATTGGTGGAAGTTTTCAGAGTTTTTCTTGAATATGTCAGAATTACTCAGAGGAGGCATTATACATCCTTAAGGAGCTTTGAGGATGCAGTTGCTATGACTTTGCAAAGAGCTGTTTTTTCCTTTGCAAACAGCTATGATGGAATCACATTTGCTGTTGTGATTTGGTTTGATGCTTTGAGGAGTGATGTTGATGAGAATATTTTTGAGTTGTTTAGATTATTCTTCTTTGTTCTCAGAATGGTGATTGACATTGACATTGCAGATGTTAATTCCTCAGAGTTTATTGAGCATGAGACGCTGCTAGATTTTGATTCAATTCCTTCTATGTTGTTCGACTTGAATTTCAGGCATGTTATCACTTTGAGGTTGCAAGGATGGTTAGTGCAGTTTTGGTGCAATGATTTCATTTGTATGATCAGAGTAGAGCAGCATCAGCATGGTGGGGTTTTTCAGAGATGGACATGGGACCCCGGGATCCTATATGTTTGGTGGGATCAGTTTGGAGTGTTGTGGCATTGCTTGAGGACAAGCAATTTTGGGAAGGGCGGACTGTAATGTCCCCATTTTGGCCATACACTCTTCTTTTGGATTTAGCCTATTTTTGGAAATCCATAGGCTAAGCTGAAGTAGAAAACTAGGGTTTCCTCTTTCAGATACTGCTCAGTTGGCGTTCAAAGGATGTTGTGCAGACTTACTATTTATAGCAGTTTGCTATTTTTTGCAAGTCTATCTTTTGGCAGTATCTATCTAGCAACAATTCAATCCTTTGCAGTTCAGTGTTCAGTTTGGCTTTCCGATGGTTTTGAAGTTAACTTACTATTTTTGGCATTTGCTATTTTTAGTAAGTTCATTTTTGGCAGAAGCATCATCATCAACTTGGTTCAGTTTGGCATTTGTCAGTTTGCTTTTTTTAGCAATTCATCAGTTGCAGCTTAGGCATTGTATTTGGTTATCTCCTTGGACTGAGTTTCAGACTTAGTCAATTTTCATGTCTTGAAGTTGTACCCCACGCCTAGGCTTGATGACTTCAAGTTGTTTTAAAGAAGGGGACATAAAGGGGTCAAGTGAGCATTTAATAATTAAATAAATGCTTTATTGTTGCAATATGAAATGGATGCCTAAAGGGAAGTTGAATGATATTTTAATATTTCAAAAGTGAAATGCTTAAAGTATGCCCCTTTGAAGTTGAAGTGATTCAACTTCTTGGAATTTGAAGAGTTCTTGTTGCTTCATTTGCCAACTGGGCTTATATATTGCTGCTGTTTGAAGAGTTGAGCATCCAATATTTTTATGTTAATGATATGCTGTCGAAATGACAACTTGTTTAATACTTCGAGGGATGCTTACCTCCTAGTTCCAATCCAATTTCGTGTTTGAAATACAACACCTAGTTGGTCATTTGCTGCTTCTCAAATCAGACTAGCAGATTGAGCTCAATAGTTGAAGATTTTGATGAAATTTTCAGTTTTGAAGTTGCTGATACAGTCATAGCTGAAGGTGGTTTTTGCATACAGCTTTTGGTATGAATTTATTTTGGTTATGGGTATTTGATCATTGCATTTCTATGATAATGGCGACCATATTTGGAGGTTTTCAGATTTTAATTCCAAGTTTCTGATTTTTCCAAGAGAAATCGCCCCTCTACAGGGCCGTACCATCTCATGAGTGCTTTGGGATTCGTGCAAGAATAATATCTTGAGTTTT
Source organism: Sequoia sempervirens (assembly GCA_007258455.2). NCBI lineage: Eukaryota > Viridiplantae > Streptophyta > Pinopsida > Cupressales > Cupressaceae > Sequoia > Sequoia sempervirens. The sequence goes on along the minus strand of VDFB02000010.1, from coordinate 24,599,190 downwards.
GATGCAGTTTTGTAGTTTGAGTTTGGGCGCCATCCTCCTAGAAGGTCTTTGCAAAACATTCCAGCTTATTCGGAGGTATTTAGAAGGAGTTGTGAACATTTTTATGAGTTTGCTGTTTGCTGATAGACATTTCCAGATTGCAGATTTTTATATCAGACTTGTTAGTTTTTGATATAATGCTGGTTTGAGCTTCATTTTTATATCATTATTGTATTGTAAGAGTTAGAGGAAGTGTTACTCTAACCTTTGATGGATTTGGAAGCATATCTTTCTTATTTGCAGCTGTTTAATTCATTGTAAAGTTGATTAGTAGTACTAACAGCTATTTATTTTATTTGCTGCAATTAGTTTAAATTTCATACTCCCACGATTGAGTGGTTGAGTTTAAATAATCATCTTTATTTAATTGTAAGTTTCCCCCCACTAAATAAGTGGTTGTGTGGACTGTATTCCCCCCACGTTAATAAGTGGAAGTGAGGATATAAATGGCTGGCTTGCTGCCTTTAATAATGTTATAATCTTACCCACTGAATAAGTGGAGTATCCCCACTGCTTGTGGATGCCTGCATCAGCAGATGAATTGTAATTTCAGTTCAGTTTATTCCTAATGATCCTCTGACCATATGCTATCACCTCGCCCACATTGGGATCTTGGTGAACATTCTTGGTTAGAGTTACTTTCCATGCTGATTTACATTTGGAGCTAACGCTAATCAATGATTGGTTGCTGATTTGTGTGTTAAAGTTTGGAAAAAAAATTAAGGGGAATATTTCAGTACACTCATCCATATAGAGTGTGTTGTTGAAACTCTGTATGCACTCACCTTGCCCACACCAAGAACTTGGTGATCAGAAAGTGCATGGACTTGCATTTGTATTTTCTATATTGAAAAATAAAAAAAATTGTTGTGGGATTATTACAAAATAAACAAGTTTTGCTTATTTGGAATCTTAATATGACAATTACAAATTGCTGCAACCTCTTGTCATGGAATATGATTCTATTTTCTTAAACTAGAAAGCTTTAGTCCATGACTCCATAGTACGATTTCATGTCCCCTTCTTAGACATAGGTCGACAAAAGACCCTTAGCCTATCTTTAGTTTTTTTGTAGGCTATTTGGATGTCCCAAAAGGAAAAAATTCTTAATAATTCAATTTAAATTGTCTAAAAGGTGATTTTATTTAAAAAAGAAATGACTTAAATTCAAATTATTAAAAGATAACTGTCTAGCGTATTTTAGAAAGAAAATTTAATTATTTTCAAAGGGAAAAGGTGAATAAAGGAAAATAATAGTAAAATCTCTTAAAAACCTATAAAAGAGGGGTTTGGGGTATGAGCTATGCCACAAGGTTTGTGTTCGGCAATGGTAAAATCTGGATTAAGTTCAGCAATGTTAGAATTTGTCAAAAAATATTTGTGGTTAAATTTGACTAATATAAATTTGCATTTTTTCTTAATAAAACAATAAATAATATTATTAAATTTTAAATATATTATAATAAATTTCAAAATATTAAAATATAAATAAGCTTTAACTTTTAATTCAAAAATATTAAATAATTAAAATTTTAAATAAAATATTTAAAATATTAAATGTTAATATTAAAAATACAATCAAAAATATTTTAAAATCGAATGCATTAAATTTGATTAAGAAAACAAATAACAAGTCACAAAACCTAAAAAAAAAAAACTAAAACTAAAAAAAGAATGAATTCATCATAGAAATCATATTTAGATTGAGGAATAGTTTCAACTATATAAAGGGCGGATGGGCAGATCCAGTTCCCATTTGAGAGCCAATAATAGAGCTACCAGCTTGAGTCCTTGTTAATGGACGTGTTTTAGTTCCTGTCCAGCTTTGGGTGCATGCACCTTGCCCCATCATAGGTTGATCCTCCAGCCACATCCCAAATTTGTATCAAGCTCACCCAAAGCCACCATTAATCTATAATAATGATGATGGATGGGATTTTGATCAATTGATTTTTAATTTAGTATATACCTAATATGATCAATGGTCAAAGAAAGATGCGACTAAAATTATAGCCTTGGCTCGAAATCCATGTTGAAGAACTTGGACTCAAAATTGGCATTGAAAGCTGAAGCAATAAACCCTAACCCTTTTTCGTATGAATTTTAAGTCGAATTCCAGTTAATATTTTAGGTTTTAGAAAGTTTGCTGATGTAAATAATTGCACAAAGTTTCATTCCAGAAATCACAAGCACACTATTGTCATGGACTGTGAAAACTTCATGCTATTAGTAGGATAATAATGGACTCATAGTGTAGTATAGAATGCACTTGATTTCCTTTTCTCTATTATCATCTTATTAAAGCTGCTTGTGTTTATGAACTAGGCAATGGGAAGATGCATGCAATAGGGTCACATCCACTTCCTTTGCAAATGGTCACTATGAGTACATGTGATGTTTGCATGAGCTCTGTAGTATGAGTACATGTGATGTTTGCATGAGATGATTATTGTGTGTATTTGTGATGTACGCATAAGTTGATCACTCTATGTACATGTGATGTATATATGAGCTGGTTGCTTTGTGGTTTTGTATTCATATTTTGATGTTGACAATGCTTAATTAATGGTTATGATCGCTATAGAGAGGATAGGGATCTCAGCTCAAATTGTGAAAAGATCAATTCTTTCTATTATTGGTTTGTGAACTACAGAGCCTCTAATTCTTGGAAAGGGATACACAAGTAGGACCATTTTGAATGATCTTTGAAGAAATAGGTATGAGTCTATAGATTTGTCATGATTTAGAGAGGTTACCCTATTTAGTGCAAGAATGTGAGTTTGTGACATAGAGTTCCTGTTGTTGCCACATTTGGTAGGGTTATGAAGCTAGCACTTCTAAATTGGAATAAATTAATTAAGTTATAGAAGTACTTGATGTTGCAAGGTAAAGTAGACAATCCAATAAGTTGTTTGGTTAATTAAGATTGCATTAAGATGTAATGAAAATGATAGTTAAAATAAAGTAGCAACCAAGGATATTTAATACATGTTCTTGAGATGTTTTGCAATTTCTTGAGGTTGTTGCATAGAGTGTTGTTGAGAGGCTTGTGCTCTTTCATTAGTTGGACAATGCACATGTTCTTTCACAACTAAATTTATTTTTTGCTCGTGCACTTTGTTGAATACTATTGAAGAGCCACTAGACTAAGCTGTCCAATTGATCACTAGAAACTGGGTGTTGTGGAGCAAAGTCCAATGTCAAATTGTCTTTGGAACTCCACTAGTTAGAGAACTGTGTGAACCCCACTCTTCTTGTATCGGAGTTGATGTATCATAGCTAATGTTTTGTGGCATTATATTGACTAAAAAGGAATTTATTTTGGCCATTTTTTCTTAACATCATAGCCCATTTGCTTTAGCAACTTGGAACCATTGCCTTTGGTGTTTTTTTCAAAGATACCAAATAATTTGATGAGGAATCATAGGATAGGGAATCTCGGGTTATTACCAATTCTCCTCTATCATGGTCCAAGCATTACATCTTGCAATTGATGGTGTTGGAGCACCAATGACTTGCTCACTTTCTTTAGATCTATTCGCACTTTTCATGGAGTTAGTCCTCCTCCTTGGAAGCTAGCTCTTGCTATAGCATTTTGGTTACATCAATCAGCTCAAATTTGACCATCAAAGATAGGATCAATGAGATGAACACTTCATGCAATAAGGTTTGTTGTCTTCTCCATGAGTATGCCAATTAGGATTTCAAATATTTTCGTAGTGAGCATGTCATTAGGCATTAGCCTAGAGTTACCTACACCCTCACTAGAATGGTGTAGCTAAGAGAAAGAACATGACTTTATGGGAGATGGCAAATTGTATGATTCAATTACAAAATATGGATTTTACCTTTTGGGCTGAAGCAATCACTTGTGCTAGTTATATTCAAAATTGCATTCCATATTGTAATGTCCCCTTCTCAATGATCGCTCTAGGTGGACTAATTAGCCTATTTAATTCCCGTAGGCTATAGTCCGTGATAGGGAATTGGTTAAATTTAATTGTTTAATGTTGCTTAGTGGGAAAAAGTGCATTTTAAAGGTGATATTAAATAATTAAGTTAAAAGGTGTTATAAAGTGACTTTGGGGAAATATTTAAAAAGTAACTTTATAAAGTCTATTTATTCTAATGAGCAAGAAAATGGTAAGTGATATAAAAAGTGGAATTTGAGCTCATTTACACTATGCTTGCTTATTTTCTCTAATTGACAATTTGAGGAGCTTTACAAAGTTCTTGGCTTTGGGGAACGAAAACCCTAGGGCAATTGGTTTTGGTGGTGTAACGATTCCACCCTAGCTAGTTATGTGGGAGAGATCAATAGGTCTTTCATAGGGGCGATATTGGAAAATTTGTGAGTCTCCTTCAAAGACAAATTTGGAGGTGAACGATAGCACATTCTTGGACATTCAGTGGTTGAAGGTTATGCTCAAGTTTCCAGTTTGGAGTTGATTGCATAGCTAGTCGATGGACATCCTTTCCTTTCAAATTGGGTGAAAATACCTAAAAGGTTGGACATTTTGTATGGGTTCATGGGGAGCTTGAATGAAGTTACTGGACTGAATACCAGTGCTGGGTGTATAATTTTGTGGCATCCTTTTCCATCTGTGCTCCACTCTAGAGCTGGACATCACTATTGAGGGTGTATTGAGTATTGTTTGAAGGAGGCGTAGCCATTTCTAGCTCAGGCGTGAACATTAGACAAGGTCGTGGTAACTTTTGGAGGTCGTGGGTTTTTTTGTAGTTGATTGCAAGCCTTGTGCTAGTCGTGGGTACCTTTATAGGCAAGCTGTGAGTTTGAACGAGTGTATTAATGTTGGGCGCAGCTATACACAAAGGGCAACCACTTACAAACTACCATTTCTCATTACTAACCGTGGGATTCTTCAGAATAGTGTGAATATTGCTGTTGTTGGGTGTTGTAGACTGTTGGTCGTGGCCATTATATAGGGGATTGCTGTTATCTGCCATTTCTTTATATAGCGTGGCCTCATATGCAAATCGTGGAATTGTTGAAGGAGGTCGACTTGCATCAATGGTTTGATAAAAATGGTATTTATGAACTAAGTTTGTAATTTGCTAGTTTGAGCATATACATTTCTATTATTACATGTTGTGTAACTTGAACTGGGTATGAATGAATATTCATTTTGTATGGACTTTCAACTAGTCTTACTATGTGATGAACTGAATTGTATAATGAGATGAATGTGAGTTCTTTTCATTTTTATATGCAAAACCATATTTGAATATTGTATTGTGGAAGTGTACGAAAACCCTTAGTTGCATAAGCGTAATAGCAATTTGACAAAATGCCAAATGTGTCAAATTGAGAAAATCGAAAAAAAAATATCATTCAAAATCAGTGGGGTTTTTACCCATATAATGTATGTGAAATTCGAGTCTTGAGGAGGTTTGGTCCCATGTCAAGTCAAATGTATCTTCATTCCAAGACTCAAGTATTTGATAGTGAAGCTTGGACATTTATTCTAGATAGTTAGTGAAGAGCCATGGAGAGAAAAGGCCAACAACTCATTTTTGTTGGCTACTTTGAGGATGTTAATGCTTACAAGTTATTTGATCCCATTTCTAGAGATGTCTTACTCAAGTGGGATGTCCAATTTGACAAGAGCTTTCCTTGAATGGATTCTCCATCACTAGCTTCTCCCCCATTACCTACTCCATCTTTGAAGGATGAAGATGATGTTCCAAGTCCACCACCTTCAGTTACATGGACATTGCCTCGATGGGCTTATATGACTCTTGAAGTAGCTAGATATTTGGTTAGTGTGGTATTCCAATTCTCATCGTACTTGCTCATAGACATTAGGTCCTAGTCTTTTGAGTCATGTCATTTTATATGATCCTCAAATTTTTTTTGATGCAACAGGTATTCTTAAGTGGGACACAACTATGGTAGACAGGTATTCTTCTCTCATGAAGATCATACTTGGGATCTTGTACCTCTTCCTAATGGAAGAAAATTGGTTTAATGCAAGTGGGTGTATTGCACCACATATGTAGTTGTTGGTTTTTTCAATGAGTACAAGGCCTGTCTTGCGGCTAAGGGGTTTTCACATGTTGAAGGCATTGCCTATTCTAAGACCTTTGCTCCTTTTTCCAATATAGATTCCATTTGTCTTGTAATTTCACTTGTTGCATCATAGGGATAGTCAGTTTATTAGATGGATTTGGACTGCCTTTTGCATTGTGATCTTCATGAGGATATTTCTATGGAGAAAGCTCTAGGTTTTGTGTAGGACTTCACTAGTTTGCATGCTCCGTCGTTCATTATATGATCTCAAACAAAAATATTGGCTCAAATTGTAGCTTTGATACCACTTCTTAGGATATCTCTTGGAAATAAATGTAAAAATTATATAAATAGTAAACCACTTTGAGGGGGTGACCTTCAATAATCAGAAAATAATATTGGAATTCAATATTAAAAGTTATGATGATATGAGAGAGAATTCTCTTCCTTATTTATAGTGATAACTAGAGGAGGACACACCCCTTCGTTCAAGTTAAGAGGAGTTAAGGTAGTAACTAAGACTAATGTTAAGGTTAAGTGTGCCACAAGTGCTTATCCTTATTATACTTAGGAATATATAATATATAAATAGGAGGTATTTTTCCACAGTGATAGGGTTCTTGTGAACCCACTACTCATGAAACATGGGTCGATGAGTTTAACTCATTATCATGAGAGATGGGTTCTTGTGAACCACTACTCATGAAACATGGGTCAATGAGTTTAACTCTTAAACTACATAGTTGAATCCTGATAGCAATATCATAATTTGACACATTGGGGAAAAATACCTCCTACTTATCAATTGATGAGCTAAAGGGGCTCTATAATGAATGGTTCATAAGGCACAACACTTGCTGAAGGTTTTGCAAATGGGGTCGCAAGCTAAGCGGGCTTAACCTTGGGGAAAAACTCCATGGTTGAGCGCGCTTGAGCTGGAGTAGTACTGAGATGGGTGACCTCCCGGGAAGGCCCAGTGCTTCACCTCTGTGAGCATCACCTAGATGCAATGAGTGCTATGTGTACCATTCATTATCATGAGAGATGGGTTCTTGTGAACCACTACTCATGAAACATGGGTCAATGAGTTTGACTCTTAAACTACACAGTTGAATCCTGATAGCAATATCATAATATATAATATATACTTAGGAATATATGATATTAGGATCATAACAAACAACCCCTTAGGCTTGGTATGAGACAATGGACTAATTCTTGCTTTCTTTTGGTTTCACCCAATGGCATTCTAATCCCACAATTTACACTTAGTGGCAAGGAGATGATCTTTTGATTTTTGTGCTCTATGTGGATGATTTGATCCTTATAGGTAGTTCATCTTCCATGATCTAAAGTGTACAACGGACATTGATGGAGCAGTTTGATATGATAGATCTTGGACTTCTACCTCACTTGGTTTATAGGTTATTTAGTCTTTAGATGTAATTGCCATTTTTTAGCAGAAGTATGCGCTTGATTTTCTTTAGAGATTTGGCATGCTTGATTACAAGCTTACCCCCAATCCATTCCAATCAGGTGTTTTCCATTGCTCCACTCCTTCAATTGATGCTATAGTTTATAAGCATTTGTTTTGCAATCTTCTATCCTTGACATTCTTGTCTCGATATTTCTTTTGCTATTGGTTTTGTTTCCTATTTTTATCATGATACACATGAGAGTCATTGTAAAGCTGCCAAACATATTTTGAGATATATTTAGGGAACCTCACATTTTGGTGTTCACCATACATTAGGAGACTCTTAGGTTGTCTGCTTTATTGACTCAAGTTGGGCTAGTGATGTTGATGATAGGAAGTCTACTTCTTGTTTTGTCTTTTGCTTTGGTTCAGCTTTGATAGTTGTTGATTGGGTTTGGATTTCCTCCTAATAGTCCCACCATTAATTGGTGTGACAACTAGAGTGCCATCCACATTTCTCCCAACCTAGTGAAGCATCAACAGATTAAGCATATTGAGATCGACATGCACTTCATACAATAGCTCATCTAGGATGTTTTTCTTCGCTTGGAGTATTTGCTTATGGAGTAGGTTGTGGACATCTTAACTAGCCTTTGGCATTGCCTTGTTATCTTTAGCTGCGATCTATGCTTGGGGTAAAGTATGCTGTCCTTGGAGGTCTTCCTGAGTCCTTCCTTCACATTTTCATGTTTGTTTCTCTCTTTTAGGGAGGAGATTTTTCCCATAGGGTTTTCTCCTTTTCTTTATTTTTGAGAGATATGTTATATAGATGGGTAGCTTATCAAGCCTAGTTTCTAGGACCCATCTTTGTTTTTCATGCTTTATTTGTACCTCCTTAACAGTAAGGAGGGGTGTGATGACCTATTCACACCTTATCTCTTAAACTTACTTAGATTCTTTTCCTTTATGTCTCATTTCGTATGATTTAGACACATGGCACGATCTTAGCATGTCTTAGGGTTTTATCCTTGCCTATATAGCAAGGTCATCGCATTGTATTGTAATATGTTGTAATTCATTTGTTTAGTGGCAATATTGTAGTGTTACATGAGGACACGTCCCCCCTCAAACCCCACTTTTTTGGGACGGGGACATCTCCGGGATGTGGCGACGTGTGGGAGATGTCCCCCCACTAGGACGACACCTCCGCCCAATCGTTGTCGGGACGCCTGAGATGTTTTGGGGACATCCTAGGAGTCCCTCGACCATCTCAGATACGCCCAAGCATCTCCTGCGATGGGCAGAGCCATAAAGTGCCCAAAACATAAAAAAACATTTTTTTTGTTTGATTGCCCTAACCCTAACCCTAACCCTAATGGCCAATGGGCTGTACCCAACCCTCCCAAACCCTATAAGATCCCCCTCAAATCCTTGTGATCACTCACAAATTCATTTCAACATCAAAGTTGAAGAGGAGCAAAGAGTGAGAGTGAAGGGGTGGAAGTGCAAGAAAGTTGAGGAGGAGCAAGAATAAGAGGAAGAAGCTTAGTTAGAAGAGGGAATCTACATCAATTTGGGAGGATTTTTCAAGCAAAAGGTAGGATTTCATGGCTGGTTTTTTTGTTTTATTTTTTATTTTTTTAGTTTCATACTTTAATTTATATTTTAATTTGAAATTTTGTTCATAATTTCATAGACATGGCTGCAAGTGCATTAGCAAATAGCATATTAAATTTTAATTGTTCAATGTTCATTGTTCATATTGTAATCAAGATTTAATTTCAAACTTTTGTCAAACTAGGATGAAACTTTTGTGTATCCTTTGCTTCCACGTTTTGTGCAACCTAAAGTAAGAAAAACAAAAGTGAAATCCTTGGTTGACAAAGATTAAGAATAAAGAATTTTATTTGTGTATCCTCCACTTCTGTGCTTCGTGTGATCTGGAGTAAGATAAACAAAAAAGAAAATATGTCTCAATTCTTTGTATTATGCTACACAACTACATGCATAGTTTGAATTTTAAATTTTTATATTGTTTATTGCAGTGTCACAATGAGTTCTCATGGAATGAGTGAGGATGAGGTTGAGGTTCACTCTCACAGTGAAACTGATTATGCACCTAAGATTGATGAAAATGTAGTAGAGGGGTGACCATTTGACCCAAACCACTAATTTTGTGGCTAGTGCAACTGCAAATATGAATTTCCCCTCCCCATTACTGGAAGAGTATGCTAAGGGTGCTTTTGATCCTAAGTCTCCTTTGAAACAATTTGCAACCAATTTACCGAGCAAGTTTGGGACATCTAGGGGCACAAGGTTGTGGAAGTGCCACTTTTGTGGCCTTAAATGGTTTTGCAGCATTACTAGAGTTAATGCCCACCTCCTTCATATTCGAGGAAAAGGTGTGGAAGGATGTAAGTTTTTAGGGTCATCGAATAACCTAAAATTTAGGGCTGAGATATGTAGGCTATGGGGTGTTGATGGTGAAGGCAATCCAATTGCAATTGCTGCACATATATCTGCTTCTTTGTCTCATAGGCCAAGGAGTAAGCAGAGCTAGCCACACGGTTCTACTTCTACTTTGCAAAGGCAATTTACATGTATGGCATCTTCTACTTCAGGGGCCCATGTAGCAGAGGCTAGGGGGAAACGCAAATTGACAACTGATGCTCCTAATCCAATAGCTGAATTATTTAATATGCAGATGAAGGATGAAGCAGATGATGCCATTGGAAAATTCTTCTTTGCCAATGGCATTCCATTCCATGTGGCTCGATCTCCTTATATTATAAGGAGATGATGGTGATGGTAGCAAGGGCAGGACCATCATATGTGCCACCAAGGGAGACAAAATTGAGCAACACAATCTTGGATAAGAGCTATTCCAAGATAAATGTGTTAATGGAGAAAACGAAGGAATGTTGGGTGGCAAATGGATGCAGTATTGTCATGGATGGGTGGATGGACATTAGGCATCATCCACTCATCAATGTCATGGCTACATGTTTAGGGGGCCTATATTTTCTTAAGGAAATTGATTGTTCAAGGCATCGCAAGGATGCCAATTTTCAGTTTCAGATCCTCAAGGTATTGAGGAGGTTGGGCCACAAAATGTGATCCAAGTGGTGACAGATGCAGCCCATGTGTGCAAAGCTGCAAGGAAATTGATAGAGAGAATTTATATACACATTTGGTGGACTCCTTGTTGTGTGCATGCCATGAATAATGCACTCAAGGACATCGGAAAGATTGCTTGGATCAAAGCAGTGGTCAATGATGCTAGAGATATGCAAATGATTATCTGCAACCACAACACTTCACATGCGTTGTAGTGTCCCACCCCAAATGGAACAATCTCTATTGCGATTTTGCTCGATTGAGTTTTTCAGTTTGAGAAATTGTATAACTAGGTTAACTTCTCATATGTCAAGATTCTTTCGATGCAGATGAAGAGATTACATTCATAGAATATCAAAACTATACTTCAGAAATAGGAACACTTCATATTGAGCATTTCAAAAAGCCAAGTTCATACATATGACATTCTGATGTATTTATAACAACTCAGAAATGATATCAGACTCAAAAATAAATAGCAGAGCTAAGTGATTTACAAAATGTATTGGCCTGATATTTAAAGTAACATACTGCTGATAACACATGACAGTCTGAAACAAACCCATAACGAAAGCTAAGGAGCTGATTACCAACTATACTTTCAGGCTGTAGGTATTCGTGACATTTAAGTATTGATATTGAAGGTTACATCACAGCTCACATACAAATTATAGTTCAGACTTATCCCTTTATATGAGAAATGCAAAGGTTTTGCAATATTACTCAAACCTGGAAGTTATCATGCCCAGATGAAATAATCTTGCATTGAGGCTGCCCTTAATGAGACCCCCACGACTTGCTGATTGCTTCCCTAGACCAATAAATAGTAAGGTATTGAGAACAGGTTGTTGGTTTGCTACAGGAATCATGCCCAGCGTGTAATAAAGTCTGAAACAGCAATGGTGGCGACTATATGAGCAGGTTTGAACTTAATAAACCCTCACGTCTCAAGCCAACTATGCACATACAGTGTGGCTACGACTGAATAGTATGCAGATATCAGGATAGGTGTCCAACAACAATGAAACTCCATGCCTCAAACATCAAACTCCAACCCTGAAATGGATCAGATCCTCAGTAAATACCTTCACACTAAATTTATAGTCAATACATTTGCAAGTCTCCTGGTGAAACGTTAAAACCCTTTCCAATATTCAGTAAATTGTCAAATTCCTGATAATTTTTTCAAACCCTAGGTGTGAAGCTTTTCCTGTAATTTCTTTGAAGCACAAGCACAATCCCTAGAATTGAATTGTCTGCGAGTTGGCTTGGGAGATCTCTCACTCCTATACCGAGCTGTTCTTCCTGAAGGATTTCATCCTCAAAAAACTTGAGATTTTCACTACCAACAAACCCTTGATGAAGCTCTTCTCCAAATTTCTCCAAAACAAGAATAATAATCATGAATGAATAAAATGAGCTTCAAATGCCCTTTTATAATACTCAATTTGCATTTGACTTTCATTTATATTTAATTTACTTTAATTTCATTTACTTTTCCCGCCATTTTGGTGCACAACTTAATAATATAAAGTATACTTTAAAAGTCACTTATATCTCCCCTTTAAAAATGACACGTTAACTTATATTATAATGTATACTTTAAAATCACTTATATCTCCTTTATAGTTTAATTATTATTAAAGTTAACACTTTATTGATAATTAATAAATCATAACTCCATTAAAACTCAACATTGATTAATTCTACCAACACCATGGGGTAACCCACTGCTCATACTGCTCACCTGGATGGCTTACTATAAATAGTAAGGTTGGACCCAAATGTCCAAGTGACTTACTAAAAATAGTGAGTGCAAATGGAGCCAAAAACACCTCAGGAAGGTTATTCTTGAATATCACCAAACTCTGGAGAAGAAAACTCCTAAATAAGGCCCTCTGAACACCAACGTTAACCTACGAGGACCCGTTGATAGGCTAACCACTGCATCTGACCACTGCCTAGGAAAAGGGGACGTTACATGCACTCTTCAGGACCTTCTCTAAGAAGGAATTCTTGAAACCTATCAAGACTAGATATGCATCGTATTTCATTTTCTTGGAGAGAATGCTTGAGTTGCAAGAGGCATTGCAACTAATGGTTATGATAGTAGAATGGAATCAGTGGCCCAAGTCCAAGACAAAGAAGAGGAAGAGGGTGAAGGATGTAGTGAAGAGTGATGTTTTTTGGGGCAATGCAAAATACAGTCTCCATTACTCCAGTTTTCTAGGTCATTAGATATGGGGGTGCCAATGCACCTAGCCTTGGAGAGGTGTATGAGTGCATTGATTCTATGTTAGGCCAAATGAAGGTTGTCGTGTGAGAGGACCCCACATTAGCATTCTACAATGAGCACATTCAACGAATCATTCACAAGAGATAGGAGAAGCTCAACACTCCCTTGCACATGGCTGCCTATGCATTGAACCCCAAGTGGTACGTGCAAAGGCTTGGTAGAGTTACACCCTTACATGATGCTGAGGTGAAGGTAGGGTTGTTTAGGACCATTGAAAAAACATATGATTTTGTAGAGGCTAGCATCGTTCATATTGAGTGGGAAAAATTTGCCACTCTTAGGGGTTATTTTCAAGCGGCCAAGATGGATATGGGAACTATGGCATAGGAGGACTTGAATATGTGGTGGAATTTCCATGGATCGATTTCTTTGACTACCACTCTATCCATTCAATTGCTATCTCAAGTTTCTAGTTCTTTAGCTGCTGATAGGAACTAGTCTACTTATAGATTCATCCACTCTCTTAAGCGGAACAAACTTACCTCTAGGAGAGCGGAGAAGCTTGTGGCTGTACATAGTGCTTTGTGTCTCATTGACCGCAAGACACTTGTGTACAAAGAGAGTCTAGCAGCATAGTGGGATGTAGAGCTAGAGGAGCCAACATAGGTTGATGAGGATGCTACACAGATGGGCTGGTTGGTATTAGTTTGGCGAAGCTTGAGCATGTGTCCACTTCCAGTTCCAACAGTTCTAGTGATGAGGAGTTTGGGAATGACTAGAGGCTTCACTTCACTGCATTTTGTTATTTTGACATGATTCATTATTGTACTCATTGTAATCATCATTATGAAATCTTGACTATAAAGTTCAAGTTCAACATTTTTCGTTGTTCAAACTTCAATGTTATAATTGTTATTGTTAAATAGTCAATAACTTTAATTAGTAATTTGAATTTGAATTTGCTTAAGTTTCATTTGTAAATTCAACATTGTAATTCTTATACATCTTTTTATAACTATTTTTTCAAGTACCTATATGTATATTAGTGCCAACCCCCCGCCATTGTCCCTCGCCATCCCCAAATTTAGTCCCTTGGTACCCCCATCCTCGAAATCCGTCCCCCCGTTAGGAAACTATGTGGAACACTGCAATATAGCAATCTTTCATTGCGGCTCTCTTTGGTAGGTGGCTTTTTTGGCTTTGCTGATAGATTGTTGTACCTATGGGCTTTTCCTTAACTCCAACATTAATGGATGATGAAGATTTGAATGCAAAAAAGGTGAAGTTTGGTCACATGCTTCCTCTTTTTTTCTTAGAGATTTTCAAGTAAATCCAAATATTTTTGTCTCAACCATTCAATGTTTTTTTCAGTTCAATCCCACTTTCCCTTCTCTCTACTTCAAAATCCTCACAAAACTCTCCTTATGCTGATCTCCATGTCTCTGCTGCTACCACATCTAATTTGCATACCAATTTTCCTCCCATTGTCTCTTACACTACAAGACCTAGTCCTTTAATAATTCTCACTCCACCCTTGGGTTCTTAGTTTTGTGTCTCATTTCATTCTGAATTTGGAAATACTTACCCTGCTACCATTATGCTCCCCTTCACATCAGCTAAAGATTTTGGAACTCAGAGTATGAATTTACCAGTATGCCTTGCTCCTTCATAAACCATTGAGCCAATGCATAATTGTAATGGACACCCTTGATTTTTTTTGAAGATGCAGTCTGCTATTTGCTTTGTTTGCTGAAGTATTTGTGTGTCTAATTTTTCATGCTTTTGCAACATAATAGAGCCTTTCTAAAAGGGAAAACAAGGAAATAACTTCTTTCTCATTTAGAAACATAACAATGCATGAATACAAACAAGTTCATAGAATTTTCTGATTTAAAATGTAATCTCAGACCTGTAATGGTGTATAGCAGAACTGATAGCCCTCATCAACAACAACTATACTTTGCAAAACTCGCACACAAATAAAATTTGAAGGTCGCCCATGAACCTATGCATCCTCGTGCCCTAAGACAGCAACACGAAAGCTAAAAGACTGAGTTTTCAGGTCTATACATCAACAGACCTGCCCTTGCACACTTCCCAAGAAGGGGACGGCCTCCCAAGTAAGGCGATTTCTCTCATAAATCCAACCTCCACCAAAAAATACAAACAAGTGCTTGAGATATTGCGCCCAGATGAATGTTTTCCAATGCAACAATGCCTTGAAAGATGTGCCAAGTACAAACAAAGCTATGAGAGAATGTAACCTTCAACCATTGGTAAAATGAGTTTTACAAAACTTAGAATGCAGATCAGACTTCAAAAAAGTACCCAAAATCGCCTCCAAACATTACCCCAAAGAGCCAATAACCTAACAACACTCACACCATCAATCCCACACCAAAAAAACCACAAAACCCACTTCAAAATACCAAGAAAATATTCATCTTCACCACTCAAAAAACACTGAAAATCAGAACTCTTTGATGCTCTAGGTGATCCCTGAGATAGAACGACTCCAACCAGATAGGTGAATCTCTCACCACTGAAACCAGCACTAGAAATGAGGGTTTTCGTCCTCAATTAGATGAAATCGAAATCTGGAATCATTCCAGTAGAGTCTCCTTAAGTTGTTAAAATATTCTTATCCAAATGAGAGTTCAAACTCATATTTATAAAGTGAGGGAAGAATTAGGGCAACTTGCATTTGATTTGAACATATTTCCCTCTCATTTCACTTCATGAAATGATATGAAATTACCCCAAGAGGGGCATTCAATTATTTGCCTCCAAAATTCCACTTTTGATTTTTAATTTAAAATTGACATTAAGCCCAAACGAAACATCCCACCTTATGAGGCATAACATTAGCCTTAAAAAATGATAAATAAACCTCTTTTCTAGGCATCCACTTGAAATACATGGCCCTTCTTTTAAAACAACATTGTGCAACTAGGCCAAGGGGTCTTTATTTATTTAATTTAATTCAAAATACCTCCCTTGGGTGTCTATGATCATAAGGAAACTATTTTGCTTTTGTTGCCTTATAAAACTAGGTTAAGTCATTACATTAGGCTCCAAGGTACTTTTACATGACCTCTTGACCCTTTCACTTAAATTAAATAAACTTTATAAAAATAACTTAAGTGAGAAATACAAATAATAATTAAATCGAACCTTAGCCATGCCAATGCCCAAACTGGAAATAGACACTGCCGAAATAGCCTTGGCTAGGACCAGTTATCAAAAATAGACTTACTATTTATAGCAATTGCTAAAATTAGTAAATACTCCAAATCACCAAACTAGCAGAAAACATTAGAGTTTACCTAACAACTGGCACACACTTCCCAAACAGGAAACCTTGCACTACACTGCTACCAAAACCAATTACTAAAAATAGTACTTACTAAAAATAGTGAGTCAAAACCAAACTAGCTTGTATGAGGACACCGAAAATGGGGACATCATAGTCCTCCCTTCCCAAAGATTGCTTGTCCTCAAGCAATGCCATGGTATCCACCATAACAACCGACTGAAACCAACTAAACCCAAGTGTAATCCCGGGATTCCAAGTCAATCTTTGCAAATGTCCACCATGCTGCCGCTGCACCACTCTGATCACAACTGACAACCCATAGTGCTCATACTACAGTTCCCTGTAAGGGTTGAAACTTGTACCATGAAACATCTCCCATCAAAGCATCTCGGTAGTGTCCATGACTACAATCCCAGTACCTAACATGATCTTGGGCAACTGGAAGAAATATTTGTGCAACCCATAACCATACTCCTCAATATACCTCCTCAAGGTATCATCCAAAGTCATAATTGCAAATGCGAACTCCTCCAATCTTCTTGCAAAAGGGAAACAATCCCTTGCAAGAACAAACTCACCAACATGACACCATATGGATCTAACATGTCTTCTTTGTTCTAATCTGATACAACCATGAAGACTAGTAAAAACACTTACTGTTCCAACCCCATAGGTCATTGAATGATGAACCCAAGCATACAAAAGTTCGCTGTCCTGAACCCACACTGAGTGTAAATTATCAAAGTTTACATCACAAATCTTCATAAGATGAATTCCCTGAGTTATGAAGGTTTGAAGTAAACAATAATGTCTGCTGTTTAAAACTGAAAGCAATGGAGTACAATCTGATTTTAGTGCTCTACACAAAGAACAACAAAAGCACCAATGAATTTCCCAAGTACAAGCATGCGTGAAAAACATTGGGTTGCACCAAAATAACTCAGAAGTGGTTGGGAAACACCTCCAAGCAATGTCCAACTGAAATATATTACTTCCTTGACAAAGAAGAAAGTGCCAACTCCCTTGAATGAGAGCAAACCAAAAAGTGAAGTGACTGACTTGGAATCCACAAACAAGCTCAACACTTAAATTCTTGTCCATTCTTTGCCAAGTAACACTCCAAAGAGTAGCCATTTGTTCATTACTCCAATCCTTACTTAAAATCTCTCTCCAATCCTTTTGTAGATAAGCAAATTGGATCACCATATGGTTGGTAAAGAAAGGAACAACATCATTAATTCTGAAATTTTCATCCTTATACCTCCAAATGTCCTCCCTTCCATTCCCAATTAACTTCATCAATCCTTGTTGAGGATCCCAGGCATGGGTACCCAACCAAGAATGATCTCCAACATGCCTAGAAAGGTGCACAACATAACTCCAAGTGCCATCCAAATCAATATGCACATCATGGAGATTTGTGACTTCTTTAGTAATCCCTTGTAGTCCATCCATGAAAGCACCAACAACTGAAATACAAGGAGCAATTGTTGCCATCAAAACCATCCCCAAAGAAAGATTGGTATAATATATAACATCACGCAATCCAAAGGATGGACTGTCAAACATGTAGATGTCATGTTTAAATCCTTCTTTCTCCAAAACTACATTAGTAGAAAGCTTTAAACCACCTTTCCTTGCTGCTGTTCTGAAATTTTCAGCAAGCTCTAGAACATTGTTTTGAAACTTTTCTAAATCTGAAATGTTAAAGTCTTCATAAATCAATACATCCCATGAAGATATTGCATCTCCTATTGTCATAATACTCCCCACGCAATCTTCATTTGCCTCCTCCTTTGCACATTTCATATCCAGTGGTCTCCTAGGAGGGTAACCAATCACCTCATAATGTGAACTAAAACAAAACCATGTTAAAAACCACACTCCAACTCAAGTTCTAAATCTTCTCTCGGATCCCATACCTTGCTATTTCACCAAATGCAATGCTACAACCAGGAGTAGTCCCATCATCCAACTCAAAAAGTGGATTGTCATACGCCATATCAACATCCATCTCAAACAATGGGTTATCGACAATCACCACAAATTGATTCTTCCAATCATGTTCATGCGAAGAAAGTGAACTGCTGCTATGATGAATACTATAATCAAAACCTTCATACTTGTCACTAATGACCCCAAGGCTGTCCCAAATCACCTAAGCCTTTCCATTATCATTTTCAATAGTAAACTGTGGATCCAAATCATCAAAATCACTAAAATTTTGCTCAAAGTTTGCTTCATGTGGTGATGAATCAGATTTGTTTTTAAGAAATGAATCAACACCATCAATGCCATCTTCCATGCATGCATTGTGCTCTAAAATCAGAACATCATCACAATCAAAAGGAAATTTATTCCATGTAGGTTCCTCATCATACTTTGATTTCAACACACCCGGATCCCATGTGTTAAATTGCCAATTGCTTTGTTCAGAGAATATGTGTTCACTATGCTCCTCTTGTGATTTTGTCTCTCTGAATAAATCACTTTCCAACTCACCAATACTGATGTCAACATAAGCATCTCTCTCCATAGCCTTAGTTTGGAAATCCAAACCAAAACCACCTAAGCCTTCATATCTATGATCATCATTGTTTGTTGTTTGGAAAGCTTCATCTTTTTTAGTTGCTTTGAAAAATTCATCCCTTATGCCCTCACTAAACCCATCATTTAAAGGTATATGACTGATCTCAGCCCTATCAAACTTGGTACTAGTGTCAACAACTGCATTGGAAAGCTCAAGAGATGCATTCAGGCTGCTGCTATGTCCTTTTCCTCGTGCACTATCTCATCAATGGTAGCCACATGCATGCCTAAAAGGTCATCCTAGGTTCCTGTCATACATTCTCCATGTGATAGCTTTGTTGTATTGCACACATCCTCAACATGAATAGATGCATGCACCATCATAGAATCATCTTGAGGCTCTGTACCGTATCCCTCAATATCCAAGAAGGGCTTTAAACTCCCCTCACATTGTTTGAACACTTTGTTGACCAACTCATAAGCAGTTGTAGAGACATTTTGTTCTTTCCTCAAAATAGGTATCAACATAGATACAAGGAGCTGGGGAATAGTATCATAACCATCAATGATAAGGGCCATAATGGTTTGCATGTAAGAAAACCCAGCTTCTCCATGATCCTTACTAATGGATGCTATGAAATAATGGAACATCTGGAGAATAAGATCTTCACATTATAAATCAATCAAAAAGTAACAAGTTCTAACTCTCGCCATTACTTCTAACATCTTAACCCTCCTACCAAAGAAAGTGCCTTGGTCATTAGGTAACCCATGAAAACACTCAACAATCAGTTGTAGAACCTCCTTCATTATGCCATCTTCATAGGGAACCTTAGGAGCTGTAATCCTTGTGAACTCACTAAGACAACTGATGACTAGAAGTCTCACATTTTTATCCTGATGTCTCATAAACATTGGCTTAACCAAAGAATGCACCGTTGGAGTCATAGCTAGACGCAACAGATGAGAAGGTAATTGATTAACCTTGTATAAACACCTTTCTACTTCCTCCAAAGTGCTAAGAAGAACCCCATTTGGCTGAGGTAGGTGTTCAAGTTTCTTACCTGCATTAAA
The DNA here is from genome assembly GCA_007258455.2 of Sequoia sempervirens. NCBI lineage: Eukaryota > Viridiplantae > Streptophyta > Pinopsida > Cupressales > Cupressaceae > Sequoia > Sequoia sempervirens. The sequence goes on along the minus strand of VDFB02000010.1, from coordinate 24,579,431 downwards.
AAGTGTTTTGCCCAACTCTTTTTTTTGCTCAATGATGCCACAATTTGCAACTGAAACCCAACCTTTGAACTACCCAACAGGCTGGTAGAATACTCTGTGCTCTGATACCACTGTAATGGACCTCTGATTTTTTTTTGAAGATGTTGTCTGCTGTTTGGTTTGTTTGCTGAAGTATTTGTGTATCTAATTTTTCATGCTTTTGCAACACAATAAATCCTTTCTAAAACAATGCATTGAAAGGGAAAACGAGGAAATAACTTCTTTCTCATTTAGAAACATAACAATGCATGAATACAAACAAGTTCATAGAATTTTTTTGATTTAAAATGTAATCTTAGACCTGTAACAGTGTATAGCAGACCTGATAGCCCTCATCAACAACAACTATACTTTGCAAAACTCACATACAAATCAGATTTGAAGGTCGCCCATGAACCTGTTGGCGTTTAAATTCGCACCTCTGGTATGCGTATTTGAAACAGACAACTATGCACAGATAAACTGCTCTTCAAATTAGGAGGGGAAGCTCCCTCTTGCTGATGGTGTTGAAAGAAAGTAAACTAAGAACTAAGTTGCCTATCTTTTTGATCAGCTTAGAGCACAAGGTTTATTAAACACAAACGCCGCAGCTGAGATTTTCTGTTTTAAGACCTTCAACTACAACTAACTTAAACTAAAGACGTTTCTAACTTCTCAAGTAATAAGTAGAGCAAGAGAAACTAGAAATGGACGAGGTAGATTTCTGACAAAATACTTTGATAAACTCTCTCTCAACAAACATCTACACACTTCAATGCAAGTTGAAATCAAGATCATAAAAGTAGAACATAAATAACGGAAATCTGAGATTTTGGACCAAGGCAAAGGAGGCTCATGATTTTATTACTCAAACTTCTGGAACAAAATTCACTTCTAACATGCCTGGAACAAGAAATTGCAGCTAAAGAGGCTTGCAATCTTATTTTTACACAATAGAAACAGCAATCACACTAACTCCTTGCTGACTAAAGAGGCTCAACAATTTGCTATCACAACACAATTGAACAACACTTGAATAACAAATAGAAGGCACAATAGGCTCAGCGTTTTGTTATCACTAGCATGGTTAAAGAAATTAATGAGCAAAAGCTCTTATTTATAGACAAGCAGAGGAGTAGGGAACCCTAAAATCTCCTTGCTTTCACAATCTAGGGCTTGTTCAACAAGCAAGCTTTATTACTAAATCTAGAAAGAAGATAACATCTAACACCTAAGAAAGCAGAAAAAGTGGGAAATGCCAACTATTACATTTTATCTTCTTTCTCTTCTCAAAGAATGGATAAGAATTATTCCAAGAATAGAAAGAAAGTGGGAAAGAAAGCTTCTAGAAGAAAGCTGCTTTAAAGCTCGATCACATCCGCCTGGAAGTTGGAAATTGTGTCCCGGTTTGGTGCATCTATGCCATCAATAGAAAAACACCGCTTTTCTAGAATATCTTCAGCATCTGCAACAGATCTCAAGAAATCTTCGACCTCATTGGCCACTTTCTCAAACTTTGTTGACATCATGGAAGTGTGACTTGGCATAGTCTTATGTTTTTCTTTCATTCACTTCAGTACAATCTTCTTACTATATTTATCTTTGTGCAATCCCCATATCCTTTCACATTCACCCTTTGAGAGAGTCACACTTTCAGACCATGGGGGAATGTAAAAGCAGTTCTTGATCATACCAGGCTTTAGACTACAAATTAATCTACCATCAGCTGATTGGATCTCCCTAGTAGCCGGGTTGTAATGCTTGATGCAAGCGATTACGAACTCAAGACTCTGAACTGCTATAGGAATAGACGCTGCTGCGAGGAGTCCAGAGTGTCCCAGGTTCCTGATTGAGGTGTTGCCTGTGCTCTCAAGGCATGTAGATCGAACACGGGCTTGATGTGATGCAAGTCTGTCTCAGCGGTTTTGATGTAATCATGATAAGAGCTGATCCAGTCTTGAAAACATTGGGAGTGTACTCTATTTCGGAAAACTTGAAGAATGGTAAGCTCGCCTAGGTGCGGACAAGTTTTGAGCAATTTCTATTTTTAGAATGCTGATTTTCTTGCTCAATGGACAAAATTTTTGAAAATTATTCTGAGATATGGGTTTTGCTCAAAATTTCATTGCAAGACAACCCAAATCGTCCGTTTTTAAAATTTTGAATTTAACCGAAAAAGCAGCAAACCCTAATTTCTTCAATTTTTTCAAAAAAAGCTGGCACCTGGGTTTTGTTTAGAATATGATTAGAAACGAACCCAGTTGATTAGATTTGCAAAACCCTGATGGCTGATCGAAAAAGCAGCCAACCCTAGAATTTGAAACTTTCTTAAAAAAAGGCTGTGATATGGGTTTTCTTCAGAGGATTGATTGGAGAGGACCCAGATGATTGAAAATTGAATGCACTGAGGATTTCGCTGACATGCAAAATAAAAGCAGCTGCTGCAACTTGATGAAGTTCTTTGAAAATTTCTTCAGAAGATTGAAGTGAAAAGACCTAGATGACTGAAAACTGAAAAACCTTGGCCTTCTCCTTGAAAAACTTGATCTTTTGGATAAAAAAGCTTGAAAAAGCAAGGGTTTAAGTTGCTGGTCTGAAAATTTTGATGAAAAACCAGCAAACTAAGCTCTTGAATCTTGAAAAAATTCTTCAAACTTGCTGCTCCAACTTTCTCCTTTGAATGCTACCTTCAAAAATAATAAAAATTACATGAAAGAAAGGTGTTAAATAGACTTAGGGTTTTGTTTTTGCTTTGCTTTCTTTTGCTTTTATTTTCAAAAACCCTAAATCAGCTGTTCATTGAATTTGGACGTCCTCATCCCCTTGCAATTTTGAAACTTCTTGAAAATCTTGAAAATTTTTCTAAGGCATGAGAAGATGGGCACCCTTCTTCACCAGGGGCGCCCACTTTAAGTAGTGTTAGTCAAATTTTTTACATTTTCAACTTTTCATCATTTCGACCCCCTACTTCGCCTTCGATTTCCGGTTTGTAGATTGATCTGATGGGCGAGTTGAAGGATTCATCGCGGAGCTTGACTGATTCTGAGAAGAATGTTCTGGAGGCGTCTTTGGCTAAAAACTTCATTTCGACCTTCGAATTCATGGGAGCTTTTTTCTTCCAGGGGTGCCCATTTTGTTCAAAGTTAGCCATTTTCATGATCTTCAATTTCTTCATTGACTCTTCTATAGATGATCTCGTCGAATCAGGTGCTCCGGGCATCGGATTGACTGCCTGTTATGCTCATCGTGACGTTGACGAGAGATTAGGAGGGGTCTTCTGGGATGAACTTCGTCAAACAATGAATTTAAATCCCTCAAAAGCTTGGGCGCCCTTCTTGGCTGGGGGCGCCCAAGTTCACCATAGTTTATTTTTCACTTTTTTTTTCTATTTGCTTCCGAACTTTGATTCATAACTCTCGTCAGATCCTCTGTTCAGCTCCTCGTATCTCGTGATTACAACCTCCGATTGACATGCTGGAAACCTCATTGGAAAGCCAGATCAACTGTGAAGAGATCATGTTAGAGACACTTCTGCAAATTCTTCTGTTTGAACCCCTGAAAACTTGGGCGCCCCTCTTCTCCTGGGGCGCCCAAACCTTCCAGACTTAGCCATTTTTAGATGATTTCTTCTTCAAGTTTGACAGCCTCATTCTGTATCCTTGACTTTGATCTGAATTCGTCGGAAGATGGCCAGTCGGATGATCTGACGGAGACAGGCGTATCGAAGTTGGTTGAATACTGAAGAGATTGAGCACTTTGACAAACCCTAACTGCTGGATCAGGTGCCTCAAAAAGCTGGGCGCCCTTCTTCTCTTGGGGCGCCCACTTTTCCCACACTTAGTCAATTTTTGATATTTCCCATTTTCTCTTGTTCTGACATTAGTGTGGATACCCCCGTTCAGTGCTGAATTCCGAATGACTGGATAATCTATTGATTGCGTTGTCGGACTCGTTGCGGAGCTGGCAGAGAACTAAGCAACTTCAACTTAGAGCTCAAACCCTAATTCCATCATCTGGTGCCCTAAAAAAATGGGCGCCCTTCTTCACCTGGGGCGCCCAAGTCTGGCAATGTTAGAAAAATTACATCATTTTTCATTTTCCTCTTCGTTCTTCGTGATTGCTTACCAACTCGCCTTCTGTTGAATGCTTTGAATGTTGAATCTAACGCCTGGCAGCCGACTGACCTCCATTGATGACCTCAGAGCTCCTGATATGCTTCTGAAAAAGCAGAATAGACGCAGTAGGGCAAAACTAATTATTTTGAGATTCTGATTGCACCAGCCTGATATGGGCGTATTTTGAGCCAATCAAAATCAGTTTGGACCCTATCGGACCAACTTTCTATTTTTAGAAAGTTTTCCCAGTATCCATTTCCAAAGAAACCCAGAAAAACCTAGAAAACGTTATTAATTTTAGAAAATTTCTAAAAATAGCAGTTTTCCTAAAATTTAGGGATGAAAAACTGAGATCTGGGTTTTGTAGGTTAAGTTGCTCTGAGCAGACCCAGATCATCATATTTTGAAAATTTTGCGTTTTAAACCCTCATGCAAGACCTGCACACCCAAATTTTGACCTTTTTGACTGATTTAACAAGATTTTTACTTATTTCTTCAAAATATCTAAGTGTAACAAAAATTTTAATTTTGGGGTACAACAGAACCAATGCATCCTCACGCTGTAAGACAGCAACACGGAAGACAAAAGACTGAGTTTTCAGGTCTATACATTAGCAGACCTGCCCTTGCACACTTCCCAAGAAGGGGACAGCCTCCCAAGTAGGGCGATTTGCTCTCATAAATCCAATCTCCACCAAAAAATACAAAAAAGTGTTTGAGATATGGCGCCCGGATGAGTGGCTTCCAATGTAAGAATGCGTAGAAAGATGTGCCAAGTACAAATAGAGCTATGAGAGAATGTAACCTTCAGCCATTGGTAAAATGAGTTTTCCAAAACTTCTAAGAATGCAGATCAGACTTTAGAAAAATACCCAAATTCGCCTCCAAACACCACCCCAAAGAGCCAATAACCTAACAACACTCACACCATCAATCCCACACCAAAAAAACAACAAAACCCACTTCAAAATACCAAGAAAATCTTCATCCTCACCACTCAAAAAACACTGAAAATCAGAACTCTTTGATGCGTTAGGCAATCCCTAAGAACCACTCCAACCAGCTAGGGTGGATCTCTCACCACTGAAACCAACGCTAGAAATGAGGGTTTTCATCCTGAATCAGCTAGAATTGAAATCTGAAATCATTTCAGAAGAGTCTCCTTAAGTTGCCAAAATATTCATATCCAAATGAGAGCTCAAACTCATATTTATAAAGTGAGGGAAGAATTAGGGCAACTTGCATTTGAATTTGAATATATTTCCCTTTCATTTCACTTTATGAAATGACATGAAATTGCCCCAAGAGGGGTGTCCAACTTTTTGCCTCCAAAATTCCACTTTTGATTTTTAATTTAAAATTGACATTAAGCCCAAACTAAGTGTGCCACCTTATGAGGCATAACATTAGCCTTAAAAAATGATAAATGAACCTCTTTTCTAGGCATCCACTTGAAATACATGGCCCCTCTATTAAAACAACGTTGTGCAACTAGGCCAAGGGGTCCTTTTTTTTATTTTATTTAATTCAAAATACCTCCCTTGGGCATCTATGCTCATAAGGAAACTATTTCGCTTTTGGTTCCTTATAAAACAACGTTAAGTCATTATATTAGGCTCCAAGGTACTTTTACATGACCCCCTGACCCCTTCACTTAAGTTAAATAAACTTTATAAAAATAACTTAAGTGAGAAATACAAATAATAATTAAATTGAACCTTAGCAATGCCAACTCCCAAACTAGAAATAGATACTGCTGAAATAGCCTTCGCTAGGACCAGTTTTTGAAAATAGACTTACTATTTATAGCAATTGCTAAAATTAGTAAATACTCCAAATCACCAAACTAGCACAAAACATTAGAGTTCACTTGACAATTGCCACACTTTCCAAATAGGAAACCCTGCACTGCATTGCTGCCAGGACCAATTACTAAAAATAGTAAGTGAGTCAAAACCAAACTAGCCTAATGAGGACACCAAAAATGGGGACATTACAATAATCCCTGTCGTCATTTGACCAATGATGCTACCAAGTCAGGGTCCTCTCTACCATAGATCACTGAGATTACACAGCTCTGGTTCAAGTGATCGCCAAACTTGATAAAAGATTCAAGAAATTGGGGGATTGGCTTGGGAGTTTGGTGTTCTCACGCCTCTCTCAAGGAATTATATTCTGAAACTTAGTTCTATGGTAAATAAAGTGAGACTCAAGTTCATCTGAAAAATGTTCTGGCTTTCCACCAGCACAGTGTGAACAATTAAAAAGTACTGCTCTATGAGGGTTCATACAAAATACCACCAAGGCAAGTGCTAGCCCAGCTTGTGGTACAAAACATAAGGCAGCTCATGCAGGCGGCGTTAATACCACTAAAGCTTAAGCTACAGACAGGCCCCCACTTATCACCCGAGGGCCCCAATTTTCCAAGTACAAATTTGTCCATTCCTCCAGCTATGTGCAAATCGGGGGGCGGCAGAACAACATTCTTGCTCTCAAGGAAATTCTAAGTAATTTCCCTTAGCAATATTGGATTGGTTGTATATAATACCTATTATGTGTGCAATTTTGTCTATTCTCAAGATTGTTTACTAAATTACTGGAATGATACAATGAATATATAGCCTTAGGTCCATCACTTCATCATTGTGTTCTAAGCTTTAAGTTAGCACTGTGAGGTTGTTTGCCATCTCATGATTTGGGGCTTCATTCTGCGGGCAGTTCTTGTAACGTACACATACTATTGGTTCATGCTAGTTTAAACCTTTTCCAAAAGAAAATATTTAGAGTGATTCACCTTCCCCATTAATATAGGACTGTATTCTACTGAAAAATTTGTGGAAATAAACCTTCATTAAAAATCTCCTGGAAAATTGAATGAAACTTTGGAGTTAATAATTGTGTCAAATGATGGCTGTGATTGTTGAGAGCCACCTTAGTATATTCAATAGTGAAAAGATTCCTCACACAAGTAAAATGTATTATTAACATTGTGCATTTTCCTCATTATATTTATAGAAACAATATTATGTTATTCAAATTAACTGATCCAAACCATGCTGCTGCTTTTGAAGGTCGAGGCCATTCTCCAGCCTTCTCTAAGTGCAGCTGAAGCAAGAGTTACATTGATGATGCAGCACTTTGTGGAATCTATTGAGTCACAGCTTTTGTTAGCTCTTAAACAAGCGTCGATGGATATTATTGAGCATTTAGGGAAAGAGGCTGCAATGAGAGTGCTGGTTGCTGAAAGAAAGGCTGTACAGTTTGAACGGGATTTGGTCAATACTAAGCAAGAGGCATTAAATATGCTTGTACAATTGAAACAAAACATGGATGCTCAGGTACTGATTTTGGCTAGAAATTTCAGTGGGGAAAACTTAAAAGTCATATTTGGTTGATAGTCTACTTTTTTTCAGCTTTGGTTAGTTTGTTTTACAAAAAGCAAAGTTCTTCTAGCCACTTACAAAACTATGCATAAGGCGTGTCATAATATGGTATAAGAAATTCTCTTTGATTGGATTTGAAATTATTCAATCTGAATATATGCATTTCTGAAACATGTATTATATTCCATAATTTGATAATCTTCCTTAAATATTTGCAAGATCAAGTGATTTTGGTATTATTTGTTAAAACAACAGTGTTAATGATACAATACAACTTCAAGGTAATTTTTGAGGTTACAGCTTACTGAGTGTGTCGATCTGGCTTGAGACTCTCCTTGTGTGAACAAGGGAATTTTTCACCTTACCTTTTATATATTGTTTATTTTTTTAATTCTCCATGCATTTTAATCTCATGACGGGGCTTGGGAGTAATGGGAAGCTTAGCGATCCACCTACAAAAGGAGTGGATTAATCACCATGGAACTCTTAATTAATATGGTTTGTATCATTGTAAAAGCAGTCTAATATACTATACTATTTACTGGTTATATTCATGGATCATTAACGTAAATATTGCCTCATACAATTTCTTAAATTATCTCCTTAAGATTTTCTGATGGTGGTTGCCATCATAGTATCCACCGATCTGTGTTGATTAGTCTTACACAAGTTTAAGAATTGTTGACTGGTCTATGCAGACCACACTGAACGATTAGACTCTTCCCAGTGTATTTCCTTTCAAATCTGTTCTTATAAGATCTGCCCTGTGTGCGGGCAATGATTGGATTAACAGACATGAAATTCGTCCTATGCTAGCTTAATATTGTTTTTTTTGAAAACAAGGCTTAACTGGTAAAGATTAGTACCTTTGAGTTTGTTGATTGGCTAGTCTATATATGCTATTTTCCAATCATAAAGCAAATATAAAGGCACTAAGAATTGATTTATTTCAGATTATTGAAGCAGAAAGAGCTTGTCAGATTGAGAAGAGACGAGCACAAGAAATGGAGGAAAAACTAATAGCGACACAAGCTACAGTTAAGAAGCTGATGAATGAGTTGAAAGAAAAGGGAGAAGTATTAGAGCAGATGCAAAAAATGGCACAGCCATTGGATGGACTCCGTGTTGTTCCAATGCATTTTCCCACAGAATATTCAAGTAAGAAAAGTTATATGAATAGATTTAGAGCTTTTTTTCAGTTTTCTCAGGATTTTAATAGAAGCAGAGAGTTATCTTCTTTATCTGTTAGCAATGCCACTGATTCACATAACATAGTGTGGGGTGTTCTGTACTCCTTGTTTTGTCCATTCTGTTATGGCAGCAATGCAATGGACATCTTCAGCAAGGCAATTTCCCAAGCAGAGCTCTAGTGGAAAAGATTGTCTGTCATCTATAATCATGAAGAGTGAAGAAAACACATTGTCTGTAAATGGACTTAGCCATGCAATATGCGGAGAAACTATAAATGAAGCAATTGGAGATGCACTGCCTGTGTTAGAAATAAATGAGGATAAAGAGTGCCTTTCCACTGAGAATGATTTTTTGTTATACTCAATTGAGAAGGGGCATGTTGGAGGTGATGCAGGTCATCAAGTTCAAACTGTTATGCCTGTAAGTACTGTTAAAACATGATATGTTTCTATTTCAATGAAGGTTGCTTGTCCCAAGGTTGATAATGTGAAAGTTAATGTGGATTTCCAGGATGCAAATTCTTTCCAAAAACAAGAGGCTGGATGTTTTCTTCATCAAAGCACATTGGTTGTAACTTGTACAGGGAAATGTGGTTCATGTGAGGGTGGTTTGGTCCAGAGAGAGGGACAACCATCTCCAAGTTCGGAGTCTGATGCTTCTCTAGGTACTGAAGACAAACCAGTGGCAACCAAGAAAAGGACTGTGAAAGTGAGAAATGAAGAGAAACAACAAGATTTGGCTTCCTTTCCTGAAATATGTAATGCATCATTTCTTCCCCAAGACAGAGAAACAAAGACATGGGGATCTGAATCTTCTAAGATTTCTGCTGGAGATGAGAAACCCACATATTCTGGAATGGAGAACCCAGGCATGACATTTGAAGATGATTGTAGAACCTCTACCAAGATTGTCAATGATGTAATAGGTGTATGGTCTACATTGTGTAGTTCCCACGCTGATTCATCTCTTGAAAATGAAGGCATAACGTTAGAGACTGTGGATAATCAGGTTTCTGGTGAAGGTGGAGTTCTCATAGAGGCTATTCACAGTGATGAGAAAACTCGACTATCAGCACATTTAGATATTACTAGACAAGAATATGATAAAGCAATTGCAATAGGAAAACCTTCTGCAGCAGAAGATTCAAAATGCAGTCCTAGTCAGATGAGATATATTGAAGCAGGCCAGAGTTCAGAGATCGAAATAAGCACAAGTGTTCTTGACCAATGTGTCCATATCAGACCTACCAGGTTTACATTTCAAAGGAAGCGTAGAAGGGAGAGTCCATTTCAGCAAAATGGAAAATTGCTTCAGGAAGAAAAGGATCTTAGGAGGGAAACTAAACAACTTGAATATTTCCCTACTGCTCTTTCTGGTAAGTTGCCTCAGAGACACAGAACTACTAATCTGATGTCACAAAAATCTAACTCAGTGGCTGAGTCTTCTCGAGACAGCAGGCGATTAATGCAGGGTGCTCGACAGGTCTGATATACTTATTTCTTTAGCTATTAATGCTATTTATAGAATTATGTTCTGATTCCATTAGTTATTCTTAATCAAAAGCAGTAGCTGATACACTTATTTCTTCAGTCATTATTGCTGTTTATAGAATATTGTTCTAATTCCAGCTGTGATTCTTAATCAAAAGCAGTAAGCAATTTTGTTACTAGTTTTGCAAAATTATATGCTGGCCATGTAAATTGGTATGAACAATGCACATATATATTGCATGCTAATTTCACTATTATGATTAAAGATCTCAAATTCATGCAAGTCAGCACCCTCACAGGGTATTTTCTTTGTGCTTCATCTTCCTCTGTCATGAATCTTGTGATCATTTTGTTTTCCCTTATTTGAAATTAAAAAAGGGTTCAGAATCGAGATAGACATTGGAAATAAATGTGAGAATTATCCAGCACATCGACCCTGAGAATTATCCATCTCTATGTTTATAATATATTATGAGAGTTCATGCATAACTTCATTCCAACAGTACTGAATCGTTTTTGTAATACAGCTCATCTCACTGTCTGAGAAGAAATCATGGTGATGATGGGATCATAAAATGCCTCGAAGAATGTTAAAGTACTTGGTAAATGCAAAAAGGAATCAGAACATTTTATTCACCACTACAAGTTTTCTGGTACTTTTGGAGTTTGTTCTGTATACCATAACTACGGCATATTGTATCTTATCCATTTCTGGCCAGCTGAGCAGAGTTGCACATAAAAGGGGCTTGAATATTCCAGCCAAGCCCTTTTTAATTTTGAAGAGTCACACCTTTTGGGATGAAATCCCTAAAGTAGTGTGGACTAAAATTAATGTTTTTGTTGATGTTACAAGAGGTCTAGTTTGTTGGTTTTGGATAATAATTTGCCTTCGGGCAATTCCGATGTATTATTATAATTGTAAAACGATGTTAATCTAGTTCATATCATAGATCTTATTTTTAAAATAGAAAAGATTGTTTATGGTATCCAAGTCTTTTACGTAGTGAATTGCAGTTTCAGGGAGGCACATACATTTATCGACATATTGAAAGTTCATTTAATCAGAAATTCAGGTCACATCGCCTGAAATACATAAAGTATATTAAGTCAATCTAAGCAGCGTGCATTTCATCTCAGGTGGTGTGAAATGAATGTGAATAAGATACAAAATAAATGCCATCTTGGATAAGGTGCCACGTAGTTGTTAAAGAAAAGCCAGATTATCTCAGAAAAAAATGCATCACTCCAGAACATGATTGTATGATAAAATGGATTTACATGCAGCTACCATTCTCAATGTGTTTGAGGTATCTCAATCATAGAATCATCTAGCATTCATAAGGATAGTTGGGCCAATGTATCATTTCCTTGTGAAATGGCCAAAATCTCATTGTTAAGATACAGATTTGGATCTTCTCTTGTCTTTCTTTAATAAGTATTATTTATATATAATCTGATACGTTCCATGAAAATAAACGCTTCCTCTGCAATTCATCCTTATCTATTTGTCAATATGGATTACTAAAGCATGTACCAATCAATGTTATGTGGCTATCGCCACCAAATTGTCAGGAAGGATACGGCATATGTACTCTTTGATAAATATAAAGGCATTAGTCTAAATCACGATTAAGGTGAGAATATTGAAATGCATATCCATTATTGTAACAGTTTACGACTTAGCTTGGTTAAGAAACGAATAAATATGAAGGTAATTGCGGCCTATTAAGAGGTGAAAATATACATGCACGAGAAATGAAGAGGTGGTGGATGATAGTTTATTGATAAATCATACATCTTATTCTAAAATACAAATATCAATAGCCTTTACTTTTTTAAAAACAAATTATTTTATTTTATTGTCATATTGCCACAACATTTGGTAGATTTCAAAGGTGGCAGAATATTTTGATATATTATTATAATTCCTTGGAGTTTCCAAATGGGAAATGGGGGATCATGAACCCAAATTTGGGGATGGTGGGGAAACTGTGGTGCAAGTCAATGAGATAATGATTATCCCCAGATGTTATTGCAAGCTCCTCATTTTAGGAATTGCTAAACCTATTTAGCTCAAACTCCTTCAAACACAAACCAACCAACCTTATATGTGCCTAATCATCATCAATTTGTGTTGGTTCCTCTTGCTTTGCATCTCATTGTGTTATCAGACCCTTTTTGTTCAATGTGGTCAATTAGACACAGAGCACTATGTACAACTACAAGTTTCTCTACTCTCTTATAAATAATGTTCCTTTTGATAGACTGGATGAAGTTGTATATAGATCAATTTTTTCCATAGCATAAAAAATTAGAAACTTGGGACAAAAGGCAAATGATTAGTGTCCTATGGATAGTCCACCATGGTATTGGGTCCTCTTATGTTGGTTCAAATTTACTCACTAGAAATGTGTAAAAGTTGGATTTGGTCAACAAATGGGTTGCATTGGTGTGGCTGGCATGGAATTCAAATTAGTCTCCACATGGCAAAAGTCAATGGAGTCCGGGAGCATTCAAAATGACTATCCTCTTCACAAGGAATCAAGGTCTTGTGAGTGTTAATGATGGGTGGGTATCACACCAACTTAATCGTTCACTTCATGAGGAAGGAGTGCTTGATGGAAAATAACTATGTTGAAGCATGGAGTTGAAACTGGAATGTGTGGGTGTTGCTTGACAAATTTTTGAGGAGGTGTAGTTATTATGGCAATTCTTCTATGGTCAAGTGTGTTGTTGGCTCAATTTAGGTCTAACTCATGTTGACCATTGACAAGAGAAGAGTTGAGATGATTTTCTATCTCAACTAGTTCTTTATTGTCTCTTGTTGATTTCCTTTTGGATTTGTTGCAAAATAGTAGCTTGCTTTTGAGCCTATTTGCATTGAATGCTTCTTGATTTGGTTGATTGTTTCCAAGCTTGCTCTCTAATTTTAGAACACCTAAGCTTGACGGTGGGAGAGATAAAAAGGTATGTCTCATTTGTTGTGCTTCTTGTGTATTGATTTTGCACTCGTTTTTTAAAATTTATTGAGTGCCTTGGACATGTTGGTAAGGAATTTTGATCTTGGTGTTTTCTTGAATGGAAATGAACTAAGTAAATGCAAGAAATAAGCCACTATTCTATGTTTTGTATTTTTTTCCCAAATTGAAGTGTGAATTAATTAGCAAATGTCATTAATTATTTCTAAATGATTCTAGTTGCAAATTTGTCTCTTGTTTTGTTTTGTTTTTTTTTATATGTTCAATGCCTTGTGTTGTTATCAAGGGCTTTTTAAGATGATCCTTGGATTGAGACTAAATATATAAACTAATTTAAGTTATCTAATGTAACAAAAACAAATAAATTCTAGCTATTCCTACTAATCCAAAATCTAGGATAGAATACCATTTATTTGGGCGAATATTGACACTAAGTAATCTATTTATAATCCTAATCTAACATTTTTAAAGTAATTGAAACTAAGAATTTAAAACAAAAGTAAATTGGCATCTCACACCTAAAAATTTAATAGATAGATATTTGGTGAAGTTGTGGCATATTAATCCTTAGGGGTTGAACTTCTTTATTCTTCTCTTATTGTCTTGGGGTGCCTCAATTGATGGAAGAAGTGTAAAGTATAGGGAACTAAGCTTAAGGAATAAGTGAGATTGATACGACAGTGGAGGTTTTGAAACTCCAAGAAAAAGTCATTAAGGTTTGCAAGAGCAAGGAGATTGGATGCTCTATGGGAAATTATCTAGGATGCCTAATAATTAATTCACTATCCTACTCCAACAACTATGTAAAGAAAGGCAACAAAATCAAACTCATAGAGAAGGCTTGTAAAGATCATAAACAAAAAATCATTTGGGAATTTCAATCAAAATTGTGATTAGGGGAATGGAACTGTTAATTAAAATCATGATATAGGAGGAGAACTCAAACAATAGGGAATAGAATTGAGAGTTATTTTAAATCAATTTGGAATGTTGAGGTCACCGTTTGACTAGCAAGGTTGCTCATTTTATTAGGGAAAGTCACTTGGGCGACTCTTGAGATGCATGAATGACTTAGAGGATGGTCAGACAACCTCACTAGTTAAAGGGTGGGAAAATATTCTTTAGTAAGGATGAGAGTATGTGTGGAAGGTGAAAGGTTGGGAAGGTGAGACATACATAGAAATGGGGTCTTAAGGGTTGAGAAAACACTTCATTAGAGTTAGAAAGGTTGAGAGAGTTTATTCATGCCATGTGGATTATGAGTTGAATTATCAGATCATCATTATTATATTATTATAATATAATATTATATTATTATATTATAATAATATTAATAATTATAATAATATTATATTATCTTAATATATAAAATAATATTATATTATATAATAATTAATATATAATATATAATATATATTATATATTAATTATTATATAATATAATATTATTTTATATATTAAGATAATATAATATTATTATAATTATTAATATTATTATATTATAATATATATAATATATATAATAATATAATATATAGGATCTATACAATATAATATAATAATTTTTTTAAAATTTTTATAGAAGGCCTAGAAGCCTACAATTATATTAATTTATAATAAAAGAGTACAATATCATATTGTTTTTCTATGCTTTCTGCTATTGATTTTCTATGCATTCTGCTCAAATATCATATGCATATCTGCAAATAAGTATAAGCAACTAAAGAAGCTTGCAGATAATACAAAATAGCCAAAAAGATTGATAGACTATTAACCAATCGAGCCAAAAAAATTTCTCCTGCACACGCTCAGAAGACCACCTGCAATATTGGCATTGATTTAACAAAATCCTTCTTTGACAAAATTCAATTGACAAGGCATAAGAATGGCTACTATTCTTCCATACGTTCTACACAAACTAAGTTCTCATCTTGGGCTTTAGATGGACTGAGTGGGAGCAAATCTTTGGCAAAAAAGTCAAACCCAACAACCGGCATCTGCACCTTCTCCGTTTGATCGGCATTGTTAATTCGTGCCCTGGCTATCAAATCCTGGTTCGTATCTTTGGAGCTCTCTGCAAAAGCTTTCCCTTTCCTTCCCGCAAATTCTTCCACACCTGGAACATAGGACATTTTTTTCTTCGACCCAACAAGAGAAGAATTAAATGGCAAATGAGGCACATGATCTCGAAGATGAGACACAACATAATGTTTTTCTGTGATGTCAATGTCCATGGAGACACAAACCTTTTTGCAATGCTTCCTTAAGACCTTTAAAAGAAAATGATCATTTCTAAACTATAGGGCCATCCTAATAGCTTCAAAAATTTCTTCAAACCCTAAACGCAACTTGACATATTCTCTAGGGAACAACCCTCCTAGATACCCTTCCCCATTGAGCAAATTGTATTCTTGAACCACATTTAACAAAGCACTATTGTCAAGAAACTGAGGATTGATAAATTTGTCTGTGATTATCTCTAATTCCTTTAAAGACTGAAGCAAATCCATGATATTAGATAGAAACACAGACAACACCTCGGAGGGGAAGATTAGCCGATGAGCCCTGGGGTTGGTAACCTCCATGCTAAGCATCGACCTCATAGACTCCTCAACCCTCAAACAATCCACTTTGAAGATCAAGCTAAGGCCCTCATGAGAAAGGTTATCTTCGAATGGGCACTCCCATGGCTGAACAACACATTTAATCCTGAAATTCCATGGGCAAAAAGCCATTCTGCCACTTTGCAACACAAAACGGACATAGCTGGTGATATAATTGCACATGTCGCCTCCAAAAAAACTTGAAACCAAGACCAGATGAAGTGATAAAAATGAAGAAAAATGCACTTTATAAAGCCCAAAAAAGATTGTTAAAGGAATTTCTCATTTTTTGGAAGGCATGATTCAATTCATGCAAAATAGAACCCATTAAATGAAACAGATCCTTCACATTGTGTGAGCTCACACGAATTCACTCCAAGCTACAGATTGAAATAAATGCCAAGTAATCGAACGCAGCTACAAGTACCTACAAAACAAAACGTTAGCAGGAAAACCATCATTTGTAGAAGAGGTGGCAAGATTTGCCAATGTATGACATATTTTATCCCATCTCCAATGTCATATGCATGTTGTGTCCATTGTTGGAGCTATTAAGGTTGGTACCAATGACAACAACACAAAGCACCACCAAGTGACGTATTTGGCATGAGAGAATCATTACATAATGAGGGAATTTTTAGGTGGTATAATTCCAAAATCAACAATGATTACCCAAGCCTAGCCGACAAATTAATATAAAATCTATACAATAATATATATTAATGTATTAATGTATTTATTATTATATAGACTTTATATATAAAATAATATTAATATTATATAAAATGTTTTAACCATTGTTTTTATTACTAATACAATAGGAAACAGATATTTGTTTCAAAATAGATATCCATTTCAAAACGAATATTTTTTTCCTTTTAAATGATTTAAAAAAAAAAGTTAGAACAGTCCCTAAAGGGACAACATCCATTTTATGTTATATACAAGTTACATATTGCATATAAAATATTAATAATATATATTAATTATATTAATGTATATAATTATACATTAATAATTATATACATTATTATATAGATTAATATATATTAATTAATAATTTTTTTAATAATATATTAATAATTAATAAGATGTAATATATAATATATATTATACATTTTTATATTATTATAATATAAAAATGTATAATAATGTGTGAGGGGGAAGACGTTAGATGAAAAAAAGATCAAACTACAATTGAAATTAGGATATAAGCTAAGATCAAACACAGAAAGTCTAAAATTCTATCTTACACATACAAAATGAAACTAAGCTAATTGAACATACATTAAGAAACCTATGATTACCAAAATGAATGCAAGCAATAAGCACAACTTTACCATCTCGTAGTAGAGTGTATTCGCTTGATGTTGGATTGTTCTTGTCACCGTGAAGCCTCCAAAGTTCGTGTGCAAAAGTTGGATGAATGATGCTTGGTTGATCGAAAAAGGTTGAAGCTCTATCAATGGTGATTGTGACAACACTTCGTTGCAAAAAGTATGTTGATTCTCCAATCCTTATTTGTGAGGAGAGAGGTTTGTTAAATAGGAAATGAGATTTTGAATTGACGATCAGGACCACATTGGAGAATATCCAGATCAACGATCAACATGTGTTGAGAGAATTTAGACATGAGAATATTGTGCAAAGTTGATTGCACAATTTGGGTGATTGAAGAATAGATTGGCTAGTTAGGGTTTAGATTGATTAGTCAGAATTTGATTGATCAGTTAGCAATTGATTGATTTTAGATAGGAAATAGATTGACCAGTTATCAATTTAGATTGTTCAGTTAGCAACCCATGATTTTCTCAATTAGAAAGTGGGTGAGGAATGTGAATTAATTGATTTAATTAATTAATTCCTTTTTGGAGTTGAACGTGCGAATCAAAATTGACTTTTGCAAACAAAGTTGTATTAGTTTGATTTGATTTTTTGATAAATTATTTGAATAGTTTGATTTGATTATTCAAAATTTGGAGGGAAAGTGTTATAATTAAATTAGGACTTTATTAAATAAATGTAATTTATTTAATTGGTCAGAATGATGGCACGCGAATTAATCAAATAATGTTGTATTATTCAATTAATAGTAGAATTAGGGTTTCAAATGTTGTTTGATGTTGTGGAACAATCGTGGAATGATTCTGAGATGATTCGAGATGTCTGAGATGTTCCGAAGATGTTTCGAGTTGATTCCGAGTTGATTCCAAGATGTTTCGAGTTGATTCTAAGATGTTCCAAGACGTTTCAAGTTGATTCTGAGATGTTATAAGTGTTAAGTCAATTTTACATATCTACATTTTTCACCTCTTTTATACAAAGTACTGGTTGCTTTGTTTCAAAGATTTTGTTTTTAAGATCAAGTTTTTGAAAAAACTTTATTCCCCACTATGCCTTGGTGTTCAACGGAATGATGGTGGGACTCTATGTTGCCCCCTCGAGAGGTTGGCTGAAAATTTCAAGTTTGAGGTCAGGTTCACGACCCCAATAGAAAATTTAATTATAGAAAAATTGAAAACCACCTATGCCATTGCAAATATCATGAAATTCTACCCCATTTTTTTTTTTTTAAAAAAAAAGAAAAATACTTCCGTACGACCAAGATATGGTCGTTTGAGGACAGGGTAAAAAAAAGTCCTGATTACGAGTCAATAGTGAAGTTTTGATGATTTTTGAGGATTTGCATCATTCTCCTTGCATTTGTTAGTTGAAAACCCTTTCCTTTGATTGAAATCCATGCCTTTGACTAAAATCCACTTCTTTGACTGAAACCCTCGCCTTTGTTTTAATCATTTGACCTAAAAGCTCACCTTTGACTGAAAAGCTCGCTTTTGATTGCTTTAGGTTCTTAATCCTTACCTTTGACTAAAATCCATGCCTTTGACCAATATCCTCGCCCTTGTTTCCTTGCCTTTGAATGAAAAGCTCGCAATTGCCTAAAAAGCTCACTTTTGCTTGGTGATTTCTGAGCATTTGCTTAAAACCATTGCATTTGACTTCAACTCTTGCATTTTCTCTAAACCCTTGCATGTTCTTGTTTTTGCTTGTTTGCAACCCTAAAACTCATTTTTCATCATTTTTGTGTCGTTTTGTGTTGCTTTACATGTTCAGAGTGAAACCCTAATATCACGAGTTAAAATGATTGCGGGTGGTCATCCTATTAGACAACTAGATCCAGATGGTGGTCCACAACCTTGTCTATAGAGTGCTTCCCTTTCTGTTGGGTAGTGTACTTGATCTTTATTATGTTGTTGTTCAGAGACATATTGTAGACATGATATTTTTGTATATATATTCATCGGCCCAGTCAAGGCCTCGTATATATGTTATGATGTATTATCCTATCACACTTGTTTTATTGATGATGATGTACTATGGCATTCCATCTTTTGATGATGATGATATATGTGAGACATACCTTCTTCGATTCATTTTCATTTTATGTTTCATGGATGACGATGTATGCATTTGATATGGATGGATGGATCATACTTTGTATCATATGATGTTTATGTGATGATATATGATGGACGTATGCCCCATACATGATACATGATGTTTTAATTGCTTTATTATCATCATGATATGTATTGACGACACTGTGGATGTAGGATGGATGTTAGTTAGAAGAAATATTTGATGATAGATAGAAATTTGATGTTGTTAGTAGTTGACGAGTTGCTTTCGCTTTACTTGGAGGATTTGCAGTTTTGAACAATCCTGTTTGATGTAGCAAACAGATACGATGCACCAGGGTATTAATGACCAAGGTGACTTTGTATCCATTGTGTGGACTTTGACTCTATTGTACCCAAAATATTTTTTTGGCATTTTGTATAAATTTAGCTAAATCATGTGAAAATGTCGTCAAATGTTGGTTCTAGGTCAAACCAAACATAGGGTTTTTGTCAACGAACACATGTGCAAAATTCTAAAAAAATAAAAATTAGGGTTTTATGCCCCTGTTTTCGAGGAAACCCCCGAAAATAGGACCTTCTCGAAAATGATTTTGATAGGATTAAGCGACTTCACGATCACACTAATCAAGTTAGAATCATCAAAAGACATGTTTTACTCTAGTGGGTCTATTTCTATTTTTCAGGAACAAAGTTAGGAGCTTCGCAGCCATTAATGGAAGATTGGCCAGTACCTGGTGCTAAAAGCTAAGCTTCAAAAGCTTCAACAATGCAACCATGGCAAAAAAGGATGAAAAAGATAATGCCAGTTCAAAATGTGCAAAAAGAGCTCTTTTCAAAGAAAGACATCCTTGAATCTCAGGGGGCAAATGTAGTCACCAGATTCATCCAAAGAAGTCATCCTCGATGTTCTCCTACTAGCTCGACAATGAAACATTTAGTGAGATCATATGATAAACTGATCACTGGCAAATGTCAATAGAGTGCGAAGAGGTTGTTATAAAGAGACATCCAAAAACATGAAAAAAGATAAAAAGATGTCGTTTGACGAAGGAGATTCTGGAAACTAAAAAAGGCCAAAATTTGACTAACTCTGGAAACGTTACGAAGGAGAAAAATTCCATGATGCAAAAAGAGCCCTTTTCAGAGAGGGGTGCCCTTGATTCTCAGGGGCCTAATGCAGTCACTTAAATCATCCAAGGCAGTCATCCTCTGCGTTCTCTTGCTGGCTCAACAACGTAACAATCAACAAGATCATCTGATGAAGTGATCGTTGGTGAATGTCAGCACAGTGAAAAGAGGCAGTTGACAAAGACAAAAAAAATGATGATCCATCATTGAAAAAAGAGCCTTTTTCAAGCAAAGGCGCCCTTGAATGGGGTGGTCTAGATGTCAGTTTTAGGAAATTCACGCCTTCGTGAGGTCTCTTCGGCTCTGTTTTAACGCGACAACGAATCTATCAGCCAAGCTGCGGGATGAGTCGAGTAATTGTAGTGATTGATTGACTGAAAATGCTAATTGAAGGTTTAATCAACAAGTTACAAGCTAAAAGCGCCCCTGCTGGCCAGGGGCGCCCTTCCTTTTGAGGTACCTGGTGACCTCGTTAGTAGTTGTTGTGTGTAAGGAACTTGTTTAGCTTAGTCCCAACCTCTCGATCAAATCAAAAGCACTCTCATCAGACTTGCCAGGCAACCAGTGTAAGCAATCAAGTGGAAAACGTCCCAGAAAGAGACTGAATGTAAAACATGGTAAAACGTGCTAAGGCATGGGGAAAGCGCCCTTTCCAAAGAAAGACACCCTTTCTTTTGGGCCCTTAAATGATGTCATATGGTAGAAGGTTCTCCAAGATGACCTTCACCATTTGGGTCAATCACAACAACGAAGCTGTTAGCATGAGAATCCGACAAGGCAATCAATCTGGAGCGAGGATCAAATAGAGGTCATTAAGCATGAAAAAATGATAAAAAATGTTCAAACTCAAGAAGTACGACTAAAAATTCAAAGATAAGTTTGTTGACTTGAGTTAGAGATTTTGGAGGAAAACTTGGCCCAAACAACCCACAATCAATGGGAATCAGGTTTTAGAACTCCAGATCAGCCCAAATTAGTCTTCAATCATGAGTTGGTGCCCATACTTGATGCATTCAGGCATCAATCACTATGTATCAAGCTTGGACATCATTATTCATTGTTTGCCTTTGTAGGTTGGAGCTCAAGAATAGCCATTTTCTCTCCAAGGACGTTTTTCCAAGATCTGAAGGAGGTTATGACCGTTCTTCGCGATTTTTCGAAGATCAGTGACATAAAAGGTTTTTCTTCTCAAAGGTTGCATCCAACAAAATATTTTTTCCAAGAAGGTAGCAATAATGTCCAATCTTCCTCTCTTCTGTCTTAAATTTCTTGCATGTCACAGAAAACAACAGGCTATCATAGATCTAGCCAACTGGGTATGATCAACATAATTTTCCAATGAAACCCATCTCTTCAAATTTTCCAGAATCAACAAACTTGCTGCCCCTATTTTTAGGGATTTTTCTGAAAAATTCTCAGAATAAAAAATCTAAGGAACTGGGTTTGTTCAGCATTGAAGCACGAACAAAACCCTTTGCCAGATTTTTTCCGAAAAAATACTTCTCGGCAGGGCGCTATTTATAGGGGTTTTCAGAAGTTGTTTTAACATATTCGTGTTTACAGTCAACAATCAATTTTTTTCATAATATAGTACTCTCAGGTTGAAATCAAGACCAAAATGGTCCTACTTCATGACTTTCTGAAAACACTCGACATCGACATGCATCAAGTGAAGCCCGTAGTCAAGATGGACGCCTTGGAAGGCGTAAATGACATCATCGTTCAATGGATAGCCAAAAACAGAAGGTAGTCATTCTAAACACAGAGCCACCACTAGTTACTACCACACTACCTTCCACATTCCATGTCACCAAGCTAGATGGCACAAATGCAAAGAAGATCAAATATCAAAAGTAGTTTGCAAGAGGTAGAAAAAGTCAACGACTGGTCAAAGGAGTTGTTGAATCAAGATGATGAGGTGTCAGACACCTCAGAGAAGGACGTCCTACCCTCCAAATGGAATTTATGATACTTGAAGTTGACTTTATGCCTCTTTCCAAGTCAACTCAAGAAGGCATTAAATGAAATTGGAGTTAACTTGATGCACCTTTCCAAGTGAACTCCACATCCCACAAATCATGTATTGTCAGATCCCACTGATTAAGGATGTCTAATTGACTTCCATAATTTGTGGATCTCAGATCTCCACTAAACGTGGATGTCTATTTTGGAGGTATACTTTGTATTAAATTTCACCTTTAGTTTACTTTTAGTCAACTAAGATAGTTTCCAGTTGACTCTTTGTTCACTTTCAGTTAATTAAAGTAGTTTTCTAGTTAACTGTCTATTCCCCTTTTATAAGAATAAATCTTGCTAATTGATTGGCAAGAACTCATTGTTAACTCAAGGATATTTTAGGGTTTCCTACTCCTTTGAGTTCTATAAATAAGAGTCTTGGGCTCATTACTTGTTTAACTTTTACTTGCCATGCAAAATTGTTGCGCCATTGTTGCCAACAGCTTTGAAAGCAAATATTTGTTCACTCTTGGATGAGTTCGTTGGTTGATCGTAATCATGCATGATTTTGTGCCTTTGTTGTCCCAACCTTTGTAATTCGTTGATGAAGCTTGAAGAAGAAAGTCAAAAGGCACTTGCATTTTGATCTACCTATTTGAATTCTTTCCATGTCTTGTATCTAATAGCTTGTTTCATTTTCCTCCTCCGACAGGGGTTCCTCCTCCTTGGATATTTGTTATTGGCGGTTATCATGTGATGTCGTTTAATGGATTGACTTTTAGCCTATACTTCAGATAGGGTTTCCTCCTCCTTAGCAAGTTTGTCGACCAAGCCATTGCAATTTGTTGTTTCTAGTAAGCCGAATCCTAGCCTATACCTCGGATAGGGGTTCCTCTTCCTTGGAAAGACGAAGATCCAACTTACCGTACAAAGAATTTTCTTGTCTAAAACCTTATCCCAATGTATATCCGAGAGTTCAGAGCCTCGGCCATATTCTAAGGAGACAATGGATTGAAGTGATCCAACCCCTTCATTCCTGCTTCTATTCCCTCATGCTATGTTTACCTTGAGGAGATAGGATAGATTAAAAAGCTAGATTAGTCGTAGTTAAGATCTACAGAAACCAGAGAAAAGCTTAGCTACAATGCACTATGTTTGTGCACCCTTGTGTCCTACCACTGAGTACAAAAAGATAGGGACCTTAGTTTACTCTACCCTTCCTTACACATTGCATCAGCAGAGAGGGACTTCTCTTTAAATAACGAAGAAGTGTTGCAAAACATTTGTAATAACTGAACGTTTACAATCAACACTCTAGAGGTGCGAATTTAAATGCCAACAGACTCTAAAAACAAAGAGTATTCTTGTTAATACCAGACATATGGAAACTTTGTTTAAAGTAGATAGTTGGGTTGTGTTAAAAAATTGCGGATTAGTCACACAGAGAGGTATAGGACACCTTAACATGAAAATGCTACACGAATTTCAGACCATTTACACAGAGAGGTATGAAATACCTAACATGCAATTGCTACACAAATTTCAGACAATTTACACAAAGAGGTATGAAATACATAACATGCAATAGCTACACGAATTGTTTCAACACAACTTTCATACACTCAATAAAGCAAGTATTCGCCATGATAGTATCACAAAAACATCTTACAAATAGCAAACCGAAATGACGCTCAATTGCCCCCATTCCTTCTCTAAATCCTTATGGACATCCTCGAGAGATCCTGAGAAAGAGTCAATAAAATAAATCGAAAAGATAAGACCATAAAAATATAAAACAAAGTTACAGTATCACTTGCCATATTTGTTTGGGGTGGGGCTATTATCTGTTGTTGATCATGTCAATCGTAGGAACGGATCCGTTAAGAAATATCTCAGGATGTTGTTGGGACTTGTCAAAAAGATAGGTAGTTGATACTTTGGCGTTGTTTTCGGCTGTTTATAATAAGAGTTTTGCAATTTGTTTTCTTGAAAGTTCTAGCTTTTGATGTTTTGTTTGTTTGTTTGTTTGTTTTGTCAAAGGGTGAATGTAACGATTTGTTTATTATGGGTGATGTTCTGTTGTAGATTTTGATGGACAGAATGGGTTTTTTTTTTCTTTCTAAGTTTTATGATGTTGTTTTTGTCGTTTTCAGGGGACTAACCTAGGGCCTCGGGGGCTCATCAAAGATAAGCCTTGCCTACATTGTACACACAGAGGCTCGTAGTTCGTTTCGTTTGAGTGTTTTTTGACTTTTTTTGTTTTGTGAATGTTTTTGGATTTTGTATTTTTGACTTTATTTTTGGATTTTGAATTTTTGACTAAGTTGAAATAAAGCATGTTAGAAACCTAAGGGGACTGACCTAGGGTATCAGGGGCTTTCAAGTCTTTCCTACATTGTACACGCAAAGACCACGTAGTTCGACCATTTGAATCAAAGAATAAACTATTTTTGGGTAAACAACATTGATAATTTGGATTGATATTCCACTTCTGTGTCTAGAGGATATGTTGCGGGAAATCTACTTGAACTAGCCGTGAGGTTCAAGCAAATGTTGATATCTTAGACTGTTTGAGTGAAGGAATAACCCAACGATGTTGTTTTGTTTTTGATGTTTTTCAAATGGTTTTTTGGATTTTTACCTTCTTGTCTAGGGTGTAAGATACTAAGAACTTGGATTGATATTTCATTATGTCTTTCTAGAGGATATGTTGTGGAAAAGCTTACTTGAACTAACTGTAGGGTTCAAGCAACTATTGATATCTTAGAATTTTCAAGTGAAGGAATAATCCATGTTGTTTGTATCTTTTAAGGTTACCTTGGTAGTGTGTTGGTGGTACACCTTGTTTTTGGGATGAACTATTTTGTTTTTTTTGAATTTTTACCCTCTTTCCTGGGGTATAAGATACTGAAAACTTGGATTGATATTTCACTTTGTCTTTCTATAGGATATGTTGCAGAAAAGCTTACTTGAACTAGCTGTGAGGTTCAAGCAACTGTTGATATCTTAGAATTTTTTAGTGAAGGAATAATCCATGTTGTTGGAATCTTTTAAGGTTGCCTTGACAGTGCATTGGTGGTACACCTTGTTGTCGGGACAAATTGTTTTCTTGTTTTTTGATTTTTTTTTCTCTTTTATCCTTTTTCCATTTGTTTTAGAATTTTTACCCTCTTGCCTAGGGCATAAGATATTGAAAACTTGGATTGATATTTCATTGTCTTTCTAAAGGATATGTTGTGAAAAATCTTACTTGAACTAGTTGTAGGGTTCAAGTAATTGTTGATATCTTAGAATTTTTGAGTGAAGGAATAATCCACTTTGTTGGTATCTTTGAAGGCTACCTTGGTAGTGCATTCGCAATATACCTTTTTGGGATAAATTGGGAAGGGTACTATGTGGTACATCTTGTTGTTTGGACAATGCCTAGATCACAACATGAGCTAGAAGACATAGATCAAGATTTATTCTAAAGCAAGATGTAAGCACTTGCTCCCAGTGTCTAGCAATGTAGGTGATGAATTATCTTGTGATAGGATAACATGTTTGGATAGAGTATTCCCCTTGGAACAATGCCTCATGGCTTAGATAATGTTGGATAGGATAGGATCAATGATAGTGACCCATGTCAAGATGTTTTCCATAAGAAAGTGTAAAGTGTATACCAAACATTTGTCAAGATCAAGGTAAGTTGGATTTGGATAAAAATGGATTGGATTTATTATAGATCAGTTGAGATGCTTCCACCTGAAATGGTGCATGTAGATGCTCGATTCTACACATGACGTCTGTTTTCCAGGTTTTCAGCATGGTACTTGTCCAAAGCACCACCATAGTGGTTTTCATTGGAGGACGATTTTTCTCTTGACTATTTTCTTAATTTTTTTAATTGATTTTTGATGCCACACAAAATACTTGTTTACCAGGTTTTCATCATGGTGACAATTTTCTACTCATGTTAAACCACCTAATGGTGATGATGTAGACACTACTGGTGCCAATATGGTTGTTGTTGTTGTTGTCATGACATGCCAATGATATCCTGCTTGGAGTTGTTTTTCTAGGATATGGGTTCTTGAAAGTATCCCCTGATAATCCTTATCTTCCTTGTTGATACTGGAGTTAACCTTACCTTGATGCACACATCGTGATATAGTGCCCTTAGAGTTGTTATGATAAAGAGTTGATGCCAACACATGGTTAATGTGAGATTTGGATATCATGGATGGTGAAATGCGTTAAGGGATATGATTTTTAGATGGATTGGTTGACAGTTTGGAACCTTTGACTCTCCAAACTTGGAATGATGAGTAATGATGGGTGGATATGGAGATTCGATTGGGACCAACATCTTGATATGCCTTGTAGGTCGCTCTTGAAGCTTTCTTTTGTATTGTTGGACTTTTTTGATGGATGAACTTCCCTTTTTGAGTTTTCCCCATAGTTTCTTTGACTAATGGATTTTGATAGGGATGATTTTCTTTCTTTTGATTTTGTATCCATTTGAATTTTGCTTGTCCATTTTGTTTTGCTGATTCTTTTGCTTTACTGACTTGTTTCGTTCTTGGGTATACCTTTTTCTCTTGTTGTTGGTCCCAATGAGATGGTTGAAATATGTGTGGATGATGATTCATGATATGGTTGGTTGTAGCATTGGTATCAATTTTATCATAATGACTCTTCATGCTCTCTATGTTGATGCTTGCATTAGATAAAGTTTCCCCCAGTATAATAGAGGTATCACCGATATGTTTAGATCCTTTACTTGTTGAATAACCAAGACCTTGATGTTTAGGATTGCCAATAATTTGCACTGGTGCTAAGATACCTTGTTCATGTAGGCCTAATCCTTTGTCTTGATAATGCATATGTTGAATTTTTTTATTTTCGACATGATATGTTTTACCTTGAAACAAGATACTAATCCATCTTTGATCTATTGTGGATCTTCAAATGTGATAGCTTTTTCATTGATAGAGTCCTCCATATGTGGATAACTTCCTAATTGATATTTTTAACTTGATCTTGTGAAATATTAGATTTTGATGGCCCTTCAAAATATATTGGTGCTTCTTTGAATGTTGTATACCTAATGCTCTGCTGCTTAGGATTGTCCATTATCTTTGCTGATTTTAAGATACTCTGCTCCATATTTTCATGCTGATGTTTCTAATCTTAATGCTTCTTCTTGATCATGTTTTGATATGTCTGTAGATTCTGCTATATCTTGATCATGTGTATAGATGTGAAGAGTACGCAAATCTTGTTCCATGGTAATGATATCAAGAGCATGCGACTCTTGTTTTGGATAAAGATAATCTACATGTCCATTAGGAGTAAGCATCTCATGGGTAGATGTATGTGTGCTTTGCATATGGATGTGTTCTTTTGGAAATCCTTGGATGTCTTGGAAGATATCTACCAAGTCATTGTAGTATTTTGATGATAGGGATTCTTGATCTTGACTCTATGTGGTATCATCTTTGATATGCTTTGGATCGATTTCTTGACATGGATCAATTTCAAAGAAAGGATTTCCTATAAAATATCCTTGGATTTCCTCAAATTGTGGGCATATGGGTGATAGCTCTTGGCTTATATTTTCTGCATTGGGTATAAGTGTTGGCTTAGGAGTCTCTTGATCATCAATATGTACTGTCATGAGGTTGGATGATGTTAATATATTTTGGATTGAATCATTGCTAGCCTTGGGTGATTGTTTTTGATCATGCTTGAGACTAAATTCTTGATGTATGTCCTCTTGCTCACTGGATGATGTAGAGACATTGTCAATGTGATCCATGATAGATAGCTCTTGATCGTTGTTTTCAACTTTTGAGGTTGAGACCTTGTCATTGTCGTCATTAGTAGATGGCCCTTTAATAGCTATTTCTCCTTGATCAATGAGGTCTTGGATGAGGTTTTTGAGTGCAACACACCTATTCGTTGGGTGACCCTTGATTTTGTGGAACTCACATTGTTTGTACTTGTTATACCAAGGGAGTTTAAAGTTTGGTTCACCATAAATTGGATTGTCGTTGATCTTGATAAGTTCCTATTATACTAGTTCATGCATGATTACCTCTAAAGTTTCTCCTTAAGGGGTGAATTTCCTTCTTGGTTGGTAATCTTTCCTCTGTGGCTTTTCTGGATTGTTTTACTCTTGATTTTGTGGAACTCCTTGATACTGTGTTTGAGGTATATTTTGATATTGCACTTGAGGTACACCTTGGTGTTGCAGAACTTCTTGATATTGCGGATATTGGAAGTGTTTTTGGTATGGATATTGAGGTGTTTGTGGAATTATTTCTGTTTGTTGTGGATATGTAATGTTCTGACATTGCGCATGGCATTGGTGATACATCGGATTTTGATTTCGTTTAATTTCCTCAAGATCTCTCTCAATTTTATCTAGGGAAATTTGATGTTGTGGATTTATTCCTTGATTGTAATTATGAAATCCCTGTTGTTGTTGCCCTATTTGATTTTGTGACCCTTGATAAGAGTAATTTGGGTAATACATTGACATGTTTTGGGGATGTTTTGATACTCAATACCCTATCATAAGGTCACTTGGTTTATATCCTCTAAGATGATCATACTCAATACCCTATCATACACTGGTCTTTCGGTTGCTAGGTCTACTTTCTCTTCCTCTTTGTCTAAGATGATTGATGCGGTGAGAAATTGGTGGGGTGTTTCGTTCTTCTCAAATATGAAGGTTCTCAAACTGCTTATGATGTCAGTTTGCGCACCTTCAATGTATGTGTTACCTGGTTGAAAGATTGGTGCTACAAGGTTTGGTTATTGAACGAAAGTTGTTGGTCGCCAAATGGTCATAAGGTGTAATGGTTTTTTGGTATGGTTGTTGTGAAGCTCAAGACCCTAAGGTTTGAGTGCTATTTTGGAATGTGGCTAACTTTTGGAAATCAAAATGTTGAAAAACTAGGGTCGATATTCCACTTCCTTGTCTAGAGGATATGTTGTGGTAAAGATACTTGAACTATCTATGAGTTCCAAGTAACTATTGATATCATAGACTTTTTGAGTGAAGGAATGATCCTAGTGTTTTGTTTGATTTTTTATTTCAAATAAGTAGTATGGGAATAATGGATGAGAGACTTTGTGACCAATCTAATTTTTGAAATGTTTTTTTCGAACAATGACCTTATAAACAACTTTAGTTTGTTTTCCCCTAGGTGTCAGCAAAAGTATTGTGAGTTGGAAATGGCAATTTGTAACCTCTGTTTGTTTGTTTCCTCTATGTTCTTGTGTATGGAAAATGATAGAATAGCACTAGATTGACTCAAAAACATGAAATTTATGGGACTTTAATGTCTGTAGCTCAAGTTGTGAAATCACAACACCCAAGCCATAGTTTACCAAATGTTTACCTTGATCAATGTAACTTGAAATAAAAGCCAAAATGTTTAGAAACCTTTAAGGATTAAATCCTTCCAAGGACAAAGGGTTTTTGATTTGACCATCTTGTTCAGTGTTTGTTTTGATGTGTTCTTTTTTCTTTAAATCAAACACATAATTTTATGTCACAATTGTTTTTGAATGTAATTGGGCAAGTTTAACATTAATAAGAAATTACAACCCTAGTGGTGAGAAACCATCCTCTTAGGTGGGCCTACCTCATGCTCTGAAGATATGATTTTACATGCGACTTATGGTGCAGACCTGGAGTCAGACTTGGCAAGTAACTTCTAATGCACCACTTTCAAAGAATGTTTTGGATAATAGGGTGGCTTCTAAAAGAATTGGCTCTTAGTCATGTTCTAGGGATATTATATTCGAGCACCTATACATGTGGCGTTTTGTTCAATTAAGAACCTCCTAGCCCTTACGAGTTTTTACGCATCACAAGGATACTGAGGGAGAATACGTCGGTATAGGACATCCACACCTGGTGAGTTCATCACTTTCCTCAGTCACAAAAGATTTATATAGTGGTCCAGAATAAAAGTACCACTTGGGTTGCCCACGAGTCCTCTAACACGAGAGATTCCTCAAGTAGGTAGGCCCTCTAAAAATGTATGCTTGAAACGAAAGGTGTGAAACTCAAATTTTTTTCGCTCAACCAAGATTGCGAAAAAGTGTGAGGGGAGAAGAAAAACATTTAGCTTTCCAATCAACGAATACACATCTTACAATTCATAGCAAATTGATTCATTTTAAACACCTCGAGCGGTATTATCCCCAAAAATATGTGAATAATGTAAATAACTTGTTCTTTTTATTTTTGCACCAAATTGAAGTGTTTAGGACATCAACCAATTAAGATAGCAATGGTGTTAAAACAACAAGAAGAGTTTGTTCATTTTAAGCTCCAAAATTGAAGTGTTTCTAAGAAATCAGGCCTAGTTTTTAATTGGTCAACAAATGTAAATCGAACATGCGTCAAAAAAATGGAAATCATTTGCGCTCTTTTTATGCACCAAAATTAATGTTCCTAATTATGAAAACATGAAATGTGTTCATTTTTAGAACCCAAAATTGAAGTGTTTTTGTTCTTTTAATGAGCACCAAATGAAAGTTCCTAACTTAGAAAACTTTAAAATTGGTTCATTTTAACAACACCAAAATAAATTGTGAGTTTGTGTTGTTCATTTTAGTGCACCAAATGAAAGTTCCTAACTTAGAAAGCTTATAATTGGTTCATTTTAACAACACCAAAATTAACTTTGATTTTGTGTTGTTCATTTTAATGCACCAAATGAAAGTTCCTAACTTAGAAAGCTTAAAATTGGTTCATTTTAACAACACCAAAATAAAATGTGAGTTTGTGTTGTTCATTTTAGTGCACCAAATGAAAGTTTTCCTAAGTTAATAAAAAAAGCGTTTGTGGATCGAAAAATCTTGGACTGATCGTCTTCCCTGCACAAAACGAGTTAACGTGTTTCAAATCCTACATAAAAAGCCCATTAGTATGTGAAAAAAAAGCAAATGTTAGAAAGGAGGGTCATTACAATAGTGCAAGTTTTGTGCACTTGATTTCCAGAGCAAATGGTCAATTTTTTTTTGCAAATTCTCAGAAAAAATGCAAATGCTCAGTTCCAAAAGCAGATGCTCAAATCTCTATGCAGATGCTAACCTAGAAATTTGCAAATGCATGGTTTTAGAAGAAAAAGTGAGGTTCCCATGGAAAAAGTGAGCTTCTTGTTGCAGATGCTCAAAAATCTTGTGAATCTGAGCTTTTATTGGGTAGTGCGTCAAACTTCTCCCGAAAGCTCCTAGAACCCTGTAACTTCAATTTGGCTCATGAAAACATTAGTAATGAGGACCTAGGTCCCACCGAGCATACCAGCATGTGTGAGGGGGAAGATGTTAGATGAAAACAAGATCAAATTTCAATTGAAATTAGGATCTAAGCTAAGATCAAACACAAAAAATCTAAAATCCTATTCTACACATATGAAATGAAACTAAGCTAATTGAACATACATTGAGAAACCTATGATTACCAAAATGAATGCAATTAATAAGCATAGATTTACCATCTTGTAGCGGAGTGTATGCACTTGATCTTGGATTGTTCTTGTCATTGTGAAGCCTCCAAAGTTTGTGTGCAAAATTTGGATGAATGATGCTTGGTTGATTGAAAAAGGTTGAAGCTCTATCAATGGTGATTGTGACAACACTTCATGACAATCCTTATTTGTGAGGAGAGAAGTTTGTTATATAGGAAATGAGATTTTGAATCGACGATCAGAATCCCGTTGGAGAATATCCAGATCAACGGTCAACATGTGTTGAGAGGATTTAGACATGAGAAGATTATGCAAAGTTGATTGCACAATTTGGGTGATTGAAGAATAGATTGGCTAGTTAGGGTTTAGATTGATCAGTCAGGATTTAATTGATCAGTTAGCAATTGATTGATTTTAGCTAGGAAATAGATTGACCAGTTATCAATTTAGATTGCTCAGTTAGCAACCCATGATTTTCTCAATTAGAAAGTGGGTGAAGAATGTGAATTAATTGATTTAATTAATTAATTCCTTTTTGGAGTTGAACATGCAAATCAAAATTGACTTTTGTAAACAAAGTTGCATTAGTTTGATTTTATTTTTTGATAAATTATTTGAATAGTTCGATTTGATTATTCAAATTTTGGAGGGAAAGTGTCATAATTAAATTTTTATGATTTAATAATTTAATCAATTTAGGGGAACAAGGTGATTTAGTGACAATCAAATAATTGGCATTTTTTGACTAATCAGGATGAAATAAGATTAGATTAGGACTTTATTAAATAAATATAATTTATTTAATTGGTCGAAATGATGAAACGTGAATTAATCAAATAATGTTGTATTATTCAATTAATAGTAGAATTAGGGGTTCAAATGTTGTTTGATGTTGTGGGATGATCGTGGGGTGATTCCAAGATGATTTGAGATGTTCTGAGATGTTTCAGAGATGTTCTGAGTTGATTATGAGATGATCTTAGACATTTTGAGACGTTTTGAGTTGATTATGAGACGTTTCGGGTTGATTCCGAGTTGTTTTGAGATGTTCCGAGTTGATTTCGAGATGTTATAGGTGTTAAGTCAATTTTACATGTCTACAAATATATAATATAATATAATATATTATAATATATAACATATGTTATATATTAATTAATATACTAATATATTATAATATATATAATATAGATTAATATTTTTTTATATACTTTAAACAAAATAGATATCCATTAGAAAAAAATATCCGTTTTGTTTTGGTTCTTACCATGACATGTACTTTTCACTTGACCCTAGTAAAAGTCAAAGCAAAATTTCATGATTTTGAACAAATGAAAAATTCCTTTTGTCATATTACCAATTTTTGGACCCCCATGCTCCTATACAGACCCTTCCCCTTATTAATGGGGCTCAACAGGATGATCTTATTTAACCCAAGGCTAGGGGTGGTATGAAAAATACCAGAGGAAGGATGGATGAAAACCAACTTCAATGGAGTAGCGAGGGGTAATTTGAGGGAGAACAAAGTAGGATGTGTGATCAAAGACCACAAGGGATCAATTTTGGTGGAGAAATTAGTATAACTGAGGTTAGGAACAATTAATGATGCTAAATTTAGAGCAACATTAATAGGGATTCAATGTGCAACTAAGGAGAAAGTTAAGAAGGTTCACTTAGAAGGTGACTCCCTAATAATGATTAATGTGATTTAACAAGGATGGATGCCAAATTAGAAATTGATAAAATGGCTAAGTCCAATATTGTAAACATTAAGCACTTTTGAGGAATATAAAATATCACATATCTGTAGAGAGGAGAATGACATGGCAGACGACTTAGCAAAAAAAGTGGTTGAGTCTTACATGGCAGTATAATCAAATCGGGCCAAATCACGAGTTGGTTGTGGGTAGAGATATTGTTGATGCTTAAAAATTTTGCTCTAGGCAAGAAACACCCTATAGGAAGTTTCACAAATGTGGGATTGAAATTGTTTTCTATGAAGCAACTTCTAGGGTTATAGAAGCCAACTCTTCAAATATTTTGGAGAGAAAAGGGAAGAAGGAAATTTAGGAAAAATTGAGAAGAAAGCTAACTAAGGTGATGCACCAAAATTACTTTTTTATCTACTCCTAACTTGCATAATATTGATTAAAACCCTTAAAACATCATAGATAGTTTAAAAGAGCACATGCATGATTTAAAGCCTGCAATATTATCAAAAGCTTATACTATAGAAGCAAAGAACATAAATAACAAACAACTATTGATTTCACACAATTTGACACAAAACACCGCGTCCTCTTCATTGTTGGGAAGAGAATAAATTACAAAGGCCCAAGGGCACAATACAAAATATTCAATCCTTCCTACTAGGGGAACCTACTAAGGTCTTAGAATTGAAAACAAAAACTACTACTATCTTTATTCAAAGCTACAATATTACAATCTATTCTGTCAGGAAACAATTAAGTAATCTCCACTCTAGAGGCACTTAGAGCGATGAAACTCCCCAATATATATGCATCGTGGCCTTGCATGGTTGAGGCAAAGGAAAATTGATACCTAGAGCTTTGTAAGACACCTAGAGTCTCTCACTCACTTTCATAATGATGCCTCAACAACATAATCAAAACTTGGGAGCACTTTGATGTAAACACATATATGATCTACAGATCTTAGACATGGCGCAACCTTAACACCCATAAATATCTTGATACCGATGCGTGCCCCACTTAGACTACTCATGAAGTCTCTATTGGGAACAAGGCCCATATTTCTAATTAATGGCACATCATTTCCCATGAAGGGGAATCTTTTTTTCTTCAAAGTGCATGATGATGCCACATGGAAGTTCACACTCACTTTTAGGATTCCTTTGTTTATTATGTGTTGACAATGTTGGAGCCACCACGTGGCATCTTGGCATTGTCCTTGGAGAATGTCTAACATTGCTTGTGGCAGATGAGTATGGGGGTGCCATGTGTTGCAAGTGGGAGGAAGACAATACATAAACCAAATTCTATAAAGAGCATGGAGGAAAAGGGAGGGCCGACTAATACACTTGACTTACATAGTTGCACCTGAATGGGATGCAAAGTGTGGATGAAGAACCCAAAACTTATGGTTCACATAAAAAGAACCTAACAACTTGCAAGGGAAATTTTCCTACGGATGAGGAACCCAAAACTTATGGTTCACATAAAAAGAAGCAAAGCTACAAAAAGGGAAGGCTCGTAACACTTAGAACTTTTGGAGAGAAACCTTCAAAGGCATCCATTCCTCCTTTGAAGGTTCCTTCTTCTTCAAATCTTTGAAGGATTTTCTGAGGTCTATTACCTCCTTAAAGGAGAAACTACTCAACCTTTGGATAACTACCCTCATTTGAAAATCAATCTGAGCAAGGGGTTGCAGAATATCCTCCACTTTAGAGACGTTTGATGTTTGGCTCAGGATTGCAAAGGTAGCCTGTTCATTTTGTTTTACGACCAACATCCCCTTGATCTCTTCCTAAGAGAGGACTATGTTGTTGGAGATGAATGGGGAGGGGAGTCTTAATTGGACCACTTGTTCAATTTGTCCATTTTTTGAACCACTCTCTCTAATGGCGTTGCCTTGTTGTAGCTTATAAATTTATTGACCTTTCCTGCCACCTGCCTTTAGTTGGGGATCCCTACTACCTGGAGCATCTCATCCGCTATCTTATACAACTTCTCAACCAAAATTCATGAATCTTCAACCTTGGGAGAGATGAAGGTGAGGGCTTTCTCCACAAACATGCTCACTTTTGCACTTAATCATTGTGAGTCAGTGATAAATATAAGAAGTGGCTTCAAGTATGAAGCTACATTCTTTATCCTTTCCCAATATGGTACATATAGCTACTAGATCATTAGAAGTATATCCGTGCTCTGGGAGTGGGAGCGAGGTTTCTCTTTAGCTGCTAGATCTCCTGGTCTCTAGCTTGGGGCTCCTACTGCATTTTTTGTTGTATGCTCATAGAGTCTGAAAAAATCTTTTGGGTCTACACTAGCTCTATTTCCTTCTACCACATCTTACTTTCTATGACTTCCTTCTTTAGGCCCTCTATCTTGGCCTTCAATTCTACTACTTGCACCTCCAGCTAGGTTCTTTGGTTAACTTTTATTTGGAAGATCTTAGGAGTGACATAGCTCCACAAATCAAATCTCATTTTATGAGCTTTGCATCTTTGGTAGCCTCTACATTGATGTGTTTGACTTTGGATTCCTTTTGATCTCTTGATATTTCTTTGCCAGTTGACAAACCAACTTGATGTAGTTTGTTGTGATGACCTTTGCATTTTCTCTATTAATTCCACTTTGTCATGCAACCTTGCTTGGATGAGATCCAGGTCGACGGCGTAGGTTGAGTAATCCCTAGGTAGCATTTTCTCTCAAGGCTTGATCATCATGGGAATTTGATGCACGATCATCAAAGCCTATTGGGTATGATCAAAGAGAGTAATAATATGAGACATCGTCAATTCCTTGGTCACTTTCACTTTTCTTTTCTATTATCGAGCCTCTTGAGGTTTCTTTGCAGTCTTCAGTTGCTAGTGGAACAAATCTTGATATTGAATAATTTTCCCCATAAAGGGGGATCCTTGTGGTAATCTGAATAGAATGGTCACTTACTACTATTAAGCAATGAATGTTGTTCTCGTGGGGGATGATTTGGTGGGTAAGCAATGTGGATGGTGTGAAGGGTGGGATCCCATGAAGAGGGATGGTGGGCGACTACACTATGATGGATGTTTGTGTAGTGGATGGAGGCATAGGGGTGGAAAGTGGTGCAATCATGGTGGATGGTAAGGTAGTGACTGAGGTGGAGATGAAATAAGGCAACAAGGAAGTGTAGAAAGAAGATGTAGGGGAAAGAGGAGGGTGAAAAATCATACCTCATGACCAAAGATATGAGGCAATTGCATTGTAATAGGAGGTAATTGTGTCATAATAGGAGATGACAGGGTCTGACCAGGAGGTTTTGAAATTGTAACAAATTGAATTCCTTCTCTTGCCCATGTATTACCTAGGGATTCTTTTTTAGTTCCAATTCCCAACAAATCACTGGGTCTTCTATGTCTCACTTCAAATAGCACCCAAATGTCTTTTCCTTGCAATCACTGAAGTGTATTTTTGGTTTATGGTTTCCCTTACACCACGTGGTAGTGTGAAACCAAGGTGTGGCATATTGCCTATGATTTATACCTTAGTTTTCCCTTCTACCACGCCCCTCCTTCCTTCAATTATTTTCCTTTTTTCAGCTGGGTCTTGGAGGAGGAACCAGAGAGTTGCACCTCAAAACTTGGTTGGGTGGCCTTTTACTACAATTGGGTTGATTTGTGGAGGGAAGGAGGCCATGCCAGAGACCTCCAAATTTTATAGGTCACCCCCTTCCTTTCAGAATGTATCTCTTCTTCTGTTAAATCCATCTCCTCAACTCGAGCCACATCCTCATGGTAGTCATCCCAGATATTTTCAAATTGCTTGTCAGAAACAACCATACTAGCCTCTATTTGACCAATTTCCTACCTATATTTCTAAAAGGCTTCAATTTTTCCATTAGCCCAACCTTAGGCTTCAAGTTTTGACATAAAATTTTTAGTCATCTTCTTTGTGGGATCAAAATCCTGCACTAGCTTGTAGAAGGACTCCCACAGTAGGTGGGCATTTGAGGAGAATTTGGATAAATCAATAAAACAATCTAGGCCCTTTGTCATCAATGAATTATTCTCCTCAAAGTAAGGTCAAGGCCAATGGACAAAGGGGTCATCAGTTTTAAGAGTGGCTAAAGAACCATCTAGGTCGTAGCTCCATTGATCATTAATTTGGTCTTGGTCGAGCTCCACTAATTTGAGAAAAAGTAAACACTCATGTCCTATTTTTAGAACTATAATACCGCCTCTTAAAAAGAGAAAACATCATGCATGGCCTTCTTTTGACCCATGCCATACACTGAGTCTACCACATCAATGGTGAGATAACTCTAGGGCCAAGGTTCTATCCATGAGTGTGCGTGGGAGCAAGAATGGATCCTCCTTGAAGCCATGAACTTTGATGAAAGTGAAATGGGTTTGGAAGAACCAATCTCATGGGGTCTTGCAACCTTTTATCCATTCCATTTATTGTTCTATCATTGGTCGGTGATGGGTTGCGAGTTGAGGTCAATTATAACTGGGCACATAAAAAATAAGTCCAAATTTCACTCATGAGTGCACCATACTTTTTGCAAGATCTTTATATCATAGAAGTATGCATTGGGATTATAGGGATTACAGAGCATCTCTCTAATTTTTGTTGTGCTAATCATCACACTCAAGTGGTTTCCCCTGATAATGCCTTCTCCAGTGTCATAATTCTATGCACATGAGTGCACAAGAGGCACCACATATTGTGCAAGTGTAGCTCCATGAATTGAAGTTGAAAGACTACTCAAGATCACCCTACATGCCTTTACAATCATGCAAGCATGATTCCTTTACAATCATGTGGGCATGAGTGGCCTCTCTTAGGCCTTTTGGGTTTTTAGCTAATTTGGTATCAAAGATGGTCTTTGTTTGTGTAGGGGCTGATGCATATGATTTACTATTTGTGAATAAGGAGAAAGCTCTTTGATATCCATGGGACCACGATACCTTTGTTTTTTCGAATGACTATGACTAGACGAAGACCAAGAAGGCTTCATTTTTTATTTCTTCTCACACTATCCTTCCTTGTTATTTGTAGGCACTACTTTATTGAATTTACCTGTAGTTATCCACTTAATTTTATGCCCAATCCTTTGTTGAATGCTCTTTGCTTGACTTAAAGCTCACAAAACTTTTAGAATGTTAAAATATTCTGTTGGATGAGGAGTTGCACCTTTTAGTGCAATCACTTTTGCAACTTTTTGGATTTGTTTCTTTTAATGAAAAGGATGGAACACACATTCGAGGAGGCACTCCTAGAGGATTTGACAAGATTTTTATGGGGATTTGTGCAATTGAGGGTTCCTTAAGCATTAATTATAGAGAGTGAGGAAGATAATCGTCTTTTACATAGGCCTTCAAAAAGAGGGGAGCCAAGGCATGAAAACTTAGTAACAACAAAAAGGAATACCAACATGTGTTAGAAACACTTATTGGTAAAAGGAAACAACACAAAAGGGAAACTAGCTACCTATATAGCAGGGAATCTGATAGATTAGTCAAAATGATTCAAGTGGATTCCATTAATCATGATATCTAAGGCATTACCTTCCTTGTTTGTCAACTCAAACACATTGCCAATCCTATTACCAATAATGTGGAAAGGTCCTCTCCATAATGAATCACATTTCGTGTGCTGACCTTGCCTTGCGACCCTTTCCTTATATTTTAAAACCAAATCCCCAAGCTTGAATCATAGGTTAGAGACTTTCTTATCAAACCATTTCTTCACCACTTGCTAGCGGTCAATCATGGCATCATTGGCCTACTCTCTTTTTTCCTGAAGGTTGAATAACTCTACTAACCTAACTTCCATAGCTCTATTTTCTTCTATTTTGAGATAATTTAATAACTACAGAGAAATAATTTCTATCGAAATGGGTAGCCCATAAGGGGATGTCTTTAGGATCTTCTTGGGAGCATTGTCTATAGATGTTTGTGGTATTCCCTCTATCGGTCAATGCCCATTCTCTTGATTAGCCTTGGGAGGTATTTATTTATTGAATCAACCAACCCATTCTCTTACGAGTAGTAGTTGGATGAATTTTTGAGGAAAATGTTATTTCTAAGCATAAATTTTGATATATTTAATCTGAGAAAGGCCCTTGTGTTATCAGATATGATTGTCTTTAGAGGCTCGAACCTTGTGACCGGTTCCTCTAGGAAGTTGAGGATCACTTTTTCTGTTGCTTCTTTCAAAGGAGTGATTTCAATCCACCTGGTGAAGTAATTAGTGGCTATAAGTATTTACTTATGGCCTATGCTAGAAATGGGATTGATCATCCCAATGAAATCTAAGCCCCACTAAGAAAAAGGCTCGTCAGTCACTATAGGGTTCAATGACATAGCTGATTCTTTCACTTCCTTGCAAAAAATTGGCATTGCTAGCATTTTTTGATTGCTTGAAAGTAATCTAAAAATAAGGTTGGCCAGTAATATCTAGCATGCATGTTCTTAATGGTAGTTTTTTTCATTGAGAAGTGACCACCTGGGGGGTTGAAATACATATCTTGTAGGATTTTACCGGTGATGCATCCCACCCTATATTTATAGAACTGTTTTTCACTTTTGGGTAATTAATGCTATGAATCATGAGATCTTGAAAGTTATATAATGATGGAACTATGCAATGATATGTTACTATTTTCAATGGAATGTTGATGAGTATTTTATACTACGAATATGAATAAATACTATGAAATGATTCTATTTTATTTAAAGAAAATGTTAATGGAAATGTAATGATATGACCATGATGTAATAGTTTCCTTGCTAACTACCTATTTGTTTCCTTGAGTGAGATTACAGGAACGATATGAACACCTCTAGAGAAGAGAGAGGGGGAGTATCACTTGGGAGAAGGGTAAAGTTGTGAATCCTTTGGCAACGCCATATGAGGTTAGCGTCAGTCAAGTATTAATTCTTGAAACCTAAAAGAGTCTAGGGATGTCATTAGCATACTTAGAGGTAAGTCGACCTAAGGAAGTTAAGTCATGTCATCTATTATGTTTGGTGTGACTATTTTTGTGGTTTAATAACTCTCTTTTTTATATATATATAAGTGAATATATATATGAGTATGTATATACACGATAATTGGTAAGCATATGTATACATATACGTATATATGCATATATGGACACATATGTATGCACATAGGTGAAGATATGCATCAACACACATATGTATATGTTCACATACGTATAGATAAATATATGCATGGATAGGTTTATTGTGATGGAAAATGACACACATATATGTATATTCATATATGTATTGCACGTTGATCTATAAATGATATTACTTGATGATTATTACTATTGCATTGCAAGGGGATGTTGATCATATTGATTATCTTTTAGGCTGTTATGGTGTGGCGAATATGCCAATGCAATGACATATCATTAACCATGCTTATGATATTTTTATTTTTGAATATTATTATTTTTATATATTTTGTGAAAATTAAAACGATTGTATAAGCCATAAGTTTAATGTTTTGGCTCGACTCTTTTCAAAAAGGTAGCACAATATATGGGTTGTTGCTTGACTCTATATTGAGGAGCTTAGTGAAATTCTTGTGGCAGTGTGTATATATATATATATATAATTGTTTAAATGCCAATGTCATCTTGTCTAGCCGCAACATAATATAATGAAGGTAGTAGAAGTTTTACATTATTCAAATACTTTTGTTAGACTTAAAAGGCCATGGATATTCCATTTATGGTGGTGCAAGTTAAGCATCGAGGAGTGCAAGGAGAACCATGATATGAATCATGGAAATCTCCATATTATGCTATAAGATAACTAATTTCTAAAACCATTTCTTGCATTAATTTGTATCAAATCACTCCTTAAAGTGATATGGTATATTAGTAAAATCAATTGGGATAACTAACTATTTGAATTGTTTCTTCTTTCACCCATTGCAATAATCTTTTAAAAGATAATTTATAATATCTGAGCTGCAACTACTTGGTAACTACTTGGCCATGAGTGGTCATTAGATAACTAATTCAAGTCACCCAATCTAGAGGATATAAATATGCTAAATTTGAAAGATGAAGGGGTGGGTTGGAAAAATATTGAATGAATTTAATCCGAGTAAAGAGGTTCATATTTAATCAAAGCTTGGGTAGTCGGCTGAAGTAGAGTCTCAAGCCGTGAGGCATACTATGTATCAATCACTTGTTTTGAGTATACTAGTAGTAGAGTTAGAGGTAATCTGAACGTTCCAGTAGAAGGAACCAGTGTAACAACCAAAAGTAAAAGAGTAAGAGTAGCTCGTTTAATCGTGCCAAGTCTACTTACAAGCATGTTACTTTTCTTGAGTCTATTGTAGTCTTTCCTGTATTATTTTAAGATTTCAAAGGGTTTTCCCTAAACTAGATATAATGCATACATGACTATATTATATAAAAGAGTTTAAGTGTTTACTTAACCCAGTTATAATGCATTCATGCCTTTAGTCTATGAAAGGTCCCATGCGGTTAGTTGAACTAGTTGAGATGCAACCATGATTATACTCCTTTCTTGCAAGCATATTTGTTGCTACTGCAATCAACCAAGCTGATTTAGTTCAATTTTGTGATTCTTGAAGAACACGATTCTTAATTGATTCTTTTATTATAGAAGAAATGGCTTAGTATCTTTTTAGTTGTGAGTCTTTGTAGAAAGAAAACAAGGTAAATGGCGTTCAAGAATGAATGCATAAATATCTAAGCATTGAATGCTAATATCATCAATGGTTCATAATTAATTTGTAAAGCTTGAGTATGAAGTGGCAAGGAGCCCTAAGTATGGCTACGAGCTAAATATTTTTAAGAATGTTTAACTAATAAAGAGCTAGAGTTGTTTTCTTTTCTTAGTGAAGGTCAAGTGTATTGTTTATTTTCTTGAGGAAGAAGTTATTTCCTCTCTTGCATGGGTAAAACTTTCAAGAGTTTTTAATTTAATTATAAATCCTCCAAGAGGGTGTATTATGTGTTTGAAGTCACTATATAACCTTGTGACTAGATGAGTCAATTTGAATACTTGTTCTAGAAAGTGAATGCCAAGAAGACTTACTATGAGAGTAGAAAATATCCTGTACTTTATACCTTGAACTAGTACGAGTTCAAGAAAAGTTAAACACTTTACCAACTCAGTAGAGTTATGACTAGAAAGTTAGGGTATGTTGTGTAAAAGTTCTATGTGATTATCCAATGGGTTGAACAATCAGTTCAAGTTAACCTAGGTCAGCTATGGTACTCCAATTTGAGTAGGGTGGGTGAACAAATGAGTTCGCTTGTTAGTAGCGATTGTATTTATAATAAAAATACTTCAGCCAAAGTGAGTGTAGTTGTCTTTACATGCACTTGTTGATTTCCATATGACCTAGATACTTATCTAATCAAAGATGTCGTACATAGTTGGAAGGTATCAATAGTTGTATGATAGTATTAATTAAGTAGGGCACAACACCAGAGCTTAGATGGTAGAACTAAGCGGGTTCTTCAGTAACCTTTCATTGAAGGACAAGGCCACTTCTAGTTAGGAAGGTGTGTGGGGGACTGCTGGTCTGTGATTGGAGGTAAAACACTTGAGTGATGTTCTCCCTCTTGTAGATGACATACTGAATCTTGGAAGACAAAAAGTGTCCAAATATGGGATCTTTGACCTTGTTTCTTTATGCTATTATTTTATCTTATTTAAATGAAATCATTGAAGTTGAAATGTAAAAAGTGAAAGATGTTTACTCCTTTTAGTTGAAAATCATGATTAGATGATATGTTATATCTTTATGGAATCAATTATGCAAATACATATTACATTTTTCAAAGGAAAAATTTTATACCTCATTTTACCTTTGATGTTAGTTAAATTATCTATTTGGTAAATCATTCATGGTAGTTTTTGATGATATGTTATATCTTGATGGTTGTTACACATAGTATTAGAGCTATCAAGTTAAGAATTCAGACCTTTGAGCT
This sequence comes from Sequoia sempervirens, assembly GCA_007258455.2. NCBI lineage: Eukaryota > Viridiplantae > Streptophyta > Pinopsida > Cupressales > Cupressaceae > Sequoia > Sequoia sempervirens. The sequence goes on along the minus strand of VDFB02000010.1, from coordinate 24,535,995 downwards.
CACTATGTAAGTTTGCATCCAACATTAAGCAACTAATGTTTGTAAACCTTGTGCTAGAAAATGGTGAGAACTACATAGATTGCTAGAAATGAAAGATATTTAAAAGCAAAGAAGGAACGATAGGCTCTTAAAAAACCATTGAAGGAACCAACGTCAATGGAGAGGCATGGTTGGGTGACACAAAAACCTTCAACCATGCAATAAGACACGTTAAGGATGAAAAGGAAGAGCTGAAGCAGGTCGTCAAGGTCACTACAAACTTACTAGAAGATGTAGCTAACAAAGCATCTCCTTCTAGACCTATGCCTACTGAATGTAGCATGAATAATCCTACAAACAAACCAGATGGGTTGGGAAAGAACCTAAAAGTGCGTCACCCACCCAAAATCATAATAACCAATTTTGATGAATTTGAAGGCTATATCCCCCTTGATCACATTGAGTAGATGTTTAATGATAAACTAATGCTATGAATAAGGATGTATTGTATCCAATTTTTTCTTAATGAATAAAAAGTTTGCAAATATTGTGCTAAAATCTCTGTCCTCAATTTATAATAGAATGTGTTGTAAAATTATTTGGAATTGCATGAATAAATGTGATAATGGAACTAATTAAAATATTTACACTTTAGGTGAAGTGAAACTTTTAAAGATGGTATGGACTAGAAGTAAAGAAGTCAGACAGTCCTTTGGGAACGTAGAGGCCAATATAGATCATATTCTAGCCTTGTTGCAAGAAACAAGGGCAAGGGTTAATACCCTATAGGGTGAGGTTAGAGGAAAATCGGGTAAGGAAGCCACCTTTGAAGGTGAAACCAGAAGATGCCATGTACACACCAAAAAAAGTGACTAGGGAGAGACCCACTCAAAATCTAAGTCAGGCGAAGAGAAGAGGGATCAGTTAGCCTAAGAATTATCTAGGGATATGAAGAAAGTAACCCATCTCAAGTTTGACGACATAGTAAGTGGGGATTTTGTTGAGGCTTGGTTGATAGAGATGTAAAATATTTTAAAATCCACAACTATTTTGAGGTAACAAAGGCTGTTTGGGGGGCATAACAACTGGTAGGAGAATCATCCACATGGTGTATGAACAAACAAATGGAGTTGGGGTTGATCTCACTAATTTAACCTAGGATGAGTTTGTGGACATATTCAGAAAAAGGTGGCTACCTCAGTGACTATATTTTGATTAGAAGTTAATGGATTTCTAAAATTTAAAATAAGGTGATTCATTTGTTAAAAATTCACTTGATTGCTCAAATATGTCCCACAATATCAAAAGGATGAATGGTTCTAAATCCAAAAGTCTATAATGGGTTTGAATTCCTAGATTGGTGGGGAAGTGGATGTACATGGTCCAACCACAATGGACCAAGTGTATGAAAAGGCCATAAAACAAGAACATATGCTCAAGTCTATGTTGACCTATAAGTCTATGTTGACCTATAGAGAAAGGAATTGTAAAAAGTATAACTAGGCTCAATCCTTGCAACCTTTCAAAAGAAGTGACAAAAAGGAATTGAATTTTTGGAAATCAGAATTTCACCCTTAGCCAAGTCAGACTTGCCTATCCTATTGCAACATGGAAATTCTCTTAGATTTGTGGGTAAATCTGTAGGTGAGAGTGAATCTCTAGAGTGGGCTAGTTCCCCTAGTAAAACACCTAATCTACTAGACCTTCAGGGAAAAGGGGTAGAAGGAAAAAATGAAAAATTGAGATCCTAAACTAAGGTGATTCACCAACAATAAGAAGATTCTAACAATTTTTTCCACTCACAACAATATCTCTAAAACTCTAATTCCCACAATCCCACTCTAAAAAAATAATCCAAAAGTGATTTGCATAGACGTTAATTAAGCATAACATAGAATGCAACCTGAATCACATGAAACCCTTGCTAACAAACCTACAATGACAAGACATAAGGAGGATTTTGCATTTGAATCACAACTAACATTAGATTGTGATTGTAAATTTGAAATAAGTAGATGAGAAAAGAAAACTTGTTGCTTTATTGAACTAAAGGAGTGACAATTTCAGAATCTGAGTACAAAACCAGTTTAAAAAACTCTTTGAGTGATTAGGAGAGCAAGAAACCATCAATTTGAATTGAGAAAAATCAAAATTTTCTCCAACTTATAGCCTCCAAGTGTCACCATAGTGAAAATAGCCAAAAATCAGCTTCATTGCATATGTGAATAACAACTTTTCCCATTTTTGAGCTTAGGAAAAAAGCCTAAAAAATAGTGTCATAAACTACTCAAAACAACACCAAAAAGATAGAAACTTTCCACCTCCAAAAGGTTGATCTAGAAAATCCACAAAATTAGGTGTAAACAGCTAGAAACTAAAAATGGAAACTTTAGTTTGCCTCCTTTTCTCCATATTCACCCAAGTGGAACTCAACTCAAAAATGGAAAGTTTCAGTGAGGACTCAAGTGTGTCAACTGAATTTAAATAATAACATATATTAAGGTAATTTATAGAAACATTACCGTAATTATGTTTTACAAAATTTTCTGTTTTAGAAAACAAAAGTAGAAACCCCCCTTTGTTACATCTAACTTTTTGCAGTTTGAGCTCAAATATTCTAATTTTTGAAATTTTGAGTAAAATTTCACACTTTTCTAAAATCAAAGTATTTAAAACAAGGCTCCTATCTACTTGATTTTTCTATAAAAACAATCATAAAAATCTTAGGCGCTCATTAGATATATTTATCAAAGCTCTAAGGGAAACCCTAAAATGTTCAAGACTTAGGAAAATTTTCAAAAACCCTAAGGTCGTTGTCATGATTTTTAAAGCAATGCATTAAATATTTCCCAAGGTTTAGGAGGGCTCATTTAAATAGACAAGGCATATATGATTTTCTATAAAAATCAAAGAAAAAGACTAATGTTATGCTCGACCTAGGCACAACCATTCACAAAGGCAAGGCATTTGCTTTTTTAAAAGAATGTGATAAAAGCCCAAAGTCGAATTAGGGCATGGGAAAAACCCTAGCATAAAACCAAAATGAAGCCCTAAATTTTCTCATCTTTTCACTTGGCCTACTTTGGAGAAGAGGGCCCTGCACTTGGCCACCATGGAAGTTAGGGTTTTGAGGCTGGAACTCCACCATTCAAGTTGCTTTCTCTCCCATTCTTGTTGAATCTTCTTCTGCATTCAATGGTAAGACATTTTCTACCATTTTGATGTCCTTTTGACTCCATTTGAAGGAGAAATTAAGCCTCTAGGTTGTGGTCGTAACTGGTTTTTTAATTCATCTTATATGTTTTTGTGTTTCTATTGTTGTATTTTTACTTGGTCGCCATGAAAGGGCTTTGTTCAAGCTTTTGTGAAGGCTTGGTCGCAGGTTCAAACTGGTTTTCTCCATGCACAACTTGGGTAAGCTTCATTTCTTTTATACATGGTGCATTTCCTTCTTAAAAATTCTCAACTTGAGCTCATTTCACAAAAAAAAGTGAAGAATGAATGATTTTTCTGAGTTTGACCATTGTATGGTTGTGGCCTCACCATATGTGTTCTTTTATTTCTGCAAAAATTAGTGTTTTGGGCTCAACCCATGATGCAAAATGATTTCAATGTTGAATGGAAGGACCTCTTGTATTTTTCTTGTCATTTTCTGGGTTTGTAAAACCCTTCATGGCCGCGGCCATTAGCTTCAATATCTTCATTTTTCTAAGTTTCTTCTCTTTCAATGAGCTTAAAACATTATTATTTCTTTCTGTATTTGCATTTTGAGGAAAAACCCTAAGTGGGTATTCTTATTTGCGAAGGTAAACTCCCTCTTAGGCTGCAGCCATGAGAGTCCAACTGGGGTTTATTTGCATCCTTGCAAAAGCTCGAACTACCCATTACCTCTGCATTTTGAAGTCTCACAACATAAACCTATGTGGGTTTCTTCTTAAAGTTCAAAATGGGCACCATTGCATTTGATTTTCACTGTATGCAAAGTGCATTCATTTCTCTCTACTCACACACAAATGATTGCATGAGTCATGGTGAACTTAATGTCATTGTTCCATTTCCTTCAAAACCCTAACTTGCTTGAGCATTGGCTCACTATTTTGCAAAGTAACAATGATTTCATTTTTTCATGTGCACACTACTGTAGCTTCACTTGCTTGCTCTTAGAGTACAAATTCTACTTTACTTAGGAATGAAGCAAGCTGACATGTTATTTTAGTAACATATGTATTCTCTCCTTTCATTGCATATGTTGTTAGGAATTACTTTCTTTCATTTTTTCTTGAAGTGCATAAACACAATGAAGCTCAACTTTATTTAGTGCTTTTCAATTGCTTATCATGTTTTCTCACACCCTCCATGCAATTTTTCATTAACTGTTTAGCATGGCTGCCATGATATCTGCACACACTTGCTTAATGAAACACACAAAAAAATCTCTATTTACTCTTAAATGCACTGCATATGGATGCCTCTATTTCATTTACTTACTTTGCAAGGTTGCATTCAACCATCATGGTATTTTTTTGTAAGTCACTTGCTGTCCATTATCACCCATTCTATGCACTTGAATGTTTCAGAAAATGCACTTCAAATTTCACTTCTACCATAGTTTTATGTGGCAATGCAATGAGATAGCCTTTATATTTATAGCATCAATCATATTGAAACCAACCTTGAATTTATTTTCAATCTATTGACATTAATGTTGTTGTTTCAAGTTACATTTGCAGCCACTTAGTGTATTGTACTTTGAATCAACAATGCTTCTTTCTCCTTTACTTACTTGGTTTTCATACTCCATTTGTAGCCACTTGTAATTATGTTCCTTAATGGGGTGAAGATTCCTTCTGTACTCTTCATGCATTTTTATTCCTCTTAATCATCAAATGTTGATGTGAAACTCGATCTTTGCATAGAAGATTTTAAAATATAAACACCTACTGATGGTGTTCTGAAGCTTCTCTTTTTGCTTTAGTGGCCACTTTTTATTGGAATTATGTATGCCTATTCACTATCATATTTTTATGATGATGCAGTCCTTGTGATGGTCTATGTGAGCAATTGACCATTTATGATCTTCAACTCATTGCATTTTCAGATTTGATTGTCCTAAATGGTCAATTGCTTGGGCTCTTATGACATTTGTGATGTGCTCCTTCAGATGCATATTCATTTTGAACAATTATGAATTGTTTCCTTTCTCAACCCCTCTCTTGAATGTTAAGGGGTAGCTTGTCGAGTTCAACCCTTATGGGAGCCTGTTTTACACCAAATGCTATAAATCTTCAAAGCAGATCAGCAACATGGCTTTTCCTATACCTGCATAGGAAACAAACAATGCTAGATTAAAAAAATAGATCCAAAGTTTCTTATGATGTTTCCTTCTTTGTATTCTCTTGAACACTTCTTTTCTTTGCTCAATTGATTCAATGCACCATAAACAATGTTCTACATTACTATTGATATATTATGTAGGAGGATTCATAACCCAAGCTCTAACAAAACATTACAATCACTTGTAGGTTCACTTGGAGAACAAGAGCAAAGAGGGATGCATAACACTGAAGGTAACTCGAAGACACATTCAGGCAATGACATCTATGCTCCCTCTTATGTGCTATTTTCCTTCTTTATTTTCAGTAGTGTAGTGAACTCCTTATGTTTCATTGTCTTAGCTATTCCCATGACTTGTGTGGGACATTTTATTCTTCTTTTCATCCTAATTAATGCAAAACAACATTTTGTGTAATTCTTGTTCAATTTTGTACTTCTCTTTTGCAAAAATGTATGAAACATTGTGTAATGAATAACTGAATACATAATGAAAGCACTTTCTTTTATATTTCATGAAATATTTAATGTTGCAAATGATGAATGGAAAATTGAAACACATTGCACTTTTCTAAAAACTCAAAAACTCAAATATATGCAATGGTTTAAACAACTATAGAAATAAATTGAAACTCTTCACCTTAAAATGAACTTGAATTAATTAGCTCTGTCAATTTGAGTTGTGGTGAAAAATTGATAACACTCTTGGTGACCTCTGCTAGATGCTTGCCTGCTAAGCATCAGGCCAGTTTCCTTATGTAGATCCATTGGGCATGGAGTCAATTCTACCCTTCTAAAACTTAAGAGATCTTAAAAAACTAAAAAATTTCCACACCAAATAGCAGTAGAAACTAAAACCAAAACAAACGGAAGAAAAAATACAAGGCCTTGATAGCCAGAAAACAATGTGTGGAAGCACTTATAGAAAAGAAACAACTGAAAAATAAAAGTGCTCCAAGCACTTATTAGTAGCAACTACTCTACTATAGTATAGGGGTAGAATTTTAAACCTCAGAAACAATGTTTTAAATGGATCCCATTGACTGGGATCGAAAGCACTTCCCTGCTTAACTTTGAGAGCTGAAATGAATTGTGCTCTTTGCATTCTATTATTACATACAGGCCCTCCCAAATTGCATCAAATTTGGAGTGCCTCCCAGGTTTACTCTTGTGTTTATCCCATTTGAGCATAAAATATCCAATAACCAATTCTCTAAATTTTTCTCTTTTGTCAAAGGATCTCTTCATTTGAGCTTGATGAATTTCAAGCTTCTTCCATGCTTCCTTTCTAGCTTCCTCCAGCTCCATTAACTGTGCAAGTCTAACCTCCATGGGTTGTTCTTCTACCAGCTCAAGCTCTTTGATAAAATTCAAAGTTGGTAGCTCAATGGAGATTGGTAGTTTGGTCTCCTTGCCATAAGTAAGAACATACGAAGAACAACCAATAGCCCTCTCGAGGGTTATTTTATCAACCCAAAGGGCTAATTTCAACTTTTCGTGCCATTTTCTCTGATTGTCTTCGATGGCCTTCTTGATGATCTTGATCAGGTTCTTATTGGTAGATTATGCTTGTCCGTTATCCTGTGGGTAGTAATTAGATGAAGTATTGAAAAAGCTATTATTTCTTACAAACCAGTCATAAATCTTTAGACCAATAAATGTTAAAGCATTATTAGAAATAATAGACACTGGAACACCGAATCTGGACACTAAATCTTGATAAAAATTCAGAATAGAAGCTTAATTTGCTTCTTTCAAGGAAACAACCTTGGTCCACTTAGTAAAATAGTTTGTGGTGATCAAGATCCACTTGTGACCAACACTTGAGGGTGGATTAATTGGCCCAATAAAATCAAGCCCCCATTTAGCAAAGGGTTGTTCAACATGAATAGGATTTAAAGGCAAAGCTACAAGTTTCTACTTTCCTGCAAACAATGTACATTTTTCACATTTCCTCACCCAAGCAAATGTATCCTTGAATATGTCTGGCCAATAATAACCAACCCTCATTATCTTCAAGGCAGTCGTTCTTGCTGCAAAGTGGCCTCCTAAAGGCCTATTGTGGAATTCCTTTAGTAGCCTATTTGTTTGGTTAGGCTCAATGCATCTCAATAACACACCTTGGAAATCTCTCCTAAATAACACACCATCGACAATAGCATAAGGAATGGCTTGCAATCTGAAATATCTCCTCTTCACCCTGTCCAAGCCTTTGGGGCATTCACCGGTCTACAAATAGTTAATCATTTGTTGTACCCAACCTGTACCAGGAGATGAGACAACAATTTTCTCTTTGTTACTCAATACTGTGGTAATGTTCCCATCATCTTCTAGGATGTTTTCTATGCTTTCAACAAGCTATTCACACAAACCTTTGCCTCTAACAAGTTTAGTAACCTTAATGTCAACATAAAATTCCATTACTCTTGTTATCCAACTATCTCTCATATCATTCATATCTTTATTAAGCAAGAAATCTTTCACAGTAGGGTGAGGAACCAACAAATGAACTTTGTTATTGGATAGCATGTTCCTAAACTTTTTAAGGCATATGACCACTGCAAAAACATATTTTTCCACAAAAAGAGTATTTTACCTCATAGTTGTGTAGCACCTGACTGAAAAAAGCCATGGGCTGCTCCAAGCCTTCGTCATTTTGCTGGCATAACATGGAAAAAACAATATCAATACCCCCAAAAGCATTTAAGATAAATTCTTTATTATAATCTAGATTAATGAGGGTTGGGGAAGCTAAAAGGGCTTCTCTTATTTGCTTGAAGTTCCTCTTACCCTCCTTAGTCCAATTGAAAGGTATATTCTTTTTTAGCATTGTTGTGAGAGGCTGTAATAAAGCTACAATATTTGGTATAAACCTTCTCACAAAATTAATTCTACCAAGGAAACTTTGCAAACCCTTTTTATGTGTCAACAAAGGTAATTCCAGAATGGCTAAAACTCGCTCTAGGTCAATAGAAATTTCGTGTTTAGAGATAATATGTCCTAGAAGCTTACCTTCATGGATGGAAAAATACATTTCTTTGGATTGAGAGAAACTCCAAACTCTTTGCATCTTTGGAAGATTTGTCTCAAATGTTCAAGGTGTTCGTTAGCATTTTTGGAAAATACTGTGATATCATCTAAATACACAAGAACAATCTTATTCATAAGGCCATGAAAAGCCATGTCCATTGCCCTTTGGAATGTCACTCTTGCATTAGATAAGCCAAAAGGAATCTTTCTGTAAGCCATGGTGCCCCATTTAGCCGTGATGATGTTTTATATTGATCCTCTTCCCTAACCAAAATCTGAGTATAGCTAGAATACCCATTGAGCAAATAGAATCTATTGGAACTAGACACTACTTGCAGAGTTTGCTCCATCGAAGGGAGTGGGTAATGATCTTTAAGGGAAGCCTTGTTCAAATCCCTAAACTCAACACAAAAGCCTAATTTCCCCTTCTTTTATTTCTAACCGAGACCAAGTTGGAAACCCAAGAAGTGTGCTTAATAGGGAAGATTATGTTGCTCTCAATCAACTTATTTAACTCAGCCTTCATTAAATGTTCTAGCTTGGGATTTAGGGCCCTCTATTTTTGTCTCACAGATTTTGCAGTAGGTTTCAACTCGATAGTATGTTGAGCTAATTCAGGGTCAAAACCTCTTAGATCTTTCTATTACCAAGAAAAACATCATTAAACTCTTGACATAACAAAACAAAAGCTTGCTGCTCTTCCTTAGTACACACCTTACCCAACTTGAGAAGTTTACCTTTAAATATTTTGATGGCTTCATAATGCTCATGTTTGATAGTCATGCTATAATTGTCTTTTCTTACTTGTTCATCAGAGTTAAAAACTGACTCTAATGTCACCAACCCCTTTGACAACTTATTTGATTTCAGTTGTACATTGTGACTTCCATAGTGTTGTTGCCACTTCAGCTGATTTTCATCTACAAATTCAGTTTTTTCTATCAAGAAGCTCACAATCTGTTCATCACTGTCAAAGACTTTCCAACTCACATTATTATCTAGCACTAAAGGTCAAACAACAATTTTTACATATTGTTGCATTTCGACATTATGTACCTCATTTGGAATATCGAATTGGGAACCTAAGGCAACAAGTCTATTTGCATGTTTGTTTTGAGTTCTAAGGACATAAAGCAAATTGAACACGTCAAAATCCTCTATTAGGTCCCACACTTGATGCTTGGATTTCTTGAGTACATCATTTTTCATAGCATTTAAATTCCTGACTTCATTCACAACTAATTCAGAGTCACCACAAACTCGTAAACACTTAATACCTCTTTTTTGAGCCCATTCAAGGCCATGAATGAGGGCCTCATATTCACTTGTGTTGTTTGTACAACAAAAAGCGAACCTCAAGGCTGAATAATATTTGTCCCCAATAGGTGATACTAGCATTACTCCTCCACCAGCCCTCGTCTTGCACCTTGAGCCATTGAAATACAACTTCCAAAGTTGGTTTTCTTGTTGTTCGGACTTCTCTTGATCTTTGACTAGATTAGGATTTACTGCGTTGGGTTCATGGATTACATAGACTCCTAACCCAACCTCTTCTATATGGTTGGAAGGGTCAAGGTCATGATTTTCAATAGCCCATTCATCCAAGTTTTCTTCTTCATTGGATGAATTGGGGTCAAAGGCCACAGATTGACTCTCTAAACCATAAGTGGCTAATGGGGTTACATTTATAGAGCTAATGGTGTACGGCTCAATGTGAACTTTGGTTAACAGTTCGGACTCAATGGTCACTTTGGTGCCATACCTAGTTCTAAAGAATAAGTGGGACTCAATTGCGAAATGGGGAGGCAATTCAATCACATGGACATCTTGGGAAACAACAAAGTTGGGGCAAGATGTAATGTGAGGGCCAAATTTTAAATGATTCGTGTTGTTTGAACAGTAGATCCATCTAATTTCATGACTCCTTTTGACACGGGTTCATAAACCAAACCTAACTTGTCCGCTAAGATTTTAGGCATAACTAAGCTACTAGCACTGGAGTCTATCATACAGTTATGGACAATATTATCCCCGATAATAAGACTTAGATAGAATGGTGGGGGTTTCACTTCTTGGCTTTACTACCCACCTTTGACCTCTGAGCTGTTCGCAAGTACAATTTTATTATTTTCTACATTAACATCTAAAGATGAAAGTTTAGTCAATGCATCTTGTAACAAATTTTTTTGGACTAGAATATGTAATGCATCCATAATGGACATGATGAATATAGCTCTCTTTAAATGCTCAACCACATTAAAAGACACGAGACTTACCTTTTGTTGTCCTGAAGAAATAACGTCTTTTACCTTTTATTGTCCTCTCTATAGAATTTGCACCTTCGGTTGTGCTACAGGGACGTTTGAGATGGAATGGCATGAATTTTGTCCCTTGTAGCTTACTGTTGTAAATTTATAGCTTGTTGTTCTGCTTCTACTGCTCTCCTTTTTTACCTCATTTTTGGTGCAATGGGAAAACCTTGCTAGTTCTGAACTTAAAAATGGGTAACTCCATAGTATTCAACACTTTTCCAATTCACTAAAGTAACCTCAAAGTTTCCTTGTCATTCCACATTCTTGCTTGGAAAATTTCCTAGGCGAGCATAATGGTTCTGCACCATGAGAGCTTGATTCTCCATCCTACTCATGCACACAACTTGATTGTCTAGTTGATTGCACGAGCAACACCAATCATATTCTTGAGCCAAGTTGTTCTATGGTATGAGCTCCCTTGAGGAGCCAACATTGTTGGGATCATAGGGCCGAAAAGGCTTGGCATTAAAACTTCTTTTTTGACCTTGGAAATCATTGTGAAAAGGTGGCCTATTATGTTGATTCTGCTGATAAGGAGCTTGGTAAGGCCTATGTTCATGGCCAACTTGTTTCTTAAGGCTCAAAAATTCATTGCTTAAAGTTTTTCCAAAAGTTTGTAGCATATTTTTAATTTCTTGGATTTCTTTGGTCTGGTTTGGAATGGTATTTTCTTGAACAACAGCCTGATAACCTATTGTTGGGACTAGCGGTACAATAGCTATAGGAGGCAAATTCATAGGGATAGGTGGCTGAATTTAAGGAAAAATAGGTGTGGGTGGTCTCGGGGCTATTTTCAAGGCTTGAATGAGACAATTCTCTACTCTTATTGCGATGTCATAGGCATTTGGCAATGTAAACCCCCCATGGACTATATCATAAATGAAATTTCACTATTTAGGGCTTTTAGGAAGAATATGAAGGCATACTCGGGTGAGGGTTTAACTATCAGAGGGATCCTATCCCAGGTTCTTTGGAATTGATAATTAAAATAAGCCATATGTTCATGGGGAGTCCACTTGATGGTGCTCAACTGCTCTACCAATGAAAGGTGATCCAAGTTATCCATGAACTGTCAGTGAAGGCCATCACCAAGCTGGTCCCATGTAGTAATGGAATTGGTTGGGAGCCCTCTGAACCACTGAAGGGCTTTCCCCTTCAACGAGTAGCCAAAATTCTTATAGCCACATTTTCTTTTGTCACATTATGCACCAAACATAGTGTCGCCACATCTCGAATGTGTTCTATAGGGGTGGTCTGGTATCTACCCATGAAGTATGGCAATACTTTAAGTGTAGCAATTGGGATGTCATCATGTCGATCCAGCAACAACGGGTTGCCCTCATTAAACGGTGTGAAAGCAAATTGTCTCGCCATAGGCAGTGCTTGAGATATTGGAGTTGGGTTCCTCTTTATAGAAACTATAGGATTGAGCTCCATAGGTGTGGACTTCTCTCTCCTTGTTGAATCACAGATCCTCCTTGGTGTTCTACCTCTCCTTCTTGGTGGGGAGAGCTACAAATAGTTAAAAGGATCTAGAACGGATCTAGTTTGGATCCTTCTCATAAGCTATTTGCACTAAATGTGCAATGTAGCCAAAAATTAGGAGTCGCTAGGTATATTTTTGAAACCTCTATAGGCCAAAAATGCTACTGCATATACCGAGTAGTAGCTTATAACTTTGAAAAAAACTCTAAAGACAAGACTCTAGAGTACCACCGGGCGTGTCAAAAACAGTTGGAAATCAAGATTGCACCCTTAGCCAAGTCAGACTTGCCTATCCTATTGCAACATGGAAATGCTATCAGATTTGAGGGTAAATCTGTAGGTGAGAGTGAATCTCCAGAGTGGGTTGGTTCCCCCAGTAAAACACCTAATCTACTAGACCTTCAAGGAAAAGGGGTAGAAAAAAAATTGAAAAACAAAGATCCTAAACTAAGGTGATTCACCAACAATAAGAAGATTCTAACATTTTTTTCCACTCAGAACAATATCTCAAAAACACTGATTCCCACAATCCCACCCTAAACACATAATCCAAAAGTGATTTGCACAGAGCTTAATTAAGTATAACACAAAATGCAACTTGAATCACATGAAACCCTTGCAAACAAACCTATAATGACAAGACATAAGGAGGATTCTGCATTTGAATCACAGCTAACATTAGATTGTGACTGTAAATTTGAAACAAGTAGATGAGAAAAGAAAACTTGTTGCTTTATTGAACTGAAGGAGTGACAATTTCAAAATATGAGTACAAAACTAGTTTACAAAACTCTTTGAGTGATTAGGAGAGGAAGAAACCATCAATCTAAACTGAGAAAAATCAAAATTTTCTCCAACTTATATCCTCCAAGTGTCACCATAGTAAAAATAGCCACAAATAAGCTTCACTGCATCTATGAATAGCAACTTTTCCCATTTTCGAGCTCAAGGAAAAATCTTGAAAAATAGTGTCATAAACTGCTCCAAACAACACCAAAAAGATAGAAACTTTCCTCCTCCAAAAGGTTGATTCAGAAAATCCACAAAATTAGGTGCAAACAGCTGGAAATTGAAAATGGAAACTTCAGTTTGCCTCCTTTTCTCCAAATTCACCCAAGCAGAACTCAACTCAAAAATGGAAAGTTTCAGTGAGGACTCAAGTGTGTCAACTACATTTAAACAATAACAACTATTAAGGTAATTTATAGAAACATTACCTTAATTTTGTTTTACAAAACTTATAGTTTCAGAAAACAAAAGTAGAAACCCCCCTTTGTTACATTTGACTTTTTGCAGTTTGAGCTCAAATATTCTAATTTTTACAATTTTGAGTAAAATTTCACACTTTGCAAAAATCAAAATATTTAAAACAAGGCTCCTATCTACCTGATTTTTCTATAAAAAAAATCATAAAAATCTTAGGCACTCATCAGATCTATGTTTATCAAAGCTCCAAGGGGAACCCTAAAATGTTCAAGACTTAGGAAAATTTTCAAAAACCCTAAGGTCATTGACTTGATTTTAAAAAAAATTGCATTAAATATTTCCCAAGGTTTAGGAGGGCTCATTTAAAATAGACAAGGCATATATGATTTTCTATAAAAATCAAAGAAAAAGACTAATGTTAGGCTCGACCTAGGCATAACCATTCACAAAGGCAAGGCATTTTTGACTTAAGGCATTTTCTTTTTTAAAAGAATGTGATAAAAGCCCAAAGTTGAATTAGGGCATGGGGAAAACCCTAGCATCAAAACCAAAATGAAGCCCTAAATTTTCTCATTATTTCACTTGGCCGACTTTGGAGAAGAGGGCTTTGCACTTGGCTACCATGGAAGTTAGGGTTTTGATGTTGGAACTCCACCATTCGAGCTGCTTTCTCTGCCATTCTTGTTGAATCTTCTTTTGTATTTGATGGTAAGACATTTGTTACCATTTTGATGTCTTTTTAACTCCATTTGAAGGAGAAATTAAGCCTCTAGGCCATGGCCATAACTATTTTTTTAATGCATCTTATATTGTTTGTGTTTATGTTGTTGTATTGTTTACTTGGCCACCATGACAGGGATTTGTTTGAGCTTTTGTGAAGGCTTGGTCACGGTTTCAAAATGGTTTTCTCCATGCACAACTTGGGTAAGCTTCATTTCTTTTATACATGGTGCATTTTCTTCTTAAAAATGCTCGACTTGAGCTCATTTCACAAAAACAAGTGAAGAATGAATGATTTTTCTGAGTTTGACCATTGTATGGTTGTGGCCTCACCATATGTGTTCTTTTATTTATGCAAAAAATAGTCTTTTTGGGCTCGACCCATGATGCAAAATGATTTCAATGTTGAATGGAAGGACCTCTTGTATTTTTCTTACCATTTTCTAGGTTTGCAAAACCCTTCATGGCCACGGCCATTAGCTTCAATATCTTTGTTTTTCTGAGTTTCTTCTTTGGAAATGAGCTCGAAACATTGTTATTTCCTTCTATATTTGCATTTTGAGGAAAAACCCTAAGTGGGTATTCTTATTTGTGAAGGAAAACTCCCTCTTAGGCTGTGACCATGTGAGTCTAGCTGGGGTTTATTTGCATCCTTGTAAAATCTTGAACTACCCATTACCTCTACATTTTGAAGTCTCACAACATAAACTCATGTGGGTTTACTCCTAAAGCTCAAAATGGACACCATTGCATTTGGTTTTCACTCTATGCAAAGTGCATTCATTTCTCTCTACTCACACATAGATGTATTGCATGAGTCATGGTGAACTTTATGTCATTGTTCCATTTGCTTTGAAACCCTACCTTGTTTGAGTATTGGCTCACTATTTTCAAAAGAAAAATTGATTTCATTTTTTCATGTGCACACTACTGTAGCTTCACTTGCTTGCTCTAAGAGTGAAAATTCTACTTTACTCAAGAATGAAGCAAGCTGACATGTTTTTTTAGTAACATTTCTATTCTCTCCTTTCATTGCATATGTTGTTAGCAATTACTTGCTTTCATTTTTGCTTGAAGTGCATAAACACAATGAAGCTCAACTTTATTTGGTGCCTTTCAGTTGCTTATCATGTTTTCTCACACCCTCCATGCAATTTTTTATTCATTGTTTAGCATGGCTGCCATGATATCTGCACACACTTGCTTAATGAAACACACAAAAGAAGCTCTATTTACTTTTAAATGCACTGCATATGGATGCCTCTGTTTCATTTACTTACTTTTCAAGGTTGCATTCAACCATCATGTTATTTTCTATAAGTCACTTGTTGTCCATTATCACCCATTCTATGCACTTGAATGTTTCATAAAATGCACTTCAAATTTCAATTCTACCACAGTTTCATGTGGCAATGCAATGAGATAGTATTTATATTTGTAGCATCAATCATATTGAAACCAACCTTGAATTTCTTTGCAATCTATTGACATTAATGATGTTGTTTCAAGTTACATTTGCAACCACTTAGTTTATTGTACTTTCTGTCAACAATGCTTCTTTCTCCTTTACTTCCTTGGCTTTCATACTCAATTTGTAACCACTTGTAATTTTGTTCCTTGATGGGGAGAAGCTTCCTTCTATACTCTTCATGCATTTTTATTCCTATTAAGTAGCAAATGTTGATGTGAAACTTGATCTTTGCATAGAATATTTTGAAATATAAACACCTGATGATGTTGTTCTGAAGCTTCTCTTTTTTCTTTAGTGGCCACTTTTGATTGGCATTATGTATGCCTGTTCACTATCATATTTTGATGATGATGCACACCTATGTGAGAAATTGACCCTTTATGATCTCCAACTCATTGCATTTTCATATTTGATTGTCCTAAATAGTCAATTGATTGGGCTCTTATGACATTTGTGATGTGCTCGTTTAGATGCATATTCCTTTTGAGCAATTATAAATTGTTTCCTTTCTCAACCTCTCTCTTGAATGTTAAGGGGTAGCATGCCGAGCTCAACCCTTGTGGGAGATCATTTTACATCACATTCTATAAATCTTCAAAGCAGATCAATAACATGGCTTTTCCTATACTTGCACATGAAACAAACAATGTTAGATTAAAAACAATAGATCCAAAGTTTCTTATGATGTTTCCTCCTTTGTATTCTCTTGCACACTTCTTGTCTTTGCTCAATTGATTCAATGCACCATAAACAATGTTATACATTACTGTTGATAGATCATGTAGGAGGATTCATAACCTGAGCTCTAAAAAAACATTACAATCACTTGCAAGTTCACTTGGAGAATGGGAGAAAAGAGGGATGCACAACACCGAAGGCAACTCGAAGACACATTCAGGCAATGACGGCTATGTTCTCTTTTCCTTCTTTATCTTTAGTAGTGTAGTGCACTCCTTATGTTTCATTGTCTCAGCTATTCCCATGGCTTGTGTGGGACACTTGATTCTTCTTTTCATCCCAATGAATACAAAACAACATTTTGTGCAATTCTTGTTCAGTTATGTACTTCTCTTTTGCAAAAATGTATGAAACATTGTGTAATGAATAACTGAATATAGAATGAAAACACTTCCTTTTATATTTCATGCAATATTTAATGCTGCAAATGATTAATGGAAAACTGAAACACATTGCACTTTTCTAAAATCTCAAAAACTCAAATACATGCAATGGTTTAAACAACTGCAGAAATAAACTGAAACTCTTCACCTTAAAATGAACTTGAATTAACCAACTTTATCAATTTGAGCTGTGGTGAAAAATTGATAATAGGAATCTCACAAAAAATGTGACAAGCGTAACCATGGGAACTAGAATGACGATCAAAGGGACTAGAGAAGTGGTGGAAATAATAATAACAATGGGAAGAAGAATGGGGAAAATGTTGGAAGGCCCGCTGAAAAGTAGAGACCACCAGGAGGGTTTTTTTTGTGTGGTGGTGACCATTATGCAAGCAATTTTCCCAATAAGGTACCAATGCCTCAACCCCGAGGTAATCCTTTACCAATGCAACAAGCTACATTTTAGCAAAGAATACATGTGGCATTGGATAGCTAGTAGGTAGATTATCAAATTATGTCAATAGAAACTATAGGTATGTTTTTTGGAGCACCTATTTCAATTCTGATTGATATTGGAGCAACAAAGTGTTTTGTATCTCCTAAAGTGTTAATTAAAATAACTAGAAAGGATAGCTTCATGAAGAATTCTTGGTCAGTAGAGTATGCCAATCAATCAAGAATTCAGGTAGAGCAGTGTCTATTTGAGGCTAGGTTAGAATTTCCAAGTTTTTCAACATAAGTCAATCTTTATGTGGATCCCTTAGGTTCCTATGACATACTAGGAATCAATTGGTTGTGGAGGTATAGGGAAAAGGTGGATTTCTTTACCAAAATAGTAGATTTCTTAAACAACCTAGGAAATAAATTATTCCTACAAGGAACTTCTAGAGAGGTCAAGTTGAGGTCTATCTACCATGCAATTGAAAAGGGCTAAGCAGAGAGGATTCCAACTCTTTGTAGTTAAAATGCAAGAGATAGAAGAACCTAGAGATAATAAAGAGTTTTTCTTTTAAGATGATTTTCTATCCTATGATTCTTAGAAACTTTAGAGAGAAGGAGAAATAATCTATAGGTAAGAAGGGTTAAAATTTGGAAAAATGCCCATTCCTCCTAAATTTTGAGGTTGTGTTCCTTGATGAATTAATTGGGTTACCTCCAAAGAGAGCTTTTGATTTCTCCATTAACATCATACTGGGATTAGAGCCAATATCTAAAGCTCCTTAATAGATGAATACCACTGAATTGATGGAGTTGAAGGTGTAGTTGTAGGACCTATTAGAAAAAGTGTTAATAAGACCTAATGTCTCACTGTGGGTAGCGCCAATGATTTTTGTTAAGAAAAAGGATGATACATTGTGATTATGCATTGATTATTGTATGCTCAAAAAAGCCATGATCAAGAACAAGTACCCATTGCCACACATAGATGATCATTTTGATCTAATGCGAGGGGCAACAATTTTATCCAAGATCAATTCTATCAGGGTACCACCAACTGAGACTTAAGGATGAGGACATCCATGAAATGGATTTTGAACTAGGTGTGGGAATTATGAGTTCACAATCTTACCTTTTGAACTAATGAATGCACCTACAACATTCATGAACTTGATGAACATTGTGTTCAAGGATTGTTTGGATGAATTTGTACTCGTCTTCCTTGATGACATATTGATATATTCCAAAAATGAGGAAGAGCATTATCAACATTTGCAGTTTGTCCAATTTTATGGTTAAGGAAGCACAAGTTATATGGGAATCTATCAAAGTGCTCATTCTTCTAGAAGGAAGTGTAATATCTAGGGAAAATAATCACATCAGAGGGAATTGTAGTGGATCTTGCAAAGATAAAGGATATCTTATAATGGTTGGCACCAAAGAATGTGCAAGAAGTCCATAGTTTCATGGGTATAGTAGGTTATTATAGTAATTTTTTAGCCACATTCTTGAGAATTTTGTGTTCCATTACCTCCCTTCAGAGAAAAGGCAAGAGGTTTGAATGGTTAGGAAAATGTTAGGGGGCATTTTACCTATTGAAAGAGAAATTGACTATGATGCTGATCTTAAAGTGCCTAACCTAGAAGGGTAATTTGTAGTCATCAATGATGCCTTAAGAGAGGGATTATGTGGTGTAATTATGCAGGAAGGTTGGGTAATTACCTATGAGTCAAGAAAGCTAAAAAACTATGAACAAAATTATGCACTACATGACCTTGAGCTTGTTGCGATTGTGCATGCACTACAAATGTGGCATCATTATGTGTTGGGGAAACCTTTTGAGTTGAGTTCTAACCACCAGGGTCTTAGATACTTATTTACTCAACCTCACCTAAATTCTCAGTAAAGAAGATGGCTAGAGTTGATATCAAACTACAATTTTGAGATTAGCTACATTAAGGGTAGGGAGAACTGATTTGTGGATGCCCTAAGCAGAAGGAGACATATCTCCTCAATGATCTTGATGTGAGCTAATTTTAGAAGCCAAGTTTTGCAAAATCTAGTGGGGATGAATATTATGAGAAAGTTAAGAAAGCCCTAATGGACAACCCCAAAGATCTAAGGTATGACAAATTTCACTTTGAGTCAGATGGGTTATTGAGGTTTAGGGGAAGAATGTATGTTTCAAACTTAGAAGAGTTAAGGAACACATTATGGAAATAAGTTCATGCCACACCTTACTTAGGACATCTTGGTGTGAAAAATCTTTTTTATGATGTTAAGGCATTGTATTTCTGGAAGGGAATGAAGAGGGATGCTACAAGGTATGTGGCATAATGTCTTGAATGCTAGAGGGTGAAAGCTGAGAATCAACACCTGGTAGGATTGTTATACCTTCACGAGATTCTCGAGTGGAAATGATAGGTTATCAACATGGATTTTATGTAGGATCTTCCCATGTCAAGGAATAGGCACAATACAATTTTGGTAGTGGTGAATAGAGTTACAAAGGTAGCGCATTTTATCCTTGGGAATTTGACAGATGGGGCACCATTCATAGCCCACAAATTTTTATAGGAAGAATTCAGACTACATGACATTATTGAGAAGATTATCTCAAATAGGGATGTGAGGATGAATTCAAGTTTTTGGAAAACCTTATTCACCTCCTTGGGCACTCAGTTGAACATAATTTCAACATATCACCTAGAGACAGATGGTCAGATGGAAAGGGTGAACTAGATATTGGAGTATCTTTTAAGGGTATACTGCATGAATCAACAATTCAAGTGGAAGGATTACCTTCCTCTTGTGGAATTTGCATACAATAACTCATATCACTCTAAAATAAAAATGGCTCCATTTGAGGCATTATATGGAAGAAAGTGTCAGACTCCTATAAGCTAGGACAAGCTAGAAGATAGGATTAGCCTTGGTCTAGAAATGCTCTCAGAAATGGAGGAACATATCAGAATGATCAGGAAAGGGCTAGCGGAAGACAATGACAAATAGAAAAGCTATGCTAATGATAAGCATGTGCCTAGATATTTCTCAGTAGGAGAAAAGGTCTCATTGAGAGTCAATCCTTAGAAGAGTGCCATTAAGTTTGGAAAGTCTTCCAAGTTAGGTCCTTGTTATGTGGGACCCTTTGAGGTCCTAAAGGAAATTAACCCAGTCGCCTTCAAAATTTCTCTACTATCAACTCTTGCAATAATGCATAATGTATTTCATGTTTCTTATCTTAAAAAGCATGTTCTTGGTAATAATCATGTGATTGATTGGAATGCACTACATGTTCTAGATCCAGGAGTGTCCATGATCAAGCCACTTAGGGTGCTCGAAATGCGTAGGATTCGCCTATGCAACAAAGAAGTGAATCAATGCAAGGTCTAGTGGGACCAGTATACTGAGGACAGTGCCACTTGGGAGGACTACTAGGAAATAAAACAAAGATTTCCTCATCTTTTGCATGGATTTGAAAACTAAAAAATAAGACTTTTTCTTTTCTTGGTTATATGTTATAAAAATTTACACCATCGGGGATGGTGATTCTCAAAGGGGGGATATGTTACATCCCACACTAGATTTCTAAAACTAATTTTCACTTTTGGGTAATTAATGCTATGAATCATGAGATCTTGAAAGTTATCTAAAGATGGAATTATGCAATGATTTGTTACTATTTTCAATGGAATGTTGATGAGTATTTGATACTATGAATGTGAAGAAATACTATGAAATTATTCTATTTTCTTTAAAGAAAATGCTAATAGAAATGCAATGATATGAACATGATGTAATAGTTTCCAATCTAACTACCTATTCATTTCCTTGAGTGAGATTGCAAGAATGATCCAAACACCTTCAAAGAAGAGAGAGGGGGAGTATCACTTGGGAGAAGGGTAAAGTTGTGAATCCTTTGATAACACCATTTGAGCTTTGTTTCGGTCAAGTTTTGATTCCATAAATCTAAAAGAGTCCAGGGATGTCATTAGCATGCTTGGAGGTAAGTCAACCTAAGGTAGTTGAATTATGTCATCCGTTATGTTTGGTGTGACTATTTTTGTGGTTTAATAACTCTCTTATTTTTATATATATAAGTGAATATATATGAATATGTATATACATGAGAATTGGTAAGCATATGTATACATATATGTATATGTGTACTTGGATGTATATGTACATACATAGGTGAAGATATGCATCAACGTACGTACATATACGTTCATGTACATATAGATAAATATATGCATTCATAGGTTTATTGTGATGGAAAATAACACACACATATGTGTCTGCCTCCAATAATTTAATAACTAGGCCTTTATAGCCGTGATTCAGAGATTGGACATCTAACCTGAATAGCTATTTCAATCATCATAAAGGTGCATTTAACTTGTCAACCCAGGGATGTGAACTTGAAATGGGTCAGCACAATATGTGCACTAGGAACCCAAAGTAGCCAATTTCATTCTACAACTAAGAAAGACACAATGCTGAAAGTAAATTGCTTAGAAAGGAACAACATAAATGCTAATCATTAATCATCAACTACACCAAGATGAAATGCATGATAGAAATGAAAATTTGAACCAACAAACAAGACACTACTCTGTTTGCTTTGGCTACAAGAACAGTCACATAATGGAATTCTAGTGGTTGCAGGAATAGTCGGTGCCATATTCTTAACTAATTATTGAACAAAAAGTAATACTAGACTAATACTAAACTAAAGGATGGATTACTCACCAAGTGGGCCTCCTTGGATAAGTATCCTCTAAAACTAATGAGAACTCAGATGCTCAAACTTAGAATTTCATTTCCTTCACTGGAATTCATGAGTACAAAAGAATAGCATAATTGTATTGTTGAAAACTTAAGAATGCAAGTACAATCTCAGATCACACAACCTTAAGAGAAGGGGAATCTGATTCTTATTTATACTATCAGCTAAACAAGGTAGTCAACTCCATGATCTGGGAGGACACCATTTAGGGAAAATAGAGAAAGTGGGGTGGCGGTTATGCATGCATGTAATCTGGTCAGACATGCATGTCCAACCATAGATTTAGCACTGCAATAACGTGCATGTTTTCCCAACATCAATAAAGACCACTACAAGGCGGTTACATTTGGTTTGCATGGGGAATCTACTATTTTTGACCTCTTTTGACCTTTGAACGATTCCCTTGCTGGACATTATGGTGCATGCCCAACTGGTGGTGTCTTCCTCAATTTAGTATCCTCAATTAGATCTGCATGGTAGTGTTAGTACGCACAATAATTGCATATCTGTAACCACCTTAAATAACATTCATTAATCACATGCAAGATTAATATAGACAGTCCATATAACATGCCATTATCATTAAAGGTTTGTAGGAACAAGATTAAGCCCAATATCTATAGTTTGAGGAAATATCATAAAAGTATCAACACTTATCATCAAAGTCCATGATAACTTCAGCAACTAAATCACAAATTCTACCCAAAATGAGACCATAAACTAGACTCATCAATATGTGTATTCATATATGTATTGCGCATTGATCTATAAATTCTAATACTTCATGATTATTAATATTGCATTGCAAGGGGATGTTGATCATTTTGATTATCTTTGAGTCCATTATGGTGTGGAAAATATACCAATGCAACAATGTAACAATCAATGTCATTAACTATGCTTATGCTATAATTATTTTTAAATAATTATTATTTTTATATAACGATTGCATAAAACTGTGAGTTTAATGTTTTGGCTCCACTCTATATTGAGGAGCTTAGTGAAATTGTTGTGGTGGTATAGATATATATACTATTGTTTAAATGCCAATGTGAATATTGTGTAGCTACAACATGATATAATGAAGGTAGCAAAAGTTTTACATTATTCAAATGCTTTTGTTAGACTTAAAAAGATGTGGATATTCCATCTATGGTGGTGCAAGTTAAGCATAGATTGATGCAAGGAGAACCATGTTATGAACCATGACAATGTCCATATTATGCTATGAGATAGCTAATTTTTGAAACTATTTCTTGCATTAATCCGTATCAAATCACTCTTAAAAGTGATATGGTATATTGGTAAAATTGACTGGGATAACTAATTGTTCAAACTATTTCTTCATTATGTAATATTTTGAAAGATAATTTATATCTTTGCAACTGCTTGGTAACTACCTAGCCATGAGTGGTCATCAGATAACTAATTTAAGTCACCCAATCTAGAGGATATACTATGCATCAATCACTTGTTTTGAGTACACTAGTAGTAGAGTTAGAGGTGATCTAAATATTCTAGTAGAAGGAACTAGTGCAACAACCAAAAGTAAAAGAGAAAGAGCAACTCATTTAATCGTGCCAATTCTGAATACAAGCATGTTATTTTCTTGAGTCTATTGTAGTCTTTCATGTGTTATTTTAAGATTTCAAAGGGTTTACCCTAAGCCAGATATAATGCATACATAACTATATTATATGAAAGAGTGCAAGTGTTTTACTTAATCCAATTATAATACATTCATGTCTTTATTCTATGAAAGGTCCCATGCGGTTAGTTGAACTAGTTGAGATGCAACCATGGTTATAATCCTTTCTTGCAAGCATCTTTGTTGCTACTTTAACCAACCAAGCTAATTTAGCTTAGTTTCATGATTCTTGAAGAACACAATTCTTAATTGATTCTTTTATTATAGGAGAAATGGCTTAATATCTTTTCAGTTGTGAGTTTTTGTAGAGAGAGAACAAGGTAAATAGTGTTCAAGAATGTGTGAGGGTAGAAAATGGACATGGATTACAACAATGAATTCAATTAATAAACTCAAGAACACAAATGAATCCAAACCTACAAACAATCTTACCATCCCATGGTGGAGTATATTTGTATTGATTTGATATGTTGGATTTCCTTTCAACACAAAGCCTCCATGATTGCAAAAGCTTGATATATATGATGACCTAGAAAGCAATGGTGAATGCTCAATTTGCTCAAGAATCAATTAGACATGATCTCTTCACAAATTCTCTAGATGAATTATGAGAGGGATGAGGGTTTTTTTATAGATTTGGAGAAATTAGATTAAGGGACAGGATTGAGTTTTAAACCCCACAAAGAAGGGTTGAGATTGATCCTCAACACCCACAAAGGAGAGTGAATAAAGGAAGATGGATGAATGAGAGTTGTTAGAACTCAAGCTTGCTCCACCATCTTAGGAAAGCGGTTAAGATATGGGTAAAATCACAAACCTATGTCACACTTTCGGCCAAATAAATAGTTCCAAGTGAACTATGTTCGGTTGGAAATGTTTCGGCCGACTAGGTTTCAGCCAAAATCATGTGGCATATACTGGCACACAAGGTTTCAGCCTAATATGTTTCAGATGAAAGCAAAAAAATAAATTTTCCCTTTTGCAATTTTGAAATTGGCTTTCAAATCGGCTTATTTA
This sequence comes from Sequoia sempervirens, assembly GCA_007258455.2. Classification (NCBI taxonomy): domain Eukaryota; kingdom Viridiplantae; phylum Streptophyta; class Pinopsida; order Cupressales; family Cupressaceae; genus Sequoia; species Sequoia sempervirens. The sequence goes on along the minus strand of VDFB02000010.1, from coordinate 24,511,448 downwards.
CACTTTCGATAGAAACTTGTTTGGCCAAAACTGTCTAGTTGGCATCCTAGTTGGTAGCCAACTCAACTTTTTTCAGAATTTTCTGAAATTTCAACTTTAATATTTATTCAGTTAGAATGATGTTTTTGAAAAAAATAAAAATACCCTTTTGTAGAGCTCGGAGTGGTGAATCCAAATATATAATTTTTTTAATATTTTGATTAGTTTTAATATATTTTATTTATAAAATAATGCAAGTAGGTTGTTAAAATTAAAAAAGAGGTTGATTAGAAATTAAAAAAATAGTAAAAAATATTAAAAATTTTAAAAACTTATATGGGGCACAAGAGGAGAGAGTCTTCTTCAAAAGGGTATAATTTTTTTTTGAAAATGATTAAAAAAATTGAAAATAGTTGATGGCCCGTGAAAACTGTCAAATTCTGACATGTTTGACTTTAAAACGTTATTATGAGAAAAATATACATCAAAATTTTATTTTATTTTTCCATGCACAAGATATTGAAGCTACCTATTTGGAGAAAAAAATAAGGGAGAAATGAAGTATTTTTCAATTTGTTTCTTGACGGCCCGTGAAGTCACTCTTTTTTGAAATTTTCAGCATTCCAAAATCTGTCCTTAAATTGATAAAAACATAATGAAAACAATTTTATTTTTTTAAATTTAAAAAATTACAGGAATAAACTTCATCAAAATTTCTACATTTCATTAGTTTACACCATTTTGAAATTCAAAACATAAAGACCACTTTTATGCGGTCGAAGTTCAGATTTTTTTTTGCTGTTGGTTGATTCCTTTATAAAGTGTGACATAGGTTTGTGCTTTTACCCATATTTAAGATCAAGGGATTATAATTGATTTCAAGATCAAGGGCTAAAGATGATTGAGACAAGTTGGTTGAAATATTTTGAAATGGAGTATTCCTCAAGAATATGCTTTTTGTAGAGAAAATAGGGTAATTAAATAATTAGAATTATTTCATTCATGTGACAAGAAGATTAAAGGGTAGGATAATTAAATAGTCAATAATTATTTAATCATGATGGGATTGGAAGAATTATAGATGATATTAATTAGACGATTAGAAATTATTCAATTAGGGTGATGAAAGGGGAATTAGTGATGAAATAGATGAATTAATTAAAAAATTCAAGATCATTTAATTAATAGAGAGAAATAGGGTTAATTGTTGAAAATGATGTTAAAAGAGGATTAGTGATGCAAATGAAGTGAAATGCAAGGATGAGGATAAAAATGATGCCGGTGATGGAAAAATGCAATTTAGGATGTGTGATATGATGGAGCTTCCCAAAAAAATTGTAATTTCTGAGGATCCCATGGATTTGGTCTACACATTAAACCCTTATCCTCATGGTTAGGACAAGGTTTTATCTTTGAAAACCCTCGATCATTCTAATTTCACATTGACTTTCCCTGTCGGTTTCCCATTCTTTAAGTCATCACTTGAGCTATTATATGCGTTTTTCCAAAATGCCAGTCATCTAGTGGGTCATCAACTTTAATATTTCCCTAAAGTTGGGTCTTAATATTTCCCAAATGACTTAAGCTTAAGTCATTCATCCGTGAGGGTCAAATCACCATCAGCCTAACAATGGCCCCTTTTTTAATGCTAACATTGTTGTGTGTGCAGGTTTAGAGATTTGAGATCATGGGAAAGGATCCTGGCCATACCCCACCAACTCGCGGATGTTAAATGCCGACTGGTTATGTGGTGTGAGGACAATAAGATGAGGATGCATGTCTTTATATGGATGTGTGGCCCAATCTCCACCATTTGGCTCACTACCCGTGGTTCTAAACTGATGGCAAAGATTAAGAATTGGGAACAATCTCTGTCGTTCCCCCCGAATCGCAAGGAAAAAGTGAATGCTTGTTAAAGGATGCAGGAGTAGTGAGATATCCCAACACATGGATTAATCCACCAAGTTTGTGAAATGGATGAAACTTGTTAATGAAGGAGTTGTCATCTAATTTGGATTGTTTCTATTAGCCAGAGACAAATGAATGAAGAACTATTGGAATTCAAACCCAGTCAGTCCAAAGTGAGCTGCTTGATCTACCATCTCATCAAGTGATCACTGGTTAACATTCAAAATTGATAAACAGACACATGATAGCCGTTTCATTTTGCAACCGGTGGGAATTAATGATCTTCTCTTTGCAAGTACGATCAAATTGATCTTCGTACATGTGGAGACTTAATTTTTGGTAATCGTGAAGTATGATATGCAGATTTCCATGCACTTGGGAAATAAACAGTGACAATATGCATGCCAACGAATTTCCCAGTTTGTGCATGTGTTTTCATTGAGCATTGATGATTTCTATTATCACATTGTTCAATAAATATAGGTTGAGAGTTGCTATTTTCGCCATCACAATTAGTCATCAAGTCTTTTGAGTTTGTGCAGGAAGCAAATATTACAAGTGTAGATTCTTTGAGTTGCAGGATGAATAAGTTTGGCACTTCATTTGTTCCAGTATGAAGGTCTCCTCAACTCAATTTGCAGAGGTCTCATGGCAAAGACCTGGAGCATACAAAGGGAACTCATAAGGATATCCATGGCGAGAAATTTGTACCTGTCCTTACTAGATGTAGCCATCGACTGAAGGGCCAAGCTACGAGATCAGAAGTAATGGGAGAAAAAGAAAAAGAATCTGTTGGGTCCTCCAATATAATTCAGAGGAAAATTTGATATGGTCATGGTTCTTTTGGATGACAAAACTCACCCATTGATGTCACAGACAACCTGTCTGAAAGTGAAACAGAGACAGACTCTGGTTATCACCAGTATCTCGCGACTCTGGGTCGGGTTCCATCCCTTGGAGCGGAGGTATTGTATGTCCCACCTTTAGCTGTCAAGACTCCTATTGGGCAAGATGGTGTTGTGCTGAAACAGGACAAAGATGAAGAAGGAGTTGAGGTTTCTTCTCCATCTCTAATGATGACGTGAAGTGGGCACGTGTATCATGGATTCTGTGCTGGTGGCGGTAAGTCTTAAGATTGTTGAAAAGGTGGTGTGTGGAATGGAAAATTTTGTACTGTTTGATAATCTCTGTGGCAGTTGCTTTTTCTCTGCGTGTGTGGCTGGTATTTTTGAGGTGCTTGATGTTGACTGTGCGCTCTTGTAGAAATATGAACGTTGGATTTGTTACTTACTTGGCAGTTGAGGAACATTTTGGTGGCACTTTACTTTTCCCTTTTTGGTGGCTATTGCAATTTTAGTTTCCCTATTTCAATGTGCTACTACAAAATCAACATGTGGGGAATTTTGAAATGTAGATGAAATTTGAAGTGAAATGAAATTTTTGTGATGTAGTATGCATTTCGAGTCGGAAGCTTGTCTGCTCCCTTACATTATAAAAGGGAATTCATGGCTCATTTGTAGGGGGTTCTAATCTTTTGAGTCTTTAGGTCCAATAAACGAGAAGGGTAGAAATTAGAGAGAATACCAGTAAACGGAATAGTCGAATTGTCTTGGTCTTTGAACTGTGTATATGTAAATCTTAAATAATTTTATAGAAATTAATGATATCAAAACAAATTTCAAGCATAATTCATATACTCTTCTCTGTAAATCATCTTGCAAATTTTGAATGCAATATCAAGCATATTTTGTTCATCTTCAAATGCTTCGTTTGAATGCATGCCTTTATTTCTGCTTTGGTTCAAAGAATTGATTAAATGCTTAAATGAGGTCATGAATTTGTGAGGATTTATAGAGGATTTGGTAGGAAGTGATGTGTTATGCACAATAAATTTTCATAATGCAAGGCCTTATGAAAATAGTCTAGAATTATCAGATTTAAAGAATCTCTATATAACTGATTGTAAGATGCATGACTCCATTTCCCAATTGATGAAGACACTAGTCTATTTTTCATGGTATTTTCCATTTGAATAATAATAATAATAGTATATCAGACCGTGGATTTAGGGTTAGAATACAAATTTCTTAAAATTTACTTACTATGAGGCATGTGTGTGAAAACATTCCCTTGTTCCTGGTAAATTGATAGTTATTTGCTTGAAGATTAGCCAACTTTAAAGTGAATTATGTTGTTTACCTCATAGGAACCGATCTGTGATTTGCTATGTCATTTATTGAGATAGTCAAATGAAATGTTATAAGGAACACCCTCTTAGGTCCCACAGAGCCTAAAGTGTAGAAGATTTTAGTCTTTGATTGAATCTTGTCAGTTGGCCATTCATTTTAAGGGTCTTGAATATAGGAGTTGGCTACTCTTTAGAGATCCCTTAGGTGTACTAGGAAAAACACCAACATGATATATGTTAGGGCATTTTTGCATGTCTACATTTTGCCCCTGTTTGACACAATGTACTTGCTATGTTGTTTTAAAGAATTAATGCTCATATTAGGATTAATTTTTTTTATGATGCCCCACTATGCCCTGACAGTTAGCATAAGGATGATAGGATGTTGGGTTGCCCCCTCGAGAGGTCGGCTAGAAAAAAATATATTTTTAGTTCGAGCTTGTGACAAGGTTCAAGAGTAGTTTAGATACATAGAGGACAAAAAATTAGGTCCTATGGGTCATGTCTAATATTTAGGATGATCCCAGGTGCTCAAAATTTAACCTAGGAGGGTTTCCAAGGGTAAAAATTAGGGTTTGGGGGGTTAAATAGGAAATTAGGGTTCGTTTACTTGTCATTTGCACACTCAGTCTTAGGTGATTATTGCTTTTTGAGGATTTTCTATTACAAATGTGCATTCATGATGGAGAGAGTTTTGAGAGCACCACATAGAGCAGACGTGGTCCATTAGTACCAATGGCCAATTAGTGCAGGGGTTGTGGTATGTACACTTTCTATTTTTTTTTTGAGTTTTCATGTTCTTGTGATTTTAAAGTTAAATGAAACAATAGTGATAATCTTAGGGTGACCACTATAGTACCAATTAGGATGATTGTTTTCGTTAAACTAGGTTGCTATTGTAAAAGTAGGTCGTAGTTGTAAAACCTTGCTACTTTTGTAAGGCTTCCTTTGTGAAACTCAACCACGTGGTAGAAAAATTTATGGAAAAGGCCTCTATTGTTGAACTCGACCGCTATCATAGCAAAAAAGGGCTCGCTATCATTAAAGAAAGTCACTGCCATCTTGAAACAGGGCCACTATTGTTTCAAAAGAAGCTTGCTATTGTTTAAAAGCACTGTTTAAGCTAGTTTGATTGTAAATTTAGGTTCTTGACTTGATTTTCTAGCAATATTTTAACACTATGGGTTGAATGTTTGTAGGTCATTCTACGTCAGTTGTATTCAAGAGAGTGGAGACCTCGACTATTAGATGGCATAGCTAGGTTTCAAGAGCTTGAGAGGGACTTCTTGGATGTAGTTGGTCTAAGGTACATCACATAAATGCCAGAGATTAGAGCACATGTAGGGTGATGATGACAGCCTTGGTCGAGCAATGGACATCAATGACTGCGAAATTCCACCTACTAATAGGGGAGTGTACTGTTACTTTAGAAGATGTATGAAGAATCTTGTTGATCCCGATCCACAAAGAGCTCATTATGTATGATGTCAAGAGGGGTACTCTGGTGGTGCAGATACTCCTAAGTGTACAACAACTATAGGTTGTTGACTTGGGGATTGATTTGTCACCATTCATTGATGATCTAGATCCAATGGTTATAGTGTTGGCAGACTGATTATCGAGCCATTGATTCCTGACAGGAGATCATGAGGATTACTAGTTGGATGGAGTATTTGTATTGAGATGATGATGGAGCATAGGACCATATATTCTTGGGTCCCTTGCGTTCTTGCTCATTTATATTGGGATATGCATGAGGCCGTGTACCATAGAGGGAGCAGTATTTTAGTAGGAATTAATCTTCTACATGTGTGGGCATGGGAGTGGATAGGTATCACTAGGCCTAAGGGGATAGACCAGAGGCATCTTGATGATCCTTATTCATACAAATATTTATATTATCTTCACTACACATAGCCTGGGTTACTGCCATTTTGGAGAGATATCTTTGATGATATGATAGATTTCATATGGAAACCATACCTTGGTTGCAAGGCTTGGGTAGATGACCATGATTATTTGGTTTACTATCGTTAGATGAGATATTTGATCTAAAAAGTGGATATTATTCTTGAGAGGCACCTCCTTGACAAGGTTCTTCATTAGTTTGGAGAGAGATAGACCTGACTTGGGGATGATTATCATGTATGTTATGCACACACAACCAGAGAGGTCAATGCATGGGAGCCTAGAGTAGATTTGGGCAAATCTATTGCAGAGTTTAGAGCATTGACTCCCTTCGGTTGAGGTTGGGTAGTCATTTTGCATGATCCTAGTAGGACCAAATATTATGACACATGGTGGGCCCACTGACATCCAATGAGGTTCACTATCCCACTCGATAGTGTGGCAGTAGGATGAGGGATAGTGATAGGTCAATTGAGGAGAAGTGGCATAGTCGGGTGCAGAGTAGATTGATAAATACTTTAGATCACCTATGAGCAACACTAGAGGGATCAAGATGGATAGGATGATGATGGCCAACAATGTGATGTTCAGGTGCCCTAGGATGAAGGGGATCAACAATAACAATAGCAACAAGTTATTAGATAGGTTCCACAAACACCTCCACCTCAATGAGACATGGCTGTGAGAATAGATTAGCTTACAACCGAGAGAGATCAAGCTGTACAAGATCGAGACAATAGAGTTGGGGAGCGAGATGTAGAGTTCACTTGTAGAAAGGAGCTCAGATTGTTATCCTCACCATAGAGAGAGATCAAGTCAAGACTAAGAGAGATAGTCTAAGATAGGAGAGGGATTCACTGAGATAGTAGTTGGATGCCAAGAGATAGTAGAGGATGGCATTAGAGCCTTGAGAATGACATTAGGCCAAGCGTGATCAGTTTATTGCAGAGGTTACTTATTATAGGACCTTATATGAGTCCCAGGTACCTAGAGCTCAAAGATGAACTTGATTCAAGGTTCCTATCTTAGCAATAGATGCAGAGTCTTTGGGGGGACAATCATTTACACACCTCTAAGACATCCTATAGGTCCACTCCTTTAGCCTCATTAGTCTTTAGCTCACATCCAGAGATTAGAACATGACGAGGAGCAGTGAACGTCACCTCTACGGGATGGAGAGCATGGTTGTTGATATGAAATTTATGTTGTTTCATCATAGACTCGATATAGACATTATTTTTGTATATACATTCATCAACTAGTTTTTGAAGACTCGTATATATTTTTGATCTCATTTGATATTGTATCACACATGATATTGATGACATTGATGTACTTGGTATACTTGATATTTCCATTTTTATGATTACGAGATATGCTATTTTTTGATGTAGCATATGATGTGTTATGTGATTCTTATGAGATGTTTATGTTTATTCTTATACTAATGGATGTATGATGATATGCTCATTTTTGTACTTTTTGATTCTTTGATATGATATGGATGATATTATGATTTATGATCTTCTATGATATGATGGATATGATATGCTAATGAATTTATGGATGCAGGATACAAGTGGTACTAATGATTTTGTGATGTAGGATGGAGAGGTTAGTAAGAATAAATGTTAGTAGGATTAGATGATAGAAGAAAATACATGATTTGATCTATTTTTTGAAAATCCATAGATTATGATTGATGTACGAGATGCATTGATTAGTCATTGATGATGATAGATGATGTGAAACGTGATGAGTTTTTTTTCCTTCATGGAGACTAAGTGATGTTTAGGAATCCTTCTTAATATAGAAAATAGACATGATGCACTAGGGTATTAATGACCAAGGTAGTTTTGTATCCATTGTATGGACTTTGACTCTACAAATAAGGATTATTCTTGCTCATACCAGACATATGAAAACCCTATTAGAGTGTATGGGTGAGAAGTTGAGAACATTTTAGACCAATTGCACAGAGAGGTATGACGAACCTAACATGCCACTACTACATGAATTGCCCCAAAATGACTTCCACACAAATAACAAAGCAAGTATTTTCCATGGTTGTAGTGCAAAAATATCCAACAAATAAAGAAAAAGAAATTGATGATCAATGCCCTTGGTTTCCTTCCTCTCTAAATCCTTATGGACATCCTTGAGAGATCCTGGGAATCATACAAATAAGATAAATCAAAGATAATATCACAAAAGATAAAAAAATGTTACTGCATCACTTGCCATAGTTGTTTTGATGTTCAAGGATGCTATCCATCGATGATGTCTATTGTAAGTGTAGATACCCTAAATTTTTGTAATTGGTGAACAACACTATTTTACTAACTTTCACCCTTCTTCCCTAAATGATTAAATAATACATTATTATTTAATTATCAAATTTTATATTCATCTATTAGTTAATTGGTTTAACAATTATTTAATTAATTTAATATATCATCATTAATCTAACTTTTATTCCTCTTGATTAATTAAATTAGCACAAGTTATTTAATTATGTTGCTAATATACCATATTCTCATAAATCAATTTTTTTTTTTTTTATTAGCTCGGTAAAGCAAGTTTTGAAGGGGCCTTGAAACCCTTTACAAAAAAGATAGTTGTTTCAAAAGATAAACACATAGATCAACAAACAACCAACACACAACAAAACATCAACAAAATAGTTTCCAAAAAAAGAGGAACAAGAACAAAAAATATAGATTCTTCAGAATATTAGCAATGTCCATGTTGCTTTCAATTATCTTCTGATGTACATCCATAACTTCAAAAATCTCTTTGATAGGGACCCCAACTTGTAGCTTAGTTTTGTTGTGGGTCCTAGCATTGGGCCCCAAAACACTTACCTCTTTAATCAAAACATCATGCGAACCAACAACATTCCCAGTAGTAGCCTTACCAACCAAATCTTCCTCCATCAACTGCCTATTCCTAGCAGTGTCCTTATCACTCTGAGCTTCCTCCATCCATTTCCTAGCCTTCTCATTGAGGATAGTAAGGCCCTTCGCTTCATTCCTTGTAACAGATTTTGTCACTTCAACAACCTTATCCAACTTCATGTTGACCCATTCCATCTGTTCTTGCAAGGTCACAATCCTTTGTTCAAAAATTTGCTTCAACTTAAGCATCTCATCAGCAACAATCTTTAAAGCATCAAATAGCTGGTTAACTTGAGCCTATAGAGAGGACTTCAAAGTATTCCCAACTTTACTAACAACCCCCCGAACCTTCACATTGGTCATATTAAGCTCATGGAAAGCCCATTTGAACAACCTAAACAAGGAGATAGTACCCTCCTTTGCTAGATCCAAAACATTAGGAAAACCCTTCCAATTAAAATTAAACACATCCATGGCCTCTGCTTCACCCTCCTGGGATACACTATTCAATTATTGGTTGTCAATTACCTCTTTCCCTTTAGCCCCAACCACCAACATCTGTATTTTATGAAGAGAGTTTGCAATATCATCCATTACAAACCTCCTTCTATTCTACATCTCCTTCCCCTCTTCAGGGATATCCATTATATCCTTCCTGCCAACATTAGGAGGAGAATCAACAAACTCCTCTTGCACAGGGCTACCAGTCTACTTAGCCAACTTCTTAATACTTCCATCCTTCAAAACTTTTTTTCTCTTAGACCTAGACATAGGGGGCATAGAAATATTTTCCCCAACAACAACTTTCATTTCTTTCATGAGGGTCGAGGGGGCATCTATCCCAATTTTATAGGGTTTGTCACCAACCCCCTCCTCACTACAAGTTTCATACTCTGCATAAGTAGGGGCAGGTTTACCTTTTTTACCACTCTTACTAGAAGCAGGGGTTGCTAATAGACTTCCATAGAAGCCTCTGACTCAGGTTCATAATTCTCATCCTCATCCGACCCAGTCTCCTCCTACAATTCCACTTTCTTCTTTTTCCCTTTAGGAACTTTCTCAGGTTCCTCCTCTGATACAGTCTCATACTCCAATTTCAATTTATTTTTCTTTCCTTTAGGAGCCATCTCAAGCTTCTTAGGAACCACATAAGACTTGGCATAATCCAAAATTAAGAGAATTAAACCAACACGTGGCACAAGATTTTTAGTATTTCGCTTGTGATCTTTAATTCCACTTTCAAAAGATGCCAACAGATAGAAAGAAAAATAATCTTTCTTCTTGTGTCTAAAGTGATTCATAAGGACAAAATGATAACCAAAAATAGCAAAGAACCGGCCTTCTAAGGTTATATACCCATGATGCTCACAATAAGGTCTTCATTAATGTCAAATTTAGTTCCACCCAACCTCAAAACCATGTTATGCCAGCCCTTGACAAACAAATCCATCGTCTTCAAATCATTCCCATGGAGCCGCTCAAAATACGGCGTAATCCCACCCAAATACAACCTTTCCCACACTTTGGTCTTAGATTTCAAGGCGTCACATGAAAATGGCTCAGCCCTGTTTCTAACTCTACCCATGATCACAGACTCAACAAAACTGAAGAGCTTGAAGACTTTGCAGAAAATTAGAAGAAGCCTCGAGAACAAATGAAAAAATTACCCACAATCTATGTGAAAATGACAAGGTGGTACAGAGTAATTATTGACCTTGAAGGCCACCCCATACAAAGGATACTCAAATTATCATTAGCTGAAGCATGATCCAAATCTAGATCACCCCAAAGGATAATCTACCACGTGAATAGGGACATGTGAACACAATTCATAATGAAGCCGACACCCACCTTAACATTTTTGGTAATCATTATTTAGACAAGCAAGGGCCTCAAAAGGAAGGGGATCATCCTCTTCCCATATCCTATGACTTCCAACACCAATATTAGGAAAGAAATTCACAAGACCATTACCCTCCCTAAAAGTATGAGAAATATAAAATTCATCAAAATAATTCAAAATATTAATCACATCCAAGATAAGGGATTTAACACTCCAAGAGGGAGGAGTAGATTTCTTCAAGTTTTTAATAAAATTTAACAAATCTCCATCTAACCAAACCTTTCTAAAGCCTTTAGAGTGAGCCAACTTCAACCCATAATAGGCAGCTAAAGCTTCCGCAAAGTGGTTTTTCTAGGTTCCTAAAGGGAGCGCCACAATGAAAACAAACCTACCATTAGAATTTCTCAACACTCCGCCACAACCAACAGGTCTTGGATTACCTTTAACAGCTCCATCAAAATTGAATTTCACCCAACTAGTAGGGGGAGCCTTCCATACCACATCATCTCTTGAAGCCTTATCTCTTTTCAAATTAAGAGAGATATCACAAGGTGGCAACTTCCAATTATGCGTGCAATAGAAATTTCACCTGACAGAAGCACAATATTAGGGCCATTTTGAAAAGAAACCTCAAAAATAAAATTCTCCTTGATAATCACACAAATCTTTTAAAGGGAAGATGGAAGGAAGAGCAGAGTCCTAAATTTTTTTTTGTTACATTCCAGCCAAATACCCCAAGCAAGGTGAGGAATAGAGAGAGACCAAAGAAAAAGCAGGGCAGGATTAGAGGAGGTGTCACCCATTGAGACCACACTTCCCCAATGGTGCAGGGGCACCATAGGTCTTCCTCCCTCCAAGGGGTCAAAGTTAGCCATTTTTTTTGTTTTGTGATGTTTTCATGTAATAAGGTCTAAGAAGACCATTTCATGTGTGTTAGAGTTGTTTTTGAGTCATTAGGGGTGAGTTAGTGTGTAGATGCAAAATATTGCAATGTTGCCAAATGTTGTCAAATGCAACTTTTGCAATTTTGTCATAAAAGTGAACATAATGATGTTGTGTTAGTATTTAATTTGAAAATTGGTTGTAACCATTGGGGGGTGGTTGGAAATTCCTTAAAAGGCCTTGTATCATCGACCATGAGATTGGGTTTTTGGAGATTTGAAGATTCTAGCAATAAAAACTTTGTTTTCTGCATATTTTTGAACGTTCTTTGTTGCTACATTGAATCGTATGATTCTATACAGTCTAGGAATGCTCTAAATCCAATTATGGTTGATGGTACATTGATTCTACTTTCTTTTTCCACTGGTTGCATATGATTTCATTGTGTTTTGAGTGAGTTGTGAGCATTTTCCTGTAGATTGGTTGAAACCCTAGTTAGGATGACCAGTGAGGAATAAAATGTAATAAAATCCATTCCACCTAGTAGAATCTTTTGAAACTTGGTGGAATGGATGATGTTGATGTACTCTTTGATGTTCCTAGGTTACAAATATAGAGGATGGCATTTGGCACATGCGATAATGCTTGAAAGGTTTGATACCTTCATGTATTAGACCTAGAGGCCTTAGTGTTTGGAGAAAATTGATGAATGCCATTGGGGAAGTGATTCTTGATGTAGGAGTTGATGAATTTGGCCATGTGTGACATGTGGAGAGTGTTAGAATGGGTGTTGAGAGATTTTGAAGCATTGAACCTATCTGTACCTAGCATACTTGCCTAATTAGGCCTATTCAGGAAGAGGACAGTCAAGTTTTGACCCAGTCCGTACAAAGGAACCTTGTATAACTTTGAGATATGTTTGTGAATGGGAAAAAGGGTATCTAGAACTGCTCTTATATCTTGAGTACCATGCTTGCGCTGCAAGTTATGTCTGAAAAATCAATTTTGAAAGGCTACTAGCGTAAAGGGGTAGTTTGTGAAGGAAAGGTCATTGGTTGATGTGTGAGGGATCTTGTGAATGGTTGTCTAGGTGAGTTTGATAGGTTAGAGACCAAAGGGTCCTTATGGGTGATTGTGGGTTGTGGTTACCCTTGAATGGATTGTTGCTTTGAAGATCAAATGTCTACCCTTGTTGAAGAAGTCTTCCCTATCATGATAGTCTTTGAACTTCGAGAGATGAATGAAACCATTGTTGTGAAATATGGTATCAACCATATAACTTCTACCCCTACTTTGTATCACCCAATCAAGGAAGGAAACACTTAGTTTAGATTCCAAAGAGAAAGAACATGAGCCCACACCTCCCTTACATATCTGCATGCAATCAAGAGATAATAAGAATCCTCTACATCTTCTTCACATAGAAAGCATTTGTTGGGAAGCATAAAACCTCTCTTGACAAGATTATCAGTAGTTAAGACCTTATTCTAGAAAAAAAATCCAAAAAAAAGATTCATTTTGGGAATCAATTTAGACCAAAGGGAGGCCCAAAAGGGGACATGGCCAACAAAAGAAACTTGAAGAGAAAAGGCCAAAGACACAAAAAAATTACCATTAGAAGAAAGCTTCCAAACAATCTTGTTAGTCGGGACATAAGAAGGAATATGAACAGAGGAAAGAGCATTAAAGAGACCTTCCAAGCTAGGTTCCACCTCATGCAATCTTTTCCATTGCAACCATCCATATAATCAACAACAAATCTGCCAAACCTCTGAATACAAGTATCCATAAAAGGAAGGGCCCAAGGCTCATCTTTGAGCGGCCTATTGCTAAACCAAAAATCATCCCAAAAGAGAATTCTCCTCCCATTCCCCAACTACTAATGCAATCCTTTTGAAACAATATTTTTGGCCTTAACAATACAGTTCCAAAGAGCAGAACTAGATGAGGGAGAGAAGCCACTAGACAACAATTCCCTTATAAGATCCACACCTTGAAGATATTTTCCCATATAATACGAGGCCACTCACTATTAGTAGAAATTAGGTTCCACAATTACTTAGCGGGTAAAGCCATATTAAGCTCTCTTATTTTACGAATGCCAAGACCACCCAAAATTTTAGGCCTACAAACATCATCCTAGGAGACTAGATGAATTCTCTTCTTCTCTTCCACCCCAGACCAAAGGAATTTTTTTTGAATACCTTCCAACTTATCCAAAAATTTGTGACATATAAAATAGGCTGAGAGCATAAATTGGAATATTCTGAAAGGTAGATTTAATTAATTGCACTTTCCCAACTTGACTTAGTAGCACACCTTTCCAACCAACCAATTTAGAGTTAACTTATCAATCAAACCCCGCCATAAAGAATTAGAGACCATATTAGAACACAGGGGAAGGCCCAAGTAAGATGCAGGAAGCTCACCAATTTAACATTGCAAAATCCTCACAATTCTATGATGTCGATGATCAGGAGTGTTAAGAAAGAAAATAACACTTTTAGGTAAGCTAATCTTTTATCCTAAAGCAGCCTCATATTTATGCAAAATAAGTTTAATAGTTTAGGCTTCCTTAATAAATGATTCCCCAAGCATTAGAGTATCATCGAAGAACTGTTGATTGGAGCAAATATGGTTCCGAGATGAAGGAGATAATCTAGTCATCTGACCAATAGTAATAATCTTTGAATGAGGCGACCCAGAGATTCAACCATGATAATAAAGGGAAAAGGAGAGATGGGATCTCCCCATCTCAAACCCCTTAAACAACCAAAAAGAGGAGAGGGGGAACCATTAACAAGAACAAATAACCTTAGGAAAGAGATTAGTTGAAGCACCAAAACCACCAGTTTCTCCCCAAAACCAAAAGCTTTCAGAATCTTAGGCAGAAAGCTCCAGTCAATTCTATCATAAGCTTTAAGCAAATCAAGCTTCAAGAGAAAACTAACATGCTTATTAATAGATAAAGAGTGAATATTCTCATGAACAGTAAGGATGGAATCAAGAATTTTCCTACCCACCACAAAACCATTTTGCTAGGTTGAAATAATTTGGGGAAGAACCTTCTACAATCAATTAAATTGTTATTACTTAATAATTTGATTAAATCCCTTTCCCCTTTCTAAACCTGAATAATTAAATTAATTATTAAACATCATTCAAAAAGGTAAACAAATAAATACTTTATTTATTAATGTCAAACATGACTTGTGCATTCATCCCTAAATATTAATTTTAATTATTCAATTAATTAATTATATTTACCCCTTTTATGATTGAGCAAATCATGACCACTGATTTCTCACTCTAATTGAGTGACTAACTCATCTATTCTTCAATCCCAATCTATTTCACTCTAATCAAACCACTCAATCTATTTCATCAATCCCACTAACTACTCAACTTGATTTCTTCAATCACATAGATTATGCAATCTAAATCCTTTGATTATACAATTAAAATCCTTAATTGGATCAATCACAAAAGCTAACTGAGTAATATATTTCCTCTTAATGGTCTCAACCGTTGATCATGATTTTGTAGTGTTGCATCTTGATTGTTCATCTCGAACAAGAAATCTATAAAACAACCTTCTACCTTCTCACAAATCATCTATAATCTTCATAGTGAAGTGTTGAGTGATTAGCCCTTGAGCATATTAAGAGATATTATCACATTCTAGTTCAACATTTTACACACACTGAAGCTTTTGCAACATAAAAAATGGAGGCTTTTTATTGAATCGAGCAATCTGACATCCAAACATCAATACAAACACAACTCCAACATGGGATGGTATATGTTTTAAAGTTTTCAATTCAGTTTATGTTATCTTAGGATTACATTGTTTGATTTCTTAATTTTAGAGCTTCATTTCATGCTCGTATGGGTATGGGATATTGATCTTGTTTTGAATTAAGTTAGTTTAATACAATTGCTTTTCTTTCCTAATGCTTTATTCCCCCTTACAATATTTGGCATGCCCGGTGGGACCTAGGTTCTTAACATTAACATTTTCTTTGAGTTTGATAAGTAGTTGCAAGTTCTCGGTCATTTTTGATAAAACTGGAATGTTTTCGCTCTAAACTTGAACATGCTTGTTTATTGTATTTGGTCGATATTGACCTAAAAAAGGGCACTATTGACCCAAACTAGGTCACTATTGACTTAAACTTGTGTGCTATTGAATTTTTATGTTGCAGGTTTTTGAATAGATATATTTGAACTGACATCTACAGGGGCATTATTAACCTAAACTTGTTTGCTATTGTAGGGAAAAGGGTTACTTTTGTTGTATTTTCTGAATCTGTCAAAATTTTGTAGAACTTCTTTGATTTCACAAGTTTAACTAATGCTAATGTTTGACTGTTTGGTGTTTTGGTAAGTTTCTAACATTGATTATGCAACCCTTGTAGGAGTATGACACATATTTTCATGAGAACAACTAATGGTTTCATTACACGGTTGACAAACGGTCAAAGGACACTTCAGTTTTAAAATAATTTCTTAGTTAGAATACATTTCAAATTGGTGTTTTAAAAATTGAACCCACAACTTTCGTACTTCAATTGGGGTTTCTAAAAATGAAGGAAAACTCTCTCACTTCAATTGGTGTTTCTTAAAATTGAACAAGGAAACTTTTCACATTTCAATTAGTGCTTCCTAAAAATGAACAAGGAAAACTCTCACACTTCAATTGGTGCTTCCTAAAAATGAACAAGGCAAACTCTTACACTTCAATTGGTGTTTCTTAAAATTGAACAAGGAAACTTTTCAGATTTTCAATTGGTGCTTAAGAATTGAACAAAGGCAACTTTTCACATTTCAATCGGTGCTTCTAAAAATTAACAAAGAAAATCTTACTTTTCAAGTTTGATGCTTCTAAAAATTGAATGTCTTTGGTTTTTACCAACACCTTTTATTTTGTTGATGCACAAACTTCTTTATTTGGTTGACAATCGAATGCATTTCATTTTGTTGACCACACTAAAATGGAAAAGGAAATTAGGAACACTCAAATTTTGGTGCTTAAAATTGAACAAATCCATTTTGACTTGCACATTGCTATGTTTTTCCTAAAGTCTCAAACACTTTGAATTTGGTGCACTTAAAAAATCAAATTGATATCTTCATACTTCAAATTTTGGGACTTAAAAAGAAACTACGATGAATTCTATATCGTGTTCTTCATGATTGGCAAGTCGAGTGCATATCCTCTCTCCATACATATTTTGACAATCTTGAGTGATGAGAAACACTTTGGGCTTTTACACTTCAATTGGTGTTTCTTAAAATTGAATAAGGCAACTTTTCAAATTTTCAATTGGTGCTTAAGAATTGAACAAAGGCAACTTTTCACATTTCAATCGGTGCTTCTAAAAATTAACAAAGAAAATCTTACTTTTCAAGTTTGGCGCTTCTAAAAATTGAATGTCTTTGGTTTTTACCAACACCTTTTATTTTGTTGATGCACAAACTTCTTTATTTGGTTGACAATCAAATGCATTTCATTTTGTTGACCACACTAAAATGGAAAAGAAAATTAGGAACACTCAAATTTTGGTGCTTAAAATTGAACAAATCCATTTTGACTTGCACATTGCTATGTTTTTCCTAAAGTCTCAAACACTTTGAATTTGGTGCACTTAAAAAATCAAATTGATATCTTCATACTTCAAATTTTGGGACTTAAAAAGAAACTACGATGAATTGTATATCATGTTCTTCATGATTGGCAAGTCGAGTGCATATCCTCTCCCCATACATATTTTGACAATCTTGAGTGACGAGAAACACTTTGGGCTTTTACACTTTTGTGGTCACCCATTTATTTTTAGGATAAGAGTCTACTAATGAGACACATCTCGCAATGGAGAAATCATATAAGCAACTCTTAAAACAAGCACATTTATTGGCGAGCTATATAAAAGTGACAAAATTGTAAATGAAAATAGCTTCAATCCACGACGATAACATACTGCACCTAATCCTCATTAGGACTTATGGGCTAGGCAGGAATGGTTTAATACCTTAAGTGGCTTGTAGAATGGTAATATCTGTCTCGGTGTTCATGATGTGTCATTAAAAACCTTATTTTAGAAGCCATCCTTGTTTTCCAAAATGTCCTTTGAAAGTGGTGCATTGGAACTTTGCTTCTGAGAAGTTACTTACCAAGTACAATTTATGGTTTTACTCTATAATATTTGTATGTAAAATCGTCACTTCAAGGCATGAGGTAAGCCTGCCTAAAAGAATGTACCTACTTAGTGTGAGAAAAATGATTATTTTACAAGTTATTGGGTCTCATATTATCTGTTGTATGCATCACTTGCCATCAAAACATTAGATTGAACAAACATTTCAAAGTTGTGAAAATTTTCCAACAAACTTCCATCACAAAAAGCTGACAACAAAATTGAATAGAGTCACTATTGCAATTTTTTCTACTGCTATTGACCTAAAAGTTGCTCAATGTTGCTCAAAATTGTCACTTTTGTTGTTTCTTTTTATGATAGTCACTGACAAAAGAGGGCTGCTTTTGAAAAACTTGAGCACTTTTTACCTACACAGAGTCTCTATTGCAAACATTATTGCCGTTGATTTGAACATTACTGTTGTTGATCTAAATATTGTTGTTGTTGCTCAAAATTTAAATGTTACCACTATTGACCTAAAAGATTTCCGCTATTGCCCTATTTTTTGGTGCAAATAAAAAACTAATCCAAAACTACTTAATCATCCATCTTTATGAAAACAAAAATAGTTAGACCTCCAAAAACCTCATACTTTCATCTTTCCACATCCATTTGCAAGTCAAAACAATCAACCTAGTTTTAGGATTCAAATCAAACACAACTTGGATTATTCCCTTACTCACAATTTCTAAGGTATTAACATTTGCTTGCAACCTCAAAGGTAATTCAAGTAGATCCTCAACATATCCTCTAGATAAACATAGTAACATATTTGTGCAATTTTCATACACTTTGAGTCCCAAAATTAGCATCATCTCCAAAACATCCACCAAACATCACTCATATTTTAGGGTCTTGAGTATCACAAGACCATAGCAAGCCATCAATCCCTTTGTCCAAAAGGTTTTATTTTACATCATCTTCATTCATCATTCTTTTGAACAAAAAAATATCAAACATCAAGAAAAGCTTATGCTTTATGACCATCTAGCATCCTACTGCTCCTATTCAACAACCAGATCTTACTATTCTTGTTATACAACCAAATATCATGCAAGTTGAAGGAAAGCAATTGGACATTATTAGTAGTCTAAGATGTTTCACGTTTGAGAAAAAGGAAACACCGGCTTAATGGAGAAACACGACTGCAATTCTAGACGAAGAAGAATGAAAAGCTGATCTTGAGCTGGAAGACCACTATTACCACCTCCTACATGGAAATAGATAATCCTGGATTACAAAACACCATTCTTTAAAAAAAAATCTCAAAATAAAACTCCATTTCATTCCATAGTTAGTGTGACTGACAGATTTAGTATGGGCCAACTGCACTTAATCCATGATGATTTGAAGCGTAATTGTGCCACTAAACATCAATCCAATTAGATCAATCAACAAAACTAAACTAGGAATCTATTAAAACTTAACATATTAAACTATGAAATCTTTAGAAACACCTATTCTAATCCATTGAAACTTATCCTATTGGGGAAATGGTGTTGCATTGATGTGGAATGGCGAACCTTTCCCAATCTTGTGGATAAATGAGCCTTTTCTAATCGATTCTATTGAAGAGAATCAATGAAACCAATGATAGATGTGTGATGAAACATGATTTAAAGCTAAATGAGCATGATAAAAGCTATTTTAACATGATGTAGACTAAAATGGTTGATATGGATGTATGCAAAGCTAATCTAAATGGATTTTAAGCTAAAAATATTGAAACCCTAATTACCAAATAAGCTAAATGAATGCATCTATGTTACTATGGAAGCTATTAATAGAAGCTAAGTTGATATGCTACAAAAAATAAACTAAAAGATGCTAAATAAGTGCTAAATATGAGTGCAAGTGCAAGTATTTTAACAACATAAGTTTGTTGTTAAAAGATGGATCCATTTGTCTCCAAATAGTGACCTATTTATAGGAGGACAAATGAAAAATGAAGGGTTGAGATTAAAATGGTTAATTAATGGTCAAAGATAGAGGAAAGGTGAAACATGGATCATGGATTTTCATCAACCGATGAGAATCAATGATCACATGGATCAAGGAAATAAATTCTTCCAAACAAAGACACTCAAAACTTGCACAAGAAGTCTTGTAAGTTTGTTAGGAAGAAGAATATTCCCTTTTTCGAATGAGTGAGGAGAGGATATTCTTTGAAATATTCTCATGGGTGAGGGGAAATTAGATATTTAACAAATTACAACAAAGTTTTAATGTGCAAAAGGGGATATTCCTTTTGGAGGAATGTGCAAAGGAGGAATATTCCCTTGCAAGTGGGGGGGTAGATTTATTAGTAATTGATCATTAAACAAAGGTTTAATTATGCAATTAGGGGAATTTCATGATATCATTAAATAAAGTGATTTAATGAAAAGGGGGAAAGTGGAATGATGTTTAATTAAATAACTTAGGGTTATTTAATTAAATAAGAAAACTTAGGGATTCAAATTAAATAACTTGATGTATTTAATTTACTAAGATAAAATGTTAGCATGAAAGGGGGTGAATTAACTTGATTAGATTAATTAGGTTAATATATGCAAATGATATAATTAATTAAATAGCTAGGAAATTTTAATCAATTAAGCGATACGATGATGGGTTTGAGGATGAAACAGTGTTAGTATACCTACTTTGAGTGTGTATATAATTTATGATATTTTTAAGTGTCTAGATTTTTCCTCTCTTTGAAGCAAGGTACCTATTACATTGGTTCAAAGACTGATGCCTTTCAGATTAAAAAACTACTGCTTAAATAACAAAATAAAAATTTCTAATTTTTGGATGGCCCACTGTTGCCCCAGTGGAAGGAATAAATTGGTTCCCCACCCCATTGAGAAATCAAGCTAAAATTTGGCAATTTGGGTTGACTTCTCGACAAAGGTTTGTTGCCTCAAGGGTCCAAAAAGGCTCCAGGATGCAAAAAACATGTCAAAAATGCAAAAAATGATACAAAATAAGCTTCATTTTTGCAAGATTGGTGAAATTGGTGAAAAAATCTAGTTGCATGGTTAGATTAGGGAAAAAACCCTATTTTTTAGGCTTAAATAGGTGGAGGGTCACTTTCAATTCATTTTTGAATTCACACCTTAGAGATCTTTGCAATTTGAGCCCTGATACCTCGGCGAAATGGCTCACCATGCGCTCCCTCTTCATCTTTCAGATCAAGTTCGAGAGTACTAGTGGCATGCAAACATAGGACCCTGGGTTTGTGACTCAAAACTTGTCTCAATTTCCACTTTTAAGTGCATTAAATAGGGGGTCAAAGTTAGGTTGATAGGCACGTTGCTATATAGCAATGCTTTTGAAGTGTTAAAAGTTTCGCTATTGATTTTATAGTGATGCACCCTCTGTTGAGGCGTGCACCCCAAGTTTTTGGTTCAACGACGCAGCTGATTAGGGAGTCATCGGGGTGATATAGCAATGCATTGGATTTTTAAGTTCAACATTACTCAAAAGTGGTGGGTGACACACCTTGCAAATAGCAATGCACCCCAATTTTTTAGTAAAGCGATGCACTATAATACCGATTCACTATTGAGTATAATGACGCGTGTTGCCAAATTGGTGACACACATCTAAAATTGATATAGTGATGCATCAAAAAATTAGTGATGCTATTGATTTTAGTGATGCATTTGAATTTTGGATGCAAAAGTCTCAATTTTTGATTAGTTTTTTGACTTTTTTGGTAAATTGATGCTATGTGTGTGATGTGTGTAGGAGGATCCTCCATTGCTGATGTCCTAAGAGAATAGATATGACATTTTGGTAGTGACGAGATATTTTGATAATTTGGAGGTGTAGCGACTAGGTAGGCTTGGATTGCGCTTTGTTGCCTTCTTGCCCGATATCAAGACCCACCTTGTTATGCTGACTACATTGATCGAGAGGTGGCATAACAATACCTGATCATTTCACTTGCCCACTGGGGAGGCGATTGTCTCACTAGAGGATGTGTGGCACATACTGTGATTGTCGATTCATGGAAAGCATGTGATATATGATCTAGATTCCAGGAGAGACACATGTCTCTCTCTTTTACACAGATGTTCAATTGTTTTGATCAATTCCTAGATTGATCTGAATTTTTATCGAGGTTAGGTAGACACATTTAGATTATTTGTTGTAACCTTGATTTTTGGCGTTGTCGCCCTAGACTGATGAGGTAGAGGTTTCAGTCTCAGATGGGGATTAGTGTGGGAGGGTATGATTTGGAGGGACATGACGTATGCCTGGGGTTCAATTCTCCTTGCCTCCTTGTACCATGATATGCATGAGTCCATCTACCAAGAGAGTAGGAGCATCGAAGTATGGGTAACTCTGCTTCATATTTGGGCATATGAGCACATTGCAGTGCTAAGGCCGTTGGTTATTCTTATACATATCCATGAGGATGAGCTTGTCATTTTTCGATACAAGGTGTCAATGAAATTGCAGTACACGGGCCCCATAGGTTTTCCATATTGGCGTCATGTCATTGATGACATGATGGTGTTCAGATGGAGGTTGTGGCTATAGTGTCCATGGTGGTATGATGATCAACAGTAGTTGGATTTTTCCAGATAGACTTGGTACATACAAGGCTGAGAGCACATGATTATAGAGTGATACCTCCCAGACCATGTTGCTCGGTAGTTTGGAGAGGTATAGGATGTGCCAACGGATGATTATACTGTGTTGAGAGAATGTGGATGATTTCACTTTCCCACTAGGGAGGCGACTGTCACACTAGAGGATGTGTGGCGCATACTGTGATTTCCAATTCATGGCGAGCATGTGATATATGATTTAGATGCTAGGAGAGACACATGTCTCTCTCTTTTACACAAATGTTCAATTGTTTTGATTAGCTCCTAGATTGATCTGGATTTTTACCGAGGTCAGTTAGACACATTCAGATTATTTGTTGTAGCCTTGATTTGTGGCGTTGTCGCCCTAGACTGATGAGGTAGAGGTTTCAGTCCCAGATGGGGATTAGTGTGGGAGAGTATGATATGGAGGGACATGATGTATGTCTGGGGTTCAGTTCTCCTTGCCTCCTTGTACCATGATATGCACGAGGCCATCTACCAAGAGGGTAGGAGCATCAGAGTAGGGCTAACTCTACTTCATATTTGGGAATACAAGCACATTGTAGTGCTAAGGTCATTGGTCGTTCTTATAGATATCCATGAGGATGATCCCGACATTTTTCGATATAGGGTGCCAATAAAATTGTAGTACACGGGCCCCATAAGTTTTCCATATTGGCATCACACCATTGATAACATGATAATGTTTAGATGGAGGTTGTGGCTATAGCGTCCATGGTGGTACGACGATCAACAACAGTTGGATTTTTTCAGATAAACTGGGTACATACAAGGCTGAGAGCACACGATTATAGAGTGATACATCCCAGACAATGTTGCTTGACAATTTGGGGAGGTACAAGATGTGCTAGCGGATGATTATATTGCCATTTTTGCCAAGGATCATAAAGAGGTACATTGGGGAGCCCCTATTGATCCCATTGTGGTGATCAATGATTTTAGACAACTCATCCCATAGCCATGGGCATATGATCAGGGCCTTCTAGATGTGGGGACTACCCTAGCATATGATGTGTGGTTCAAGCCACCTACATGCCTAACAAATCTAGCAAGGGCATACCCCAGAGGAAAAGGTAGAGGTAGAGGCAGAGACAACGGTAGAGGAAGAGCCAAAGGAAAAGATGGTGGCAGGGATGGTGGCTAAGGTTGGGGACAAGATCAAGATCAAGATAGGGGCTAGGTGATAGGTGATTAGCACCAATAATAGCTAGATTAGGTAGAGGTTTCAAGGTGGCAAGGTGGGCATGATGGATAGGTTCTAGGGGAACCACCGCCTCCTCCACCTCTATAGTAGCTAGATCCATGAGATGGGAAAATTGCATCCCTTAGAGTAGAGAGGGATCAACTACATGCTGAGCGGGATCAGTTGTAGCAGAAGTTAGAGGCCATAACTGCACAGAGAGATTAGGAGGTCCAGTTACGACAACAAAAGGACATATAACTAGCCCAAAAGATTAGGTGGTGACAATAGTTGGAGGCAGTGACAACTACATCATAACTCTAGACTATATTTTCTTGACTATATAGAGAGGTAGTTACTGAGGCTACATATTACCACATGCACTATCATTGTGATATTCCTTAGGGGATGCGACAACCTAATTTCTCACAGCGGAGTGGAGCACCACCTAGAGCTGAGGATCAACCATCAGTTAGGGGTGAGATGAGTAGCCACCAGGGCTAGCCTGCTTATGTAGACACTTTTTGATTGTTTTCCTGATTCATTTATACAGATATACATTCATGGGATCCTTTTTGATAGCCTCGTGGATATTGTATTTTTGATTGATATACAAACACTAATTCTGATATTGTATCATGACAGTCACCAGTTTTTGATATACATATGTGATGATCTAGATTTGATATGTGATGTGCTCTTTATTTCATGATTATGAATGTATGGATGCATTTGATATGATATGATGTGTGTTATAAGAATGAAGAAGAAGCCCTCCAGATCTATTGTCATTGATGGAAACATTGGTTGGTAACTGACTAAGTAATCTATGCATCTATCTTGATTCGAAGATCTTCGTAGTAATAGGAAATTCTATGAGTTTTTGATATGTTACTCATGAATGTTAATTATAGGTATAAATGAGTTTTCAGCGAGTTTTCTTAATTTGGTTTAGTCATCTAAGTGACTGAAGGATGGTACTCTTTTGGTTGACAAGGTTTATCTTTTGTGTGTTTCTCTTTGGGTTCGGGCCAATCTAATACTTGGATAACATGTTTTACTCTCTGTGTCAAAAGGAATTTTGTATTAAGTCAACATGTCCTTTTTGAATTTTGGGTGTTCCCTCATTTAGGAATTGATAAAGGATGTTATGAATACGTATATATAATGGTCATGCAGTGAAGATAAGTGAGGTTGGTGATATATGAATATGTGGCGATTATATTGGTGTGAAGTTCTAATAGTGTTGATACATCAACAACTAGAGCAGAAGTTTGACATTTGTTTTAGAGCTTAATTAGAATTGTTTTTAGCACTTTGTAGGTGCACTTCTTCAATTCATTTTTGGTAGTGAGCCACATATTTTGTATCCTGGCAATAAGCCACATTTTGTATTTAGGCTATGGGCCTTCTTAAGGACAGTGAGTCCTGGCAGTGAGCCTTGTAATAGCTTATAACCAGTTATAATATATTGTGAGTTAATCCTCACCATGGTTTTTCCCATTTTGGGTTTTCCATATAAAAATCCTAGTGTCAATGTGTTATGATCTCTTTTATGTTTTGGTTTATTGTTTCTATTAGATGTGGATTGGTAATTGGATGGTCAATAATTAGCTTGGCTAGTGAAATACTGATTCACCCCCCCTCTCAGTATTCAGTATATTCAATAATTGGTATCAGATTTTGGTTCCTCAGAAGAAGTCTAATAGCTTGAGGAAGGTCCCGGAAATTGAACACATGGCTAGAAAATACTATTCTGTTCCTCTAGAAGAAAATTTTGAATCTAAAGAGATCAATCCCACTCTTGAGGAATTAAATAAAAGCAAGGATGAGAAGGAAAATCTGAAAGGAAATTTGAAGGAAGCAAATGATTGCATCAGGAAATTGAGAGAACATATTAAAAAATTCAAGGATAAACACAAAGAAGTCAATGATTAGTTGAAGAAGGCTAATGAGGTCATTCCCAGACTGAAAGTGGAAATAGGAGAAAAGAAGCGAATTGAGGAATGCCAAAAAGTTGAAATCTAAAATAATATTAATGATTGCATAAAGCTTGAACAAGAAGTGGTAACCTTAAGAGATGATCTGGAAAAGCAAAAGCACATGAAGAAAGGTTCCAGACAAGCTCTACAATGCTTGATGAATTCATTTCATCTCAAAAACCTACTAAGGACAAAAGTGGTCTAGGACTTGAAGAAGGACAATGCTCAAAGACTAAATTGACTCTCAACAAAATGGACAATCAAAGGAAACCTCAAAGCAATGCTTATCAAAACAAGAATAGAAGGATCAATACTGGACACATCCCTATTTGACAGCCTAATGCACAAAGGTACCCATATTTTAATGCTTTTTGTTTCTCATGCAATAAATTTGGTCATAGAGCAACATAATGTAGAAGTAGGATAAACCAGAATAGAATAAGTCAGAATGTTGGATTCCTTTCTGGTCAATTCTATTTTGCAACAAGTTTGGACATAGAGCTACCAAATATAGAATCCAGATAATGATGAACATCTTTAATATTGGTAGAAGAATTCAATCTTTTCAAGACTACTGTTACACATGCAATATCTTTGGACACAAGGATAATCAATGCGTGTCAAGGATGAGTGCAAACTCTCTTGATCAAGGATATGTTATATGCTACTCTTGCAACAAACTAAGACATCTCAAAATTTTATAGAAGCAAAGTTGGGAAGAAACCAAATTCAGAATAGAAGAACAAGCCAGTGAACAAGGTAAATATCGAAGAAGGAAAGAAATGGAAAAAAATTAGAGAAACAAGGAAGAACCTAAGAACAAGGATGAATTGAATAATCATGTATCTACATCTGGTGCAGATACCTCTTCTAGGAACTAAATCTAGTAATGGCTTGAGGGGGAGTAGTCACAGAAAAATCTGACAAACCCCCAATATAGGAGGTGTCATATGATGACACAAGGATATGTGATGTGAATTTTCATTTTGAAGGCAATGGAGAAAATTTCAGCAGAAAATAGCAAAAGCAGAAGAATTGTAAAACTTTTTTGGTTTACAATGCATTTCACAATATGACTAATAGGTTTAAAGTTGAAAAGAAATAAATGAGAATTAGTGCAAGAAATGTAAAGAATAAATCAAGAGAATAAAGCAAGTGACTAAGTTGAGGAAAATAAAATTTGTGCAAATTAGGAAGAGTAGTGCAAGTTGGAGCAAGAAAGAAAGTGATTCAGAGTACTGTACATTGAAACCCTAGTTCTCAATGAGCAAGGTATTCTCTGTTATTTGAATTCTGTGTTTTTTCAAAATTAAAGGAACTCCTTGTTTAGCTTATTCAAGATTGTTTGGGAAATATGGACGCCCCTACTATTGTGGAAATTTCTAAGAGGACCCAACCAAAATTCAGAAGATGTCCATGGAAATTTTATGAAAATGATCCAATGGGTGCATTCTCACACATTTCGAGTCATGTGCTACCCACCAAAGATCCAAGAACATACATTTATGGAAAACTCAAAGAATTTGATCACCAAGAGCTGAAGGATTTGTGGGATAATGAGTTAACTAATAACCTATTGCTTAAGGTGAAATATGAAAACCTAGTTTGAATGAAGCTAAGTGTTTGGAATTGGTTCCTAAACTTTTCAAGCGAGAGTGAGGCAAAATTTATCAGGATGGATCTTAGTAGGATTCACAGAAATCTTGTATGGTTAAATGAACCAGGGGTTATCAAAAAAGAGGCAATTCGAGTTGTTATTGACCTCTTTGTGACACTAGTTCCATTTCAGTTCTAAAAGCAGTGAATAATGATGAGGTTACAAGGTTAAAAGGTGCCAAGTTTGATGGGAGAGCCCTAACCATGAAGTCTATCATAAACTCTACAGTCAAGTGTGCTGCCATTATGATTGGGAAAAAAATTTATTTCACAAATAGAACAAATTCAGTATCGGCCACTACTATTCACACAGCTTATGAAATGGTGGTGAATGGAAAGAATTTTGATCTCTGTGAGTTACTGAGATTGCAACTTTTGGAAAACCTGAGTATGACGAAGGTGAAGAGACATGTCTTTAAAGTTGGCACTCTTGTTGTTTGTTTATTATTATATTTTCTAAGGGAGTTACCTAAGAGAAAGAACATAATATGGGATAACTCCATATCAATCACTCATCAAATTTTCTATTATTTACACAATTTAGGAGATTTCAAGGCTTAGAACAATTCCCTGATTGCATTATTTGCAGTCTTTCAGAATGAAATTCATGAAAGAGACAAAATTCCAAGAGGTTTGGTGAAGAAGTATGAGAAGGAGATAACATTTCTTGTGTCTACAGATGAATGCATCATTGAGTCCGTAGAACCTAGAATTCATTGGATTGAACCTTTGGGATATGAGATTGAAGAGAAAATGGCTGAAAGGTATATTGAGATTTTGTTAGCAAGTCCTAAACACCCCTCTCTACCTAGGATTGATACATATGAGGAGAAATATATTGAAATTCATTTGGATGCTACTACACCTAAAAGAAGAAATAAATTTGAAGCTTTCTTCCAAGACATAGCATACACTAAGGATGAAATAGAACTGTTGAAGGAGGTCCTTGACGAAAGTAAAGCTAAGTTTGAAGATCTACCCACCAGACCTAGAAAATCAGGAAGGCTATCTTCTGGTGCTACACCAACACCTATTTCCAGCTCTACCATACCTAGTACAACTAATATTGTGAAAGGAAAGAGAAAAGAAAAAAGTGTCCCTATATCTATTAATGTTACTGCCCCTATAGGTCCCAGTACTAGGGCATCTAAAAGGAAGGACACATCTGTTGCTGCACCATTTGTTGCTTCAGGAGGAAGAAGAAGAGTGAAATAAAAGGCTCACATGAAAAGGAATTTGAGTGATGCTATTGAGGAAGAAATTGCACTTGTTTTAGAAGAGTAGTAACAGTTGAAAAGAAACAAAAGAAGTAGTACCCCCAGTGAAGGAGTCAAAACCAATATTGTTGTCTCTACAGATGAAGAGTTAGAAGAAGAGGAGGATTCTTATTGAATTCATGTACATGCAAAGAAGAATGAAGAAGTATCATCTGTCCCTATGGAGAACATGTCTGGTTCTCCTCTGGTAAGAAATCATCCTCCCTTGGTTCTCAGAACCTTAGTGAACCACTTGATTGATAATGATCTTATGTCAACTACTGAGTTATATGATGAAGTAAATGATGAAGGAAAATAAACCATCATAAATGCTTTTACTCAGTACATAGCTATCTGCAACATAAATATGGATACCATATAGTCAAAGGTTATTGAAGATGTGTGGAAAGAATTAGTACTTAGAAGGCAAGAAGCTTTAAATGTTAAAGAAAAAATGAGAAGAGAAGCCATAAAATCTGTTAGTTCAACTCAGTCTGAAATAGAAGCTACAAATCTATTGAAAGATTGTTCTACACTATTTAGAATTAAGCAGAGAGTCAATATGTTAATGAATAAGGAAGAAGAATTTGTTGAAAAAGTAAGGAAATAAACTCATGATGTGATCAGGTAATTTGCAAGGACCCTTGGGACAAGAACCAGTTCTTTGTCTCACACTGCTTAGACTCAGGAGCATGTGACTCTTGCTAAAGTAATGGATAATCCAGTATTGGAGACTATTGATGAGACACTTGGTGCTTCAGAGACCCCTACCCCTCAAATGGACACAAAAGAAACTACTAGTAAGAGGTCTGATGATCATCCTAAGGATCAATTTGGTGAAAAAGAGAGAATAACATCAAGAATCCATTGGGAATAGATAATAGGGAAATAAAGATGAATATGAAGGAAGTAAAGACAAAGAAAATGATAAAGACAAGGATGATGAGGATAAAAGAAAGGAAGAAAACAAAAAGTCATTCGGTGATGAAAAAGAAAAGAAGAAGAAGAAAAAGAAGAGGAAGAAGGAAAGAAGAAAGAGGAAAATAAGGAAGTCATTCCAATTGAAGGTGAAATTCCCAAAGGCCCTAAACCATCAAGGAAATCTAGAGAGTCATCTGAAAGTACTCTTAAAGGTCTTCTTTCAAGACAAGCTGTAATCCAACATCATGTGCTTCCACCTTAGCTAGTCAAGCTGCCATCTCACCCAGGTTATATGGATTTGAAAAATATTACACCGAGTGATAGAATGAAGCTAAGTAACACTTTCATCTGCTATGTCACACGAGAGGCTTCAGAGTCATATAAAAGATGCAATGAGTTGATAAATGAAGGTATCAAAACTCTACAAGATTCTACCCCCTGTGTTACTTTAGACAACTCTTTGGATCTAATTGAAAATTTGAGGCTTATTGTTGATGTTGTTAAAGAGTACACAACCAGTCTTAAGATGCAGACCACAAAAGAAGAAGAGTTGAATTTACTAGAGAAAAGGTTTTTGTTTCTACAAGATAAGTGTACTATTGCTCATGACAAATCTTTGGTTATCTTGAAAGAGGTAAGAGAATGTGAAGAAGAGATAAGTTTATTACATGAAATGGCTAGAAGTCACTCAGAGTATCAAGGATCTAATGGACTCAATTGAGTCTCAACTTGCTAATATCTATAAGGATTATAAAGTTGTTAGTGATAGAGACTAGGTCAGATGGGTTTCCATTGCAGATCTTCAAAATAAGTTTTTCATCTTGCAAAGGAAGAAGGAAGAGGCTATGAGGAAGTATGCCCAGCTTGAAAATATGGTCGTGTCCACACATCTTACCATAAAACACACACTAATGGAGGTAGAAAAACTTGAGAAAATGAAAATTGCCCCATCCACTTTGGAAGAAGGAGAAGAATGTCTGGCGGAAATAGAATCTCTACATAAAACACTTTCTAGGGCAAAAGGTTTCTGGGATGATGGAAAACCTACTTGGGAAGTGATTCTCAAAGAGCTACAAGGTGACACCAGTTCCTGAATTTGAAATGTTTCCTCGTTCTTTGTCCTTGATTTCAAAGGGGGGGAAGATAAGAGAAAAGAGAGGAGAAGAGATAAAATATCTTTGTTTCTGTACATATTTTAGGGGGAGTTGAGCAATATTCTTTTTTGTTTTTAAAGAAAGTTTCTTTGGCACATGTTTCCATCAATGAAAAAGGAGGAGATTGTTAGAAGAATGAAGAAGAAGCCCTCCAGATTTGTTTTTATTGATGCCAATATTGATTGGTAATTGACTAAATAATCTGTGCATCTATCTTGATCTAGAAATATTCATAGCAATAGGAAATTCTATGAGTTTTTGATATGTTACTTAGGAATGTCAGTTATAGGTATAAACGAGTTTTCAGTGAGTTTTCTTAATCTAGTTTAGTCATATAAGTGATTGAATGTTGGTACTCTTTTGGACAACAAGGTTTATCTTTTGTGTGTTTCTCTTTGGGTCCAAGCCGACCTAATACTTAGATAACATATTTTACTTTATGTGTCAAAAGGAATTTTGTATTAAGCTAACATGTCCTTTTTGAATATTGGGAGTTCCCTCATTTAGGCCAACCTAATTGATAAAGGATGTTATGACTGCATATATATAATGGTCATGCAGTGAAGATAAGTAAGGTTGGTGATATATGAATATGTGGCTAGTATATTGGTGTGAAGTTCTGATAGTGCTGATACACCGACAACCAGAGCAGAAGTTTGACATTTGTTTCAGAGCTTAACCAAAATTGTTTTCAGCACTTGGTAGGTGCACTTCTTCAATTAATTTTTGGTAGTGAGACACATCTTTTGTATCCTGGAAATAAGCCACATTTTTTATTCAAGTTGTGAGCCTTCTTAAGGACAGTGAGTCCTAACATTGAGCCCTATAATATCTTATAACTAGTTATAATATATGGTGAGTTCTCACTGTGGTTTTTCCCATTCTAGGTTTTCCACGTAAAAATCCTGGTGTCAATGTGTTATGATCTCTTTTATGTTTTGGTTTATTGTTTCTATTAGATGTGGATTGGTAATTAGATGGTTAATAATTAACTTGGCTAGCGAAATACTGATTCACCCCCCTCTCAGTATTTAGTATATTCAACAATGTGATATGATATGCTTATGTATGGATGCACTTATTTTTCAATATATTTTTAGGATATGTTATGGAATGGATGCTATGATATACAAGTAATATGGATGCATTTCTTTTTGTGTACTTTTTAATGCAATTTATTAGTTTTGGACTCAAGGAACATTGAGAGGAGGGGTGAATCAGTGTTCCACAAATTTAAACTTTAAATCCAAATCTTAAGCCATTAACAACACATAAACATAAATAAAGATGCAAGCAAATGAACAAGATAATAAAAGCACCATAACACCAATATTTTTATGTGGAAACCCTGCTAGGGGAAAAAACATGGTGGAGATTAATCCACAATTTATATACTCTGTTAAAAGTATGAAGGAAAGGGAATGCACATGCATTCAGGCACACTGCGTAGAGCTCACTGCTCAAAACAAGGAAGGCTCATTGCCTTACAAAATGTTAGAGATTACAACAAAAGTTTGAACTAAGAAGATAACATCTAGAAATACCTAATTTCAGTTCTGGTGAAGCTCACAAATCAAGTTCTAAACCTTCTATCAGAATCTGCACTTCGCTTTTGCTCTGTCACCAAATCCTCTTTTGTACCGACAAAATTCTCACAGTTGATCTTCTAATATTTGCACACCCAACTTCTCTATCCTATAACTACTCTCATATATCTCATGCACACAAAATGAATTGCCTGAACTCGCATAAATACTCACTATCAAGAATTCAAACACTATATGTCGGCTTCACACAAAATATAATATTCTCTACATGTTGGCTTCAAATCATAAATATTTTTTTATGCGTGCCCACACACATCGGCCAAACCATAGCTAGGACCCAAAAAAAAATTCTCAAACATAGAAACAATTAAACAATCATTCCTTATACATCTGCAACATGCTTCATTGATTAGGTCGGCCATAATGAACAAATAGACAAAAATCTGTCGGATCTCTTTACTCATACATAGATTAATGCAACATCACAAAACTTACCAATAAGGTACCATACATGCTTAACAACCTGTCCTGGGGATCCACAACACAAGATGATGATCCAGTGAAGCATACAGATTGGCATACTAATCGAATACCCTGTTCATCATGGTCTCTATCGATAATACACTGTACTTGACTTTAGTTGTCGGTATGACCAGGTTCGGATCTGCGGACCACAATAGTGACTTCAGTTTCCATCAATGACAACACTAGAAGCCATACCAATAATCTCCCTAAGCATATGCCAACAATCTCCCCCTTTGGCATTGATGGCAACACTTAGTGAAAAATGACTAAGTGTCAAAACCAGAGGCACGCTGCCAAACTCCAAAATTTCAAAACACAACAAAACACTACTCCCCCTTAGGATGTCAAGGAATTTTTCACTGCATTCTCTCCCCCTTTGACATCAATGGAAAAACTTTACTGCTTTTTCTCCCCTTTTTCTAGTATTCTTACTACACTTCTTCCTTTTTATTTGCTAAAATTTTTTTTTACTGCTCTCTCTCTCCCTTTGCTAAATAGAAATTTGATCAAAATTTGGAAAACTATAGCTGCTACACAAATCAAAAAATTATTTTATACTTATTTTTCATCTCCAGAAGGACTTTCTTCCAAGCATCTACAACAATCCCAATAATTATTATCAAACTGTTATTTTTTGATGTCTGGTTAATGATCTGAATGAGGGATTCTGAAATTGTAATTGCTTATTCCAACTTCTCTCCTTTCCTCATGACTTCAATTAGCTGCTCCAATATGCATTCAGTTTGATCCTTTACTTTCTAGAAGGTTTCCATAAGAGTGTTTTTGGCAAAGTGAATCTTTGCATGCTCAACCTGCAACTCATGAATTCTGTTCTTTACTGCTCCATCCTAGTCCTGAACCATATTGTAGTCCTGACCAATTTTATTCAATTCACTTTCAATTCTCTTTAGCTTGACTTTGTATTTTCCAACAACATGAGGCCAACGTAGACAATAATTGTAGATGTCATTAGTTGAATTGATGCACTATCTCAACACATTCATTTTCTTTTTCAGTTTTGTAAGGGATAGCCTGAACTACTCCTTCAAGTGTAGGATTATTTCCTCCTCTTTCTTATCCTGAGAGTCAAAGGCCACAACTTTCTTAACACACTCAATCAACTCTTCAGGGAATACATTCTGCAAACTTTCCAATTCAATGTTATTTTGCACAAAGTATCTGCCCAGAGTACTCTCAATCAAATCCTGCTCATATGAGGGTTGATCTAACCACATGTCAACAATATTTTGCATTCCATCCTTCTCCTAAACTATTTGTAGTATCTTTGTTTTGAATAAAGTTCCTTCTTCTTCATTTCCTTTAGCCATTGTTTCATCTAGTTCAACTGATTCTGATTCATCTCTTGGGGCGTATTCATCAGGGTCTTCATCAAGTATGTCCACAATTATCTGTTCTTTTCCTTTTCCTTCAATTTTAAGAGACTTGAGTACTGGAGGAGTATCATCAATAAACTCTATTGCTCTTTTTTGCTTCCTCTTCGTCTTACCGGAAGATGATCCAACTTCAGCTATTTTTATCAGAAGAGATACCAACTACTCCAAATTTTCCTAACAACTCTCTAAATAAATTTGCATAAACTTGCTCACAATTTTCCAGAGTATTGAAATACTTAAAATTTTTCTTACAAACTGGTTCACTCTCCTTCCATACAACATTATCATTCTATGGCAAGCAATTTAGAAAATACATCATGATACATATGATCAAAGTGCCAAACCTGAAAGTAAAATCTATATCCATTGTCAATTGTGCGTTCTCCATCAGTTGATCTTTCAACAAACTGCACAGGTCAAAGTCTTGGTCCTCCATTATCATCTTATGTGAAATGTAAACTGCACCTGCAGAGGTTGATCCTTCCCTGTTTCTAAAGAAGATTTTGTATGAAATTCCATATGTAATGTACCTTGTCAATGGATCTTTGATCATCAAAATTACCAGAGCCCTTTGATCTCCTATTACACCGGTTAGGGTTTCAAATTCCTTATTTCGAATTGACTTCTTCTTCGGAATATCTCCAACATTAAATAACCCAGTTAAATTTCTAATCACTTCCTTCGAAATAAGATAGGGTTTGTCTAAATTTAGAGTATCTTCATTCAATTTGCTGAAGATTGACCTAACCACTTCCGCATTGTCAAAATAAGGAAATTTGTTCCAAATGTCCAAACTCCTATGTTTCACTCCTTCGAGCCACTTCATTTCACTAGTAGGAAACATATCTCTTACATCCCTGATCTTCCTGCTATTGTATTCATCCAAACTCACAATTCTCTTTATTTGCTTCATTTTCCGTACCGAACAAGGTTTTTCTACTGAGCAAAAATTTAGAAATTCTACAAGCGAATGGAATACCTGATGAATTCGCCGCTGAATCAACTTGACTCCTTCAAAATTCTACTCCAGAAGATCTTTCACTATTCTTTTTCAATGCAAAGTGACAAATAAGGGTTCCACCTTTTATAGCTTCACACACCTAACTTTTTTCCGCAATAAATGCTCTGCCCTAGGAGTTTCGGTTACACTGCTCTCTCAGATAGCAAGAGAAGAATCCATCTGCGGGCCTTCAAGATCTCAACTTATAGAACAAGTGATCACAAATACATTTGTTGGCTGATGGCACAACTACTTACAACTTCTTGTATTCCAGTGCCAACTACTGACAGGGGGCAAAGGATTTTACTTGAAAAACTCCCCCTAGGTTGATGGCCTAGGATCAATTCTCAGAGGAATTACCAGAGGGATTACTAGAGGCAGCTTCTAGTACGAGATTATTTGATTCACTCTTCTTTATCCATTTTTTATTCATCTAATCTCTTATTTCTTCCATAGTCACTTTTCCTTTTCCTTTGTCATTTGTCAGTGAATTTCTTTCTTGATATACTAGACCTCTTCTATCCATGTTCTTGTTCCTACAAAATCTTGCAATGTGACCAAATCTGTTGCAATTGTAACACACCAGATTTCTTTGTCTAGGAAATTCATTCCATTGATTTCCCCTTGATCTACACTGGTTAGCAACATGCCTAATTCTTGCAAAGGTGTAGCATTTTACATTCCTTATACTGACAACCATACTTCTACATTCAATTGACTTATGACCAAACTTATTACAACTAAAACATTGACCAGGAAATGATGGACTACTTGAATTTACTTTTCTTCTACACTGAGAAGCCATATGACCAAATTTACTAGAAGAAAAGTAGTAACCATTAAACTTCTGAGGATTGGGTTGTCTTACCGGATACCTTCTGCCTTTGTTCATCTAATTTCTTTGTCTGGGATCCTTGTGTTCAGATCCAGAGCTTTCTTCCTTCTCATATCCAAGACCTCACTTATCATTTGCATCCTTCTGTCCTTTAGTCATCTCATCAAGCTTAGCAAAACTGATCCTAAACTTCTCCTTGTATTCATTTGCAGTAGAGAGTTCATCTCTGAGAATAACTATCTATCTTTCAAGCTCTTGTTCATTACTTTTGGATTGTTGTAGTTCAATCTCCAGCTGAATGAATCCACTATTAACTCTACTGCATTCTTCAAAATTTTCTTTCAAGGACTAAGCCAGATTCTCCTCATTCTTCCTTCTTTCTTCAATCTCCTTAGTTAGCTTCATCGTCACAGATTCCATCTCAAGCTTTACAGTAGCATTGTCCCTAGCAATATTTTCACATTCTTTGGTTATTCCTTTTAGGGTCTGATTTAGGTGAACATCTTCCAAGCTTTTATTTTCTTTCTATTTCAGTTGATCACACAGTTCCTTCCTCTTTTCTCTTGACTCATTGATTTTATCGTTCAATGATTGAATGAATTTTTTAGCATCCACAAGATATGTTTTTTTATATTATAATATGTTGTGATGATGCAAGATGTATGTATGTTGATGCCTTGTGGATGCAGGATGGATGTATGTTGATGTTTTTGTTGACTGTCATGATAACAAGCTAATTCAGAAAGAAGATAGAAGAATGAGACGAGTGATTTGACAATTGATTTTGATGAAAAATTCCAACAAGTCCTTGATCCACTAAGAATTTGTTAGATATGATGATGAGAGATGAATGATGATTTTCTCATATTTGGGATTGGGATTTTTCATCATTCCTTATTTTTGATATAACACATAGACACAATGCATCAAGGTATTGATAACTAGGATGGCATTGTATCTAGTGTAATGGAATTTGACTCTATAAACAAATAGGATAATTATGTGTTCACATCTTGACATACAAAAACCTCATCAGAATGTAGTTTAGTAGTTCAGAATATATTGGACCAAAGCATATGCAATAGTCAACAATCTACTCTAAACAACCTCCCCACATACAACCAAGCAAGTATGTGCCAAGGTTATTTTACAAGAATACCCACAATCACAACAAACAAAAGATAATGATCGATGGCACATTCCTCTCTCTAAATCATTTTGATAGACATCATTGAGAAGTCCTCAGAATGGGTCATTGAGATAAATGAGAAGAAAAG
Source organism: Sequoia sempervirens (assembly GCA_007258455.2). Taxonomy (NCBI): domain Eukaryota; kingdom Viridiplantae; phylum Streptophyta; class Pinopsida; order Cupressales; family Cupressaceae; genus Sequoia; species Sequoia sempervirens. The sequence goes on along the minus strand of VDFB02000010.1, from coordinate 24,474,312 downwards.
ATTAAAGACAAATAGTCAATGTTATCTATATCTCTTGCCAGTTTAATTTTAGCCAAGGTTTCTGATGTTGATGCCCATTGTAGGAAGGATGCATCCTAGGAAATGTTATTAGATGGCTTGATTAGGATAAGGTTTATGATAATCCATTGATACAAACTCCACTGACTCGTTTACCTATGATCTAGACTTTAGATTTTGATACTTAGGTTCCCACTTTGCGACTTGCAACACTTGTTTTCTATTTGTTTCACCAAAGGTTGAAGATGACGTTGGATTTATTATGGATGTAGGTTTATTATGGGTGAAGCAAAATGGGATGGTTGGTTTGGGATTTTTTGGAATATTTCAATGTTTTTGAGGCTATTTTTGGTCTTTTCAAAAGTTTATATGAATGTTTTGGTTTTCAGTCATTGAGGCTATTTAGGGTTTTCTCTAAGATATTTGATGTTGTTTAGGTCTTTTGAATGTTTTCTAATTTTTTTTGTGTTTTTGTGTTATCTTAATGTTTTGGGATTTTTTGATATTTGGATGTTTAGGGATTTTCTAAGTTTTTCAAATGTTTAGGGTTTTTTGAGATTTTGAATGTTTTCGATATTTTTTGATATTTGTATGTTTAGGAATTTTCTAAGTTTTGACCAAAGAACCTAACCTAAAAGAACTATCCTAGGGGCCTTAGGGGATTTTCAAAGATGATCCTTTCCTAAGTTATACATGCAAAGACCACATAGTTCAATTGACTCAACTTATTTGAAGATGAAGATGAACAGTTAATAGATTGTCGATTTATTTTGACAAACTCCTAAAGGACTGACCTATGGAGTCTCGAGGCACATCAATAATGGGCTTTCCTACGTTCAAGCTTAGAGACTCATAGTTCGATATGGTTTTATTTTTGGATTTTCTTTTCTTTGATATTTTTAGGGATTTTGATGTTTTATGGATTTTTTAGATTTTGACTTTTCAATTTTTGAATGTTTTTGGATTTTAGCTGTACATGAATTTGGATGTTTTTGGATTTTATGATGTACCTTTTATGAATGTTTTTGGGATTTTCAATTATGATTTCCAATAACCTTAAGATATACAAGAACCTGATTTGATCCATATTGAATTGCCCCCAGTGTTTATGCAATAGACTACCTCGATATAGGTAGGACAAGATAACCTTTGGAATATGCCAGGTAGTTCTAAAAGGGAATACGATACTTCACAATATCAAGCTATGATGTAGACACAAATGGGTGATGGAATAGATAGGATGAATGATGTGATGAATGGATGTGATGGATGGAATGATAGGATAAAGAGCCATAGATAGATGGAGGTGCTTTATTTATGCAAGGTACCTATTTTCTAGGTTTTCACCAAGGTACTTGCCCAAAGTTCCACCGAAGTGGTTTTCATTTTTTTGGATTTTGATCATTTTTTGATTTTTTTGTATTTTTCAGATTTACACCCTTCAAATCTAGGCATAAAATTTTTTAAGATGTAATTTTTTGGTTGGTTCTTGCAAGGGTTCACCTTCAGGTATTGACAATTGGTATGCTCTTGATCCATAGCTTGCTATGATGACAAAGGGACCCAACCAGTTAGGCTCAAAATTTCCTTTACTATCTTGATCTAGAAGATTCTTTTGATTCTGCTTTAGGACAAGATCCTCTACTTGGAAAGACCAACACTTGATCTTCTTGTTATATCTCTTTCAATCAGTTTTGATATACTTGCAAGTGATTAAGGGCATCAAGAAAATTCTCATCCAAGAGTTCTAGCTCATTTAGCTGAGATACTCTATACTCTTCATCAATGATTAGGTTTTGTAGTGACACTCGTAGCAACAAAAGCTCGACCTCAATAGGCAGGATGGATTCTAATCCGTAGACCAAGGAGAACAAGGTTGCACTTGTAGGCATGCAAATACTAGTTCGATAGGCCCATAGGGTAGGATTCAACTACAAATGCAAGTCATGACTAGCTTCATTGACCTTTTTCTTTAGGATTTTTAGAATGGTCTTAGTCATAGCCCCAACTTGACCATTGCCCTAGGGGTAATACAGGGTAGAGAACCGATGTTGGATGTTGAATATTTGACATAGCTCTTTCACATCTTGATTCTTGACGAGTGTTTCATTGTTTGAGATAAGGGATTGCGGAACACCATAATGGTAGATTAGGTAATTCAAGATAAACTTAGCAATTTGCTTCACTATTATGTAGGTCATAGGAATGGCTTTGACCCACTTGGTAAAGTACTCAGTGGCTGTTATGATGAAATTGTGGCCATTAGATGAGGTGGGAGTAATCTTTCCTATGAGTTCAACCCCCCACTACGAGAAAGGCCAAGGTGTGATCATTGGTTGCAACTGCTAAGCTAGAGCATGAATCAGATCTCCATCCTGTTCACACTAGACACACTTCTGCACATACTAATGGGCTTCTTTTTCCATGGTTGGCCAATAGTACCCCATCCTCAATAGTTTCTTTGCTAAAGTCATACCACTAGAATGGGAACCACATATGCCATCGTGAACTTCTATTAAACCGGTCAAGGTTTCCTCTTGGTTAAGACATCATAGTAATGTCCCCTCAATGTTTCAACAGTATAAGGTATCACCTAGGATCACGAATCGGGATTCCTTTTTAAGAAAGGTCTTTTTCAGGCTGGAGGTGATATTGGATGGGAGGGTTCCTCTACTTAGGTAGGTGAATATATCATGATACCATGAGGAACTAGGACCAATGATGACAAATGCAAATTTAGATTCAGGAATTTCAAAAGGTGGTACGAGAAGTTTTTCTACAAATAATTCACATTGAAGGACATTGTGCGACATGTATAACAATGATCCAATCATTGCCAAAGAATTTTCTACTCGGTTGTTCATGCGAGGACTTTGCTCAAAATTTATATCTATGAAAAGGTCCTTGAGACTCTCTACCATCTTCTTGTAAGGTGTAGGCTTTTCATCCTTAGTTTGGTAGTTTTCATTGACCTGATTGATAACCAGTTGTGAGTCTCCATAGACTTTCAACTCTTGTATCTGTCATTCAAATGCTATCCTTAGACCTATGATCAGGGCTTCATACTCCACAATATTGTTAGTACATGGAAATGATAGCCAGTATGACTTTGGAATGCAATCAACTTGAGGGGTGATAAGGAGGATACCTACCCCTGATCCATGTTGGGTAAAAGATCCATCAAAGTACATCTTCCATTGATTTGTTGCATTGACAAGGAATACTGATTCATTAGGGAATTCAAATATCAATGGATTGTCTACATAGATAGGTGCCTCTTCCAGTTGGTATGTGATCACTTGTCCTTTGATTGCCTTGCACTCCACATACTCTACGTCAAATTCAGTCAAAATCATTACCCATTTGGCCATTTTCCCAGTGAGAGTTGCTTTGGATAACGGGTATTTCAATGGATCAATCTTTGCAATAAGTTTAATTTGATGTGACAACATGTAGTGTTTGAACTTTTGTGAAGAAAAAACCACTACTAAGAATGCTTTCTCAATGGATGAATAATTCATTTCATAGCCCACCAAGGTCTTGCTAATGTAGTAGATGGCTCTTTCCTTTCCATTTTTGTGATGTTGTGCTAAAAGAGCACCTAGTGCTACTGATGTTGCTGAGATATACAAGATCAATGGTTTGTTTGGTATTGGTGGCATGAGCACTGGAGGTGTCAATAAATAGTCCTTGATCTGTTGGAAAGATTTATCACACTTCTCATCCCACTTGTAAGTTATTCGTTTATGGAGAAGATGCAAAAATGGGTGGATTTTGTTTGATAAATGTGTTATGAACCTTTTGATGGACTGCAATCTTCCTTGTAATCCTCTCATTTGCTTCAATGTTTGTGGTGGTTCCCTGTCTAGGATGGATTTTACCTTTGCTAGATAAATTTCTATCCCTCTCTGTGATATGATGTTGCCAAGAAGCTTTCCTGATGTCACCACAAAGACACATTTTTTGGATTTAGCCATACCTATTACTCTTCAAACTTGTTGAAGATGGGTCCCAAGAATTCTATGTGCTCACTCCTTTTCTTTGATTTGGCTAAGATATCATCCACATATTCTTTGACTATCTTGTGGATCATGTAATGAAAGATGAGGTTCATTTCTCTTTGATAGGTTGCTCCTACATTCTTTAGCCCAAACAACATCATGTTCTAGCAATATGTCCTCCATAGATTGTAAGTGAATGCAGTTTTATGTTGATCCTCCTTGGCTATCATGATTTGATTATATCCTGAAAAACCATTCATGAGTGATAGCATTTCATGCCCAGTTGTTAACTCCACTATGATGTCGATGTTAGGAAGAGGGAAATCATCCTTTGGGAATGCCTTGTTTAAGTCTTTGAAATCCATGCATATTCTAATACCCCCAATGGGTTTAGAGACTAGTACTAGGTTTGAAACCCACTCAAGATAGTCTATCAATTGGATGAATCCAACGCCAAGAAGCTTTTTTAACTTAAGTTTCACCAAGAGTGCTATCTAAGGGTGCATCTTCCTTAATTTCTGCTTCACTGGTTTAGCTTTAGGATAGACTGCTAAATGATGCACAACTACTTCTAGATCGAGCCTTGGCATATCTGTGTATGACAATGCAAATTCAGTTCTTCGCTCTTTCAAGAATGTTGCTAGGTTCTTCTATTCTTCATCCAACAAGGATTTAGTATAGAAAGTGATCTTGGGTGCTTCTTCTATTGCCATGTTGACTGGAGTGGCCTTTTTTGCTAAAAGTGTTGACTTTTCTAGATGTATTACACTAAGGGGGATATTGAACCCCTCATCCTTGGGTGCCTCAGAGAGGTTTTCACCCTCTAATGCATCCTTTCTTTTTACTATTTTAGGATCATAAAGTGCACAATGTGGTTTTCACTCAAAGATCTACATGTTAGTTGCATGTCATCAATTTTATGACTAAAGAATTCAATCATCTCCTTGTAGTATGCCCTTGTGTCGAGCTCTATGTCAAAACCTTCTTTGTGATCTGCCCATGATAAGTTGTTGCAGAGTCCCATGAATTCTGAGATTGCTTCATTGTTTTTGAATAAATCTAGAATCAATGGTCCTCGTTGGTCCAAGTCAATGAGTTATGGGTATACTAGGTGTATTTCATTTGGTTTCTTACTTGGGGTGAAGGATGATGCAGATATCATGAAGAGGGAGTTATTCTCAAATAGTTCAACAACATCGAGGGGGAAGTCGTTTAGGGTCATATCATGTGATGTTGGTAACCAAGAGGAAGCCTCATCTCATTTAGCAGAAGTACCTTTGCCAATAAGGGTAACCTTGCTAGTAGTACATCCTAAGCTGAGATTCTTTGGACATTTCTTAGGAATGATGGGTTCTAGCAAACCATTGTCATTTTGTCCCAATTTTTCATTCTTGTTATACCTCATTCCCTTTATTAGCCACAAGCCTTTGTTTTCATCTTCCATGGGAAGACTGGGGATGGATCGTTCATCTTGATAGAGTAGTTTAGAGATATCATCCTCATTGAAATATTATTTCTTCAAGTCCCCTCACTTGGTGAAGGTAGTAGCTACCATCTTGATAGTTTCAAGGACTTTGTTGGTGCTAGGTGTGGGTTTACCATGAGATTTGGGAGAAAGAGGTAGCCCTCCCAATACAAAAGTATCCTTCATTAGCATATAGTTTCCACAACCATCATCCTGGATTATTGCTTTGATGTCAAGTATGTTCTGCATAATGGGTGTTTTCATTTCTAAGGTGGATGCAAGGGATGATGGGTCAACAAATGAGGTAGAAGGCGTAGGCCCTTCATCATTCTTGGGTATTTGGGGGATCTTATAGAACTTGGCCTCAAGATTCTTACAGTAGTAAAAAGGCTTAGGATCTCCATGGATGGTAGCTTCTTGAAAGGAAACTTTACACATTGATGGTAGGTTGAAGCTACAACTTTTAGGGCATGGATCCAAGGTTGGCCAAATAGGATGTTGTAGGGAATATCAAGGTAACTTGGCATGTGGTTTTTGCAATGACAGGTCCCACTTGGATGGGTAGTGCGATGATGCCTTGTGATACACACTCTTGGTAATCATATGCTCTAATGGTGGTACTCTTTGTTTTCTCAATAGTATCCTCTGAATATTCTAGATTTTTGATCAACTGAAGGGTGTAAATGTTCAGACCAATACCTCCATCTACTAAGACCCTTTTAACCTTGTTCTTATGAACAATGACCTCAAGGTGTAAAGAATGATTATGAGATGACTGTGATGGTAGGTCTTGCTCTGAGAAGGTGACGAGATGAATAGTGATATGACCTACCATAGCTTGAAACTACTCAGTATCTATATCCTAAGGGACAGACGACACAAATAGAGCTTTCTCTAAGATTTCCCTATGTGTGGGGTTCTAAGATAGAAATCAATGTGGGGGTCTTCTTAAGCTGATCTAGGAGATTGTACTTGCTAAGATTTGATGTTGGAAAAGTAGGTTGTGCCCTAGATTGAGATGGAGCTCCTTGGATGGTGACTTTGCCACATCATGTGGTGACTCCACACTCTACACTAGGTCCTTTGATGGTGATGATGGTGATGACGCTATCACAAGAAGCGACCACATTGGAATAGGTATGTTGCACGCTTGTGTAATCCTTAGCTTCCTAATGTTGTTCCCTTTTTTATGATCTAGCATGGGGTTCTTGTATATCTTAAGATCTTGGTTGTCGGTTGGTACTTCAATAGATATGTCTTCACTCTAGATGATATCTTGGATAATACTCATGAGCCTCATACAATTCGAGGTTTTATGCCCTTTGATTTTGTGAAAACCACAAAGATCTTTTTCATTGTACCAGGGTGGTTTATCTTATGGTTCTTGGTAGTTTTCAAAATTTGGAAGCATTATCAAGTTTGACTCTACCAATTTCTTCATGATAGTCTCAATAGGTTCCACCAACTATATGTATTTGTGTTTTGGATAGTTATTCTTATTCAGAGTTCGTCTCTATTGAGTTTCAATGTTGTCGATCTGATTGTTTTGTGGTGATGTTATTTGTTGTATAGTTGGTTGAACGTTAGCTATTTGATTATTGTTTGGCCTAGGAGCACTTAGGACCAACTTAGCATCTACCATGCCATCATTCATTACATTCTTGTTCTTAGCCCATACATGAGGCTTTTCATTTGAATTGGTTGATGGGCGGTTGTCTTTGTAGGCCTAAGAATTTCCCTATGAGATTAGAGCTCTCTCAATGTTAAGGGACCTAGGAACAAGCTCATCATAAGATGTGATGCACTGCATTTTCAAGTGGAAGGATAGATCTGGATCTAAATTTGCTATGATGATCCCCACTTGTTGTTCATTGGGAATTGGCCACTTGCTCTTACTAGCTATTTGTCTCCATCATTGCAAGAAATTGGCAAAAGATTATTCGTTGTTTTGTTTGAGAGTGTACAACTCTTCTAAGCTTATGTCCATGTCAAGATTAAAGGAGAAGTGATATATGAATTTTTCAATGATTTCTTGGAAAGTTTTGATACTTGGAGGCAATTGAGAAAACCAATCCATGACAGTACTTATTAAAGTTCATGTGAAGAGGCACATCAAATATGACTCATTATAAGCGACCTCCATACACATGACATTAAACTCTTTGTTATGGTCCACAGGACTTCCTCTCCCTTTGTATTTATTGAATTTTGGGATTTCAAAATTGGGAGGGAATGGTACCATTATGATGTTTCAATTGAATGGATATGGGCATAAGTTCTGTGTATGGGGTTTGTTCATTTTTCCCATCTGGATATCCTACATTTCTTGTGTTAATGCCTTGAGTTGTGATGCCATATCATCTTGTGGGCTTGGTGGAGGAACACATGTTGCATATTGTGGGATGGTAGATGAAGTGTATGTGGGATTCTGATATGATGAGGTGTTGTACAGTGTGTATGGAGGTGTAGGATAAGGTGATGATGGTGTAGGCGTATATGTTCCTAATGTGTTTGGGTTGATGATGTTTTGTTGAGGGATATAGTATAGACCCTATTGTTGTTGTTGTTCAAATAATTGTTGATGTTGGGAATATTGTTGAGCTTGTTGCTATTGTTGAGCTACTAAGGTTGATTTTTGTGTTGCTAAGGCTGCTTGATGTTGTTGTTGTTGCTGTTCTGCTACTACGACTGCTTCTTCTTCTTTTTGTTGTTGTTCTACTAGGGCTGCTTGATGTGCTTGTTGTTGTTGTGCAACTAAGGCTGCTTGTTGTTGTTGTTGTTGTGCTGCTAAGGATACTTGTTGTTGTTTGATTGCTTGATAATAAGCCTTATATGCTTGTTGTAAAGCTAGGGCATGTGCTTTCAATGTAGGATTAATCAGTGGTTGGGACGTCTACAATGGGTTTTGGGTGTTGATGATTTGTGCGAGTTGTGTATTGTTGATGAGAGTTTAGGGGTTCACTTGGTTTAACATTTCTTGCAAGAAAGTGGATTGAGATGGAGGAATGTAAGTTTGAGGTCCCATTTTATTTTGTATGACTTGGGGGACAAACAGTATAGATGATGATGGTGTCGTTAAGTATTATGATATTAAGGGAACATTAGGACCTTGAGTCCACTGATTGAAAGGATTCCCTTGACTGATGTTTTGGGGATTCCCTTGTGTTTGAGATGCGACCATCATATTACCTTGGTTAACGAGATTTGTGATCAAGGGATTGTTTTGATGCGAGTCGATGATGGATGGAATAGATGTGTTTTGGGAAACTATTGGGTTTGATGTATCAATGGGAGGATTGGATGAATATGTTCCTTGTTGCGTTAAAGGCTAATTTTGTGTGAGGGTATTTCCTTGCCATTTTGGGTCTACTTGTGACACTTTCTCTACACTACTTTATGCAATGTTGGGCACACTTGTGGTACTCATGGGTATAGATGAAGATGGGTGTCCTCGATATGCTGAGATTTTTTTGGAGTAGTGGAGTGTAAGTGGTTTATATGGATGTTGGGGATCTTCGGGAATGAGACAAGCACCAAATGTTGGTGTCCAAGTGGTTTTTTGGGAAGGGATGGTGTTGAGAGTACCCACAACTGTGTTTCTTTCAAATCAAAGAGTGTGACCAAAGTCCTTAGCAAGACTAGTTGCAAGACTAGGAATATATGTTTGATTTAGCCCTAGTGATGGAGTTGTTTGAATAGTGGATGAAGTCAAGCCTTGTGTCAATGATTGTGCAACAAAAGATGGGGGAATTGGAGTCACATTTTCTAAGGCTTGATGTTCCATGATTTCTTCCCTAGTAAGTCCAAATGGATTGCTCGCGACATCTTCTATCTCATACGGCCTTGATGGAGACAAAGGTTGTTGTGATGGGGTAACATGAATTCTCAGATAAAATTCTAGAGGATTGGGTTACTTGAGGTGAATGTTACTTTGGTTTTCTCCATGATTCTCTTGTGTTGTGATCTTATTTTTACCATAAATTTTGGGTCACGTATGGGAGAGTTGTGTTGATATTTGTAATGTTTGAACTCTCTAGTTGACTCAAATCTAGGTAAAAGGGATGCTCTAAGTTGTTTTGGAGCAATGATGATAGTGGGAAATGAAAAGATGAATTATATGGGGAGTGATATTTGTAAATGTTTTGGGACAACACTTTTAACTTAAGTTTGATGTTTTTATGTTTGGATAAAGGATGTTTATGAACTTCTGAATCTTTAGGGTATACTAGTGACCTTCAAGATAAACAAGTTTAAAGATGATAACTATCTTAGCCAAATGCATGGAAAAGGATTAATTTCACATACAAAGTAGCTAGAAGTTAGGGTTTGGGTTGATAGATTTCTAAGTCCAAAAGTGTTGGTATGTTCAAAATTTTTGTAAAGTTTGGTGAAGTGAAATTAAAATTTTTGATAAGGGATGGATGAAGGTGTTTGACCCAATATTGACTTAGAGTGAAACTTTATTTTCAAAGAACAAGGTGGTGAGAAACATGCTAGACCTCTAAAGTGTTATAACCCTATGATCAAGGAGAAGTTCTTGTGAAATGTGTAGATCTGGTTTGTTCATGAAATAGCATAGAAAACATCTCCTTAGTGGTTTATATTAGTTGTGATACTATCTTAGGATACGTCTTCTAATATACTTTAAACTATGATGTCTAAGTTTGAAATAGTGGCATGTAGACCTCTTGGGGATTTTGATTTTGCATGAGATCATTTAGAGAAGTTCAAGATCATGGAAAAGACCAATATTTTGACTTTAAAATAGGGCATACAATTCTGGATTATTCCTTGAAACATGTCTATAGAAGTTCCTTGTAAATCTAGTCCTATTTTGATAGAGTGCCTCAAGGTGTTGTTTGATAGCTTTTTTACTATGTTGTCTAAGTTTGAAGTGACAAAATGTAGACCTTCTCTTAGGGATTTTTATTTTGTGTGAGATCATTTCAAGATCATGAAAAAGAGGATATTTATTGACATGAGGGGGGTGGTAATATGGGCCTTCTAGCCACAATATCAACTTATTCCTCTTCTTCGTCTATGATGTATGCTATGTTTCTCCACTAGGTTGTGTTTCCTTTTTTCAAAAGTGAAGCTTCCCAAACTACTAATTATATTGGTTTGTTCTCCTTTAATGAGTTCAAAGTTTGGTTGAATGATATTAGGCATAAGGTCAGGTTGTTCAACTAGAGCAATCAGATGCCAAATGGTCATGCGGGGTTCAATTTGTCAATTTATCTTGCTTTTAAATGAGTTTCTTTTTACCAAAAAACACTTATCTTCTTTAAGTTCAAACTAAATGTCTATGTCAAAAACATCATCAATTCCACAAAGTCTATTTTATGAAAAGGATGAAGTTAGGGGCATAGTTACCTAGGTTAACTTTGGGAAGTATGGATTGAGATGTAAAAAAAATATTTAAGTCTCTAAGAATAAATCCTTAGGAAAAGCATCAATATCAAGGTTTTGTCAAAGGGTATCCATACTTAGACCAAAGGGTTTGAAAATTTGAAAATACTTTGTTGATGTTTGTTCATAATTTTTTTGGAATCAAGCAAGTGTTAAACTAACTCAAGCATTTACAATCCTAGATAGAGTGGGTACATATTTCTTAGTAGGATTACCATCATTAAAAGAGATGACTAATCCATGAAGATGAAGTGGAAAAATAGGCTATGTCAAGGAAATGTAACGTCTTGACACACCAAGCAAAGGAGTCCATTCCCCATTTTCTTTATTTCCTCAATAAAAAATTGGACATGGCAAGTAACTTTTGGGCACAGTGCTACTCCCATGCACTACCATGAAATAAGTTTAAGAATTGGACTTGGTTAGCTACTACAAACAAGTATTTTAATGACCATATTTGAGATAAAATGGTGCCACACACACAGTGATTCTAATCAATTATGAGGCCTCCCAACCCTCAAAAATATCTAAGGGTTTTAACACATCACAAGGATACTAAGGGAGACATTTGTCAGTATGGGACAACCACAACCAACTTGATTAGTGACTTTCATCACAACTAAATTATTTATATAGCGAGCTAGAATGAAAGAATTGCTTTGAGTAATTCCCTCTCACAAGTTGGGAGGCATGCCCTTTCTAAAGGTGACACATGTTTGAAGCATAAAATACTTTTCATCACCCAAGATTTCCAATAGACACAAGGAGAGAGGATAAGCGCTTCCAAGTAGAAAAGTAGACTTGTGTTTTTCTCTTCACCCAAGATCACACGAAGCGCAAGGGGATTGGATAAACACAATAAGAATACGTAGACAAATCAAACACATGTTTATTTTAATCCATCATAGAAAAATGAATTCATTTTAAACTCCAAATGAAATATGGAAGTTGTATTGTTCAATTTTAAACCAACAAGCATAATGATGTGAAGGTTCAATTTTAACCAATTTGAACATTCATTTTAAAGCCCAAAATAAATCTAGTTTGGTCCTAAAATGTGAAATAAAAAGTATCATAAATGGGTTATAATTTCCCCATAAGTGTTGAAACACTTGTTACAATTATACAATTAATGAAAAAATGCTCCTTCACTTCGAATGTTATCATCCAAACCTGCAAAACCAGTTAGTCTAAAAAAACCAAAACAAGAAGTCAGAGACATGTTAGTGATTAGATAAAGCCAAAAATTCAAACATATGTCAAAAAATTAAGTTTTGTTCTATTTACTAGTAATTCATGATCCTAAAATCAATTGTGTTACCAAAATTCATCAATAGGGTCGTTGTATAGGATATGCATCACCATATTAAAAATTTGATAGTGACCCTCTAAAAGTAAATAGGGAGGTCAATTGCATCGACATATCAATTGCGTCGCTAAAAATAAATTCATTGTACGTTAAAAAATTAAGCTAGCATCGCTATATTAAAATGTAGTGACAAAATTAATCATAAGTCGCTATTTTAATTATATGTTGATAAAATGAAATCACAATTGCATTGTTGTAGAGTGACGTGTCATCAAATACGTCAATTGATTTTCAATAGCATTGTTGTAGTTGAAAACACAAGGAAAATGGAGTTTTAAGTACAAGAAATTCATCAGATTGGTTAGTTTGTGCCCTCCTTCTAGTGCCAAAATGTGACCGATGGATTTAGTATGGGCCAATTACACTTAATCTATGAGGATTTGAAGTGTAATTGTGCCACTAAACATTAGTCCAATAAGATCAATCAACAAAGCTAAACTAGGAATCCATTAAAACTTAACATATTAAACTACAAAAGCTTTAGAAACACCTATTCTAATCCATTGAAAATTATCCTATTGGGGGAGTGGTGTGGCATTGATGTGGAATGGTGACCCTTTCCCAATCTCGTGGATAAATGAGCCTATTTTGATCGATTCTATTGAAGAGAATCGACAAAAGCGATGATAGATGTGTGATTAAACATGATTTGAAACTAAATGAGCATGATGAAAACTATTTTAACATGATGTAGACTAAGATCATTGATATGGATGTATGCAAAGCTAATTTAAATGGATTTTAAGCTAAAAATATTGAAACCCTAATTACCAAATAAGCTAAATGAATGCATCTATGCTACAATGGAAGCCATTAATGGAAGCTAAGCTAATATGATGCAAGAAATTTAACTAAAAGATGCTAAATAAGAGTTAAATATGAGTGCAAGTGCAAGTGATTTTAATAACATAAGTTTGTTGTTAAAAGATGGATCCATTTGTCTCCAAATAGTGACTTATTTATAGGAGGAAAATTGAGAAATGAAGGGTTGAGATTAAAAAGGTTAATCAATGGTCAAAGATAGAGGAAAGGTGAAACATGGATCATGGATTCTCATCAACAGATGAGAATCAATGATCACATGGATCAAGGAAAGAATCAAGGGTCCATATTCTTCTAAACACACTCAAAACTTGCACAAGAAGTATTGTAAGTTTGTTAGGAAGAAGAATATTCCCTATTTTCAAATGAGTGAGGAGGGAGGATATTCTTTGGAATATTCTAATGGGTGAGGGAAAATTAGATATTTAGCAAATTAAAACACAGTTTTAATGTGTAAAAGGGGAAGGAATATTCCTTGGGAATATTATTTTTGGAGTAATGTGCAAAGGAGGAATATTCCCTTGCAAGTGGGGGGATAGATTTATTAGTAATTGATAATTAAACAAAGGTTTAATTATGTAATTAGGGGAATTTCATGATATTCATTAAATAAAGTGATTTATTAAAAAGGGGGAAAGTGTAATGATATTTAATTAAATAACTTAAGGTTATTTAATTAAATAAGAAGACTAATAGATTCAAATTAAATAGCTTGATGCATTTAAGTTAATAAGATGAAATGTTAGCATGAAGGGGAGTGAATTAACATGATTAGATTAATTAGGTTAATAGATGCAAATGATATAATTAATTAAATAGCTAGGAAATTTTAATCACTTAAGCAAAAAGAGGATGGGTTCGAGGATGAAATAGTATTAGTATACCTGATTCGAATGTGTATATCATTTAAGACATTTTTAATGTGTCTATAGCTAGTGATCACAAAAATTCAACTAGGTCTTGGACTTGTTTATGACAACCATGAGATCTCAACATAAAAAAAAGATGGAAGCTAACAAGAGTAGCTCAAGTGCACCAAGAAAAATATCACCAATTAGGAAACCCAACCATGGTGCTATAAACCAAGTGACCTTATTACTCCTCAAAAAGAACCCACATTCAATCTAACACCAAACCAACCACCAAGTGATGAGGAAGTACTTCCTAGACACCAAGAAGGACTTAATAGACTAAAAAAACCTCATGATTCTCAAACTTTTACCATAGAAGAAGAGGATAGTGATGAAGAACTTACTAAGGAAAGACTCTTAGAACATTCCCAAAATCCTAAGATTCAAAAGCTTGTGGACAAGATGCTTAGGATAAATGCAAACCAATATTTTATCTCACTCACAAAAAGTGGTTCTAAACTACCCATTGACTTCAACATGGACATGCTAAAAGATCCTAATCTTCTTCCACTAGGAGATCAAATAGTAGTTAGACAAATTCCAAAACCAACCATAAATCCTAACATACCATCATTTTTTTCACAAAACAATGATCAAACTCAACCTATGGACAACCCATTGTTTAGAAAATCATCCCAAATTGAACAAGCAGTTGTGGCTCAACAATATCAAGGAAATGCCACCCAAAACATGCCACAACGTAACACTATGAAAAACATGGGAAACCTTCCAATGAACCAACAAAGTGGAAACCCATCACAAGGGTAATACATGCCACAACACACTTCATACATTGACCCTTCTAACAACTTACACTATCAACAAGGGAATCATCACAAAATCCCCCACAATAAGGTGTACCATCAATGAACTACCAAGGTACCCTTCAACACAATCCCCCACAAAAAGGTGTACCATCAAAAACCTACCATGGTACCCTTCAACACAATCGACCACAACAAGGTGTACCATAAACAAATTACCAAGGAAACTTTCAACAAAATCAACCCCCAAAAGGTGTACCATCAATGAACTATCAAGGTAACTTTCAACACAATCCCCCACAACAAGGTGTACCATCAATGAACTACCAAGGTTACCTTCAAAAAAATCCCCCACAATAAGGTGTACCATCAATGAACTACCAAGGTACCCTTCCACAACACTGACAACAACGTGTACCATCAACACAATACTAAGGTACCCTTCAACACAATCCACAAAAATAAGTTGTACTGTCAATGCAATATCAAGGTAGCCTTCAACAACATTCACAACAACAAGGTGTACCATCAACAAAATATGGTCAATATACCCTTCAACAAAATCCACATCAACATGGTGTACCACAAATGAACTATCAAAATACACCCCAAACTCCACAATAAAATATCCCTCGAAATCAATACAAAGGAGGCTCACAAAATCAATATCAAGGGATACTTCAAAATCAATACCAAGGTACACAACAAAGTCAACATATTTACAATCCCCAACAAGGACCCAACATACCTTATGCACTACAAGGTCCTCAAAATATCATGGGACAATAGAGCTACACAATACAAAGTCCTCAAGTAAGCTCACCAAACAATGACAAAATTTGCAACTACAAAAACTCTATCAAAGGATATCAGATATACAAATTGGAAAGCCAAAATAGAGCTATGTTCTACAGGATATTTTTCCATATCCTTTTGACCAAAATTTGTCTATAGTACCTTCCCAAAAGGATTCAAAATCCCAAAATTTGACAAGTATAGGGGAAGAGCGGATCCAGTAGAGCACACACGTGAATTTTTAGTAGCTTGCATGGACCTAAAAGGAAAAAATACCTAACTAATGAGACTCTTACCACACACTCTCGAAGGGCTCGCTATAGAATGGTTCTCTCTTTTGTCCCTCAGTATCAGAACATTCGATGAGTTGTTAGATAAGTTAGTAAACCATTTCTCATACAACATCGATCAGGACATAACAATCATAGATCTCTATAAAATCAAGCAAAGTCAAGAGGAAGTATTTGCCTCATACCTCGAAAGATGGAGACACAAAGCGAGTAAAATTAAATGGCCCGTTCTAGAGAAACATCTTGTAGATATCTTTATCTCCAACGTACATGTAGATATCAATTACTCACTGTGTTGTGTCCTAATGACTTTGAAGAAACCAATGAAAAAGGTATACTCATTGAAAGAGCCCTCATTGCAAGAGGATTAATCAAACTTTACAACCCAAAGGATCAACCCTCTACTTCAAATGATAAACCCAAGATATGGGCTAAAAAAAAAATGTGACCAATGATGGTGTGGTTGGTGCTAAGGTTGTACATAATATACAAACTTCCAACATACCACAAAATCATGTTCAAAGAATACAATAAGTCTATGCTAAGGTTGTACATAATATACAAAATTCCAACATACCACAAAATCATTCAAACAATACAACAATTCTATGCTCCAACCAATCCACAAAACAACCAACCCAACTATCACCAACTCAGTTATTCCTAGAACAATCAACCAAAAAACCAACAACAAAAGTAAGTACAGGATAATGAAAGGAGGCCACCTTAGCAATATGACCAACCACGAAGAAAATTTACTCCCTTAGGAGAATCCCTTGAGGTCATTATGCAAAAATTAGTCCAAAGGAACATCATCACGATAAATGATAGAGTAAATTATAAGGAACCCAACTTTAAACCCCCCTGGTATAACGAGAATGAAAAATGTGAATTTCACAAAATCAAGGGGCATACCGCCAATTGCATGAGACTTAAAAACATCATGCAAGACTTAATTGAAAAGGGAGAAGTGGACATCAAACCTCTTCCTAGAAATAAATACCTAAAGATCTACAAGGATCCAATCCTCAACCATTCTAAGGGAAACAACAAAGGAAAAGAACAAGATTACTGTATGACAAACTTCTCTTATGGTGAGGATACCATTCAAGGAAATATATCTACTGATGATCATACCATCCATTTAGTAACCATATCAAGCATAGATCCTAAATGTAATGTGACTATCGGAAGGGGAAGAATAACCATCCAAGGAGCACTAACCCAAGTAAAATCCACAAGTAAGCCATCAAGTGACTATAGCATTGTGGACCAGATTAAGAAAACTCCCAACCTAATCTCCATCCTTCACAACCTTGACACTAATCATTTTCAAGCCATGGTTGGAAATATCACATCCACCCATCATTTAGTTTTTTCTAAGAAAGACCTTCCATAAAAATCTTCCACAATCAAGCTCTTTATTTAGAACTGTGTGTCCACAAGCACAAAGTCAAGAGAGTACTCATAAATAATGGTGTAGGTCTAAAAATTTGTACCTTAAAATTTTTGAAACAACTAGGATACTCTGATGATGTCATAGATAAAAACAAGAGCATCACCATCAAAGCTTATGATGACATGGAGCAAAATTCAAAAGGCACAATCAAGCTACCCATTCAGATAGGACTAGCAATATTAGAAACTACATGTCAAGTATTGGATCTCAAGCTTCCATACAACCTTCTCTTGGGTCAATGATTTGAAATAGGATCTATGACAATTGCTATGAATACTTAACTATTACAATGATTAATTAAGGCTTTAAAACTGATTCAACATAATTGAAAATGCTTAAAATGAACAAAGCATAATAACTGTGATGAACAGAAAAGAGAGAGAATAGAAAGAGAAGTCAAAATAGTTGATAACACAGTTCACCAATATGGCTACATCTCCAAGCCCCTCTCCTATGGAGTGACCGATCCTTGATTATGCTCCACAAAGAATTACAAGGCAACTGCCAAGTTTACAAGTCCATCTCTCTTCAGTGCAACAACATAACATTCCTCTGATGCACAAAAGTGAACACTTGAGTCATCAGGACTATTCTCTCCTTAGCCATCACCTAGATTCCAACTCTCCCATTTTCACCCCCTTTTATACAAAAAATTTACCCAATATGGTTTAAAACCATAAGATTACAAAATCATAACATATCTCCCCTTTATAAGTAAAATTTTTAACCAATTCCCCCTAATTACATAAAAATCACTAATTCCCTCATATAATCTCCTTTTAAAAATAATGCAATATTATTTTGAGCCCTTTAAATTTATCTATTCTTAGGCTTTTACAAGTTCATAAAAAGCAAGGATTAAATTGGTTTTAGTTTTGAGTATTATTTGTTTGGTTTAAAGGGGTTTAGGAGTTTGACAAATCATCAAAAGAAATCGAGCTGCTACATATTCTCAGAGCCTTGTGATGGCTCAACAGTAGCATGGATTTTGGGAGTGGGGAGGTTAGGTGGTCGACCCCTGCCCCTATTTTTAAAAAGCCAATTTTTAATATTTCAACAACAAAAACAATTGACGCCCATATTAGGTAGCACACGGATCGCGGGGTCTAGCAGCCAAGTGGATGATTTGTAATAGAGAGGTGGGGGGTTCAACCCCCACCATATCATTTCACAACTGTTGAAACCGACCGTTGGAGAAACTAGACGAAGGTGCCATGTGGCACCACCTGGTTGGGCCACGTGGCGAAACATGATTCGTTGAATGATTGTTGACTATGTTTCCATGTCAACTGCCACCAGTACCCGCCACCTCAACTATAGGAATGTACGAAATTCCACGTGTCATACTTGGATTGGTCCACCTCAGTGTATGGACTACTAAGTTAGCATGCTAATGTCAACAACTGTATGATCTAGTCATCTAGTCAACCCTGAAGTGTGACCGATTGTATCTTCTACGTACGGGCTCAAATTTTGATGAAATAAGCGGCATTGGGTGTATGTCAATGAGCTCTTCATTTTGGCACCGATTATGTCAAATTCTAAGATGGTTATTTTTTTTTCCTTTCTAACTAGCCTTAGGTGCAAGTTTGACTGAACTTTGACTAGCCATAACTTGGGCATACAGACTCCTTTTGAGCCCGTTCAAGTTGTGTTTGACTTAGATTTCAGAGCTCTTCAACATGGTGCATAATTCTAGAGCATAAGGAACACTTCAATTTTCACTGAAAAGTATCCCCTTAGATTAGTCCTCCCCACTAGAGAGCTTTTGGACCTCTAAAAGCTTGATTACTCAGAAAGCAAGTGAGGGTAAAGTTCCCTCACTTTACCAATCTCTATCCATTTTTCCTTGCTTGGATTCATCCCCTTCATTCCCACTCTAAGGTACTCAACTTTGCCTCTTCGTGAAGTCCTAACTTTCTTGTCTAAGATGACATCCTCTAGCAACTCTGACATGTAATCTAGTGAAAGATCATCAACTGATGGAACCTGAATGTCTATGTCTTCATCCAGTGTCATTGGAGGCTCGTATAACTTCAAATTCTCAACAATGACAACTGAATAAATGTGCATGTATAGAGGAAGATTAAGGTGGAAAGCATTGGTTCCAATCTTTTCCAAGATCTCAAAGGGACCATACCAAATCGACTTGAGTTTCCTTCCTTCACCTTGCATTCTTTCCTTGTTGATATGTAACCAAACTCTGTCTCCAACCTAGAAACGATGATCGATGCAATGCTTATCATGTCGAGCATTGTATTTGGCTTGTCTCCTCTCCAATTGTTCTTTCATTGCCTGATGAATTTCTTGGACTTTCTAGATGAACTTCAAAGCCAACTCTGCATCATGGTGTTCATCTTCAACATTGTCCTTCCCAAAAGCAAAGTCCATCAGTGTTTTTGGTAGATACTCGAAATAAGTCTCGAAAGCAGATCTTTTTGTAGAAGAGTGTGTTGCATGGTTGTATGCATGTTGCACATAGTGAATATTTTTATCCCACAACTTTGGATGTTACTGCAGTAGCCTTGAAGAAGATCCACCACTGTCCTGTTCACTACCTTTGTTTATCCGTCAGTCTACGGATGGAAGGTTGTACTCTTCTTCAGTCTAGTGTCCATGAGTTCCCACAATCCTGACCAAAATTCCCCCAAGAACCAAGAATCTTGATCTGATACAATAGAAGTAGGTAACCCAAAATGAACCCATACAAATTGAAAGTACATATGAGCTATCAGTTCAACTGTGACCTATTTTTTATAAGGCATTAGAATACACATTTTTTTGAACTGATCAACTACGACAAATAGATAATGTCCCTTCCTAGACATTTGTAGCCCCCCAACAAAATCCATTGAAAAAATTTCCCATGGACGGGATGGAATAGGTAAAGGTGTGTACAACCCCAATTTCCTATTGCTAGGTTTACTTGTTGCACACATTATACATCCTTTAATATATTTTGATACAGTTTCTTGCATATGAGGCCAATAACAATATTTTTGCAATTGAGTCATTGTTTTGCTTACCCCAAAGTGTCCTGCAATCAATGACGTGTGTGCTTCTCTGATTACCTATTCCTGTTCACCTTTTGGAATACATAACTTTCCTAAATGATACAACAAGTTATCTTGCACATATTAATCTCTCTTCTACCTGTTTTCCTGCAATTAGAGCTGAATAGATTTCCTTAAAGTCTTCATCATTAACATACTATTCCTAAAAACTTTCATGTACCATGGAACTACCTTAAATGATAATCAAAGAATTCATAACATGAGGCCTAGACAACATATTTGCTACTTTGTTATGGACACCTTTCTTGTACTTAATTACGAAATGAAACTATTAAAGAAAACCCATCCACCTAAAGTGCCTGCTTTGTTGCAATTTAGACTATGAGTGCAAGTATTGAAGTGGCTGGTGATAAGTGTGGATTACAGTTTCTTTCCCTATTAAGTAGTGTTTCCATTTTTTAACACTCTGAACTAATGCATAAAGTTCCTTATCATAAGTAGGATAGTTAATTACTACAATTGTAAAGGTCTCAGAGTGATAGCAAATTGGTTTACCTCCTTGCATTAGCACTGCTCCCATGGAAAATCCACTTGCATCTATCTCGATCTTGAATAGTTGATGTAAATCTGGTAAAGCCAAAACTGGTGCGGTACTCAAATTTTCCTTCAAAGTGTTGAAGGCCTTCTACTGTGGACCTCCCCACTAAAAAATTGTCTTTGCACTAGTCAATGTGTGCAATGGTGATGCAATGTAGGAGAAGTTTGCAATGAACTTTCTCCAGTACTGGACTGCACCTAAGAAACTTCTGACTTCGGTGACTATACTTGGATTAGGCCATTTTACAATAACTTCGACCTTCGTAGGGTCTACTTTCAATTGGCCATTTCCTATGACATAGCCTAATTACACTAAGGATGTCTTAGCGAATTTGCATTTAGACATCTTTACAAATAGTTTTTCTTTTCTCAATACATCAAAAACTTTTTTTACATGACTTACATGATCTTCCCAAGTTCGACTGAATACAAGAATATCATCTAAATAGACTATGACAAAATCATCAATAAAAGGATGAAATACGTCATTCATGACTCTCATAAATGTAGCTAGTGCATTGCAAAGCCCAAAGGGAATGACCAACCACTCAAACAGTCCCTATTTTGTCTTAAATGCAATTTTCCAAATGTCATCTTTTGCAATTCTTATCAAATGATGTTAGCTACGCAAGTCTAACTTAGTGAAATAAACTGCATGTTTTAATTTATCAAGTAAATCATCAATACAGGGAAGAGGATACTTTTTCTTTACCGTTATCTTGTTTAGGGATTGATAGTTGATGCACATTATCCAAGACCCATCCTTCTTTGGAACCAACACAATTGGAGAACCACAAGGAGATGTACTAGGGTGGATGACTCCTTTTTCAACCAAATTCTGAACTTTCTTTTTCATTTCTTCATTCTACAAAACTAATACATGGTACATGTCAATGTTTAGAAGAGGCACATCCTATACAATTGGATTTCATGTTGTATCTCTCTCTTAGGTGGCAACCCCTTTGGCTCTTGAAATAAGACATCATAAGTAGAAACTATTTTGACCATCTTAGTTTTACGCTCTGGATCACACCCCTTAAATGCTTCAGCTTTTTCATCCTCTTTGGGTTTTACAAGCATTAATACAAAGTTCTTACTAGAATTGATCAACCTTTTCATTTGAACAACATTGACTAGTGCAAGATTAGTCTTAACTTTGTGTGCATGTACAATGTATTATATCCCGTCCTTAAATAGATGATACTTATTCTACCTCTATAAAAGATTTATTTTCTGTCATCCAGATAAGGACTCCCTAACACAAGCCCACAAATATCCAAAGGGACAACATCTACCTCAACCTCGTCAACAAAGTTTGTAGTGATAGAAAATCTTAATTTACATTGTTTCGTTACCTACAGTTGAGCATCATTGAAAACCCATCCAAGAGGATATGGCTTTGGATGAGGTGTTGTAGTTAGATTAATTTTATTTACCACCTCTTCAGATATTAAGTTGACTTGAAAACCCATATCAAATAGTGTGTCAATCTTGGTGTGATTAGTTACAACTCAAATGTGAAACAATTCATTTAATTGTTTATCAACTTTAGGAGGAGAATGTACTTTAATTTTACTTGGATTTGCATTTGATGAGAGAGTTATAACTTTTCCTTTACCTTGGATCCCGACAACAAAAATTTGTGTTTCATCTTCGGAGTCAAATCCAAGATCTTGTTGAATCATTGCAATAGTCTTTTGCTCTCCTTTATTGCCTCCATATCTTTTCAGCCTTAACTCTGGATGCAACTTACGACACTTTGAATCATCATGCCCCTCTTTCTTGCAATGGGAGAATGTGGGGTTATCACCCTCCTTAATTGTAGTTGTCTTCTTCCCTTTTCCTTTATCCTTTTCTTTGTCTTTACACTTAGGCTTACCCTCAGACTTAGATGGTTTCTTTGAGAAATTATCACTGAAAGTATTCTACCCCTTGACTCTAAATGAGTGGCTTGGACTAACACTTCATCCAGATTATTAGGAATCGACATTAGAATAGTATGTATTAGGTAAGAATGAAAACCACCTATGTACTTAAGTAGTGTATCATGAGTATACAATGGAACATTTAAAGCAATAGCTCATTTTCTAAACTCATGGGTGTAATCTTGGACATACTGACCCTTACCTTGCCTAAAATTTTTCCAATTCATTGTTAATTGTTGCATATAACCTAAAGGGTAAAACTATTTTTTAAGGGCAGCAAAAAATTCCATCCAAGTCATATTAACCTTACCATGGTGAGCAGTTTCCTCCCGAGTCCTACTCTCCCACTAGGTGAGAGTTGTACCTCCCAACTGCAGAGTGGCTAACTGGATCCTAGAAGCATCTTCTGATAGGCCTTGAATTCTACAGTACACTTCTGCCTATTGGACCCAATCATCCAATTTTTTGGCATTTAACTCCCCATAGTATTAGGTAATTCAAATTTTACATCCAGTTTAATAATAGGCTTAGACTTTCTCTTGAAAGGATTAACAATAGTAGAAGAAGAAGAAGAAGAAGAAGGGGAAGATGGAAAAGAAGGAGAATAAGGAGGAGATGGAGTTTCTAGAGCTTTTCCTTCTTTTCCCTTCTGATCTTCCTACTTTTCTCATTTCAAAGAATCTCCCTTTTTGCGCTTCTTCTTGTCTACATAAAGCTCTTCCACCATTGCATTCATGTCAAGAAAGGCTTGTTGAAAAGATTTCTCATCAAGTTCAGTGATTTTCCCAACTTCAGTTTCTTCCATCTTTGGCAAGGTTCTTCTTTTGCCGATCTCAAGATTATATTCTTCAAGCTCGCCTTCACCTCACTGTTTCCTAGAATGTGTTAGCATCCACTTTTGCAATACTAGTCACACAAAGCTCTGATACCATACTTGATGTGAAATAGGATCTATGACAATTGCTATGAATGCTTAACTATTACAATGATTAATTAAGGATTTAAAACTAATTCAACATAATTGAAAATGCTTAAAATGATCAAAGCATAATAACTGTGATGAACAAAAAAGAAAGAGAAGAGAAAGAGAAGACAAAATAGTTGATAACATATTTCACCAATATGGCTACGTCTCTGGGCCCCTCTCCAATGGAGTAACCGATCCTTGATTATGCTCCACAAAGAATTACAAGGCAAACTGTCAAGTTTACAAGTCCGCCTCTCTTCAACGCAACAACATAACATTCCTCTGATGCACAAAAACAAACACTTGAGTCTTCAGGATGATTCCCTCCTTAGCTATCACATGGATGCCAACTCTCCCATTTTCACCCCCTTTTATACAAAATTTTTACCCAATATGGTTTAAAACCATAAGATTACAAAATCATAACATATCTCCCCTTTACAAGTAAATTTTTTAACCAATTCCTCCTAATTACATAAAAAAAACTAATTCCCTCATATAATATCCTTTTAAAAATCTCGCAATATTATTTTGATCCCTTTAAATTTATTTGTTCTTAGGCTTTTACAAGTTCATAAAAAACAGGGATTAAATTGGTTTTAGTTTTGAGGATTATTTGTTTGGTTTAAAGGGGTTTAGGAGTTTGACAAATCATCAAAAGCAACCGAGCTCCTACATATTCTAGGAGACATGTGATGGATAAATGGTGGCATGCATTTTGGGAGTGGGGAGGTCAAGTGGTCAACCCCCACCCCCTATTTTTAAAAAGTGGATTTTCAATTTTTGAACAACAAAAATAATCGATGCCCATATTAGGTAGCATGTGGATCGCAGGGTCTAGTGGGCAAGTGGGTGATTCGTAATGGAGAGGTGGGGGATTCGACCCCCACCATATCATTTTGCAATTTTCAAAACCGAACATCGAAGGAGCTAGATGAATGTGCCATGTGGCACCACCTAGTTGGGCCACGTGGTGAAACATGATTCGTTGAACGATTATTGACTGTGATGCCACGTCAACTGCCACCAGTACCCGCTACCTCAACTATACAGATGTATGGAATGAAATGTGTCATACTTAGATTGGTCCACCTTAGTGTAGGGACTGCTAAGTCAACATGCTAATGTCATCATCTATACAGTCCAGTCATCTAGTCAACCTTGAAGTTTGACCGGTTGTATCTTCTGCATACGGGCTCATATTTTGATGAAACGAGCAGCATTGGGTGCATGTCAATGAGCTCTTAATTTTGGTGTTGATTCCATCAAATTTTGAGATGGTCAATTTTTTTCCTTTCTGACTGGCCTCAGGTGCAAGTTTGACCAAACTTTGACTGGCCATAACTCGAGCATACAAACTCCTTTTGAGCTCGTTCAAGTTGCGTTGGACTCAAATTTTAGATCTCTTCAACATGGTGCAAAATCCTAGAGCATAAGGAACACTTCAATTTTCACTAAAAAGTATCCCCTTGATCAGTCAACCATGGATCCATGCTTTGAAAGTTGTACCATCTACATTCTATCAATGCCTAAAGTTTCCTTATGACAATAGGGAAATTACCATATATGTTGACCCTGAACCTTTCCATTACTATGCTAAATTGGAGGAAAAGTATAAAAAGATTCAACAAATACCCAACAATCATATATCTTTTCACTCTTTTTCCTATGTTCACCCATCATCACTACCTTCATCCTCCACTACACCATCATCAACTAAACTACCTAACTCTGATACCAAGATCCAAGTACTTGGCAAGAGCTATGGGGAATACCACTTCAACTAATTAATCTTTTTGTATTGGAATGCTTCCCCCAACACCTAAAACATATGGAGGATTGCTAGAGATCACACATGTTCAAACTATGACAATGGTAGTCAAACTCACCATCTTCAAGAAGACCTATCTTCCTAAATCTACAAAGAAGGATAGGAGATACCACTACCTCCCCTTCCTGTTGATCAGGGGAGGAAAGGATATTAAATAGTAGAAAACATGGGGTTCACTGGACAAGGTGGTCTTGGTCTACATGGAAAAGGTAGAAGAGAACCAATCATTATGGAAAAATGCCTGAAGAATCTTGGAATGGGTTATAGTTCATCTAATGTGATTGCCCCAAGTACTGAAATTACCTCTTATGAGGAAGGATCTACTTCTACTACTGATGAGACATTAGATAATTGCGAACGTCTAGATGACTATCTGTATAACCAAAACATGTTTGAGAACCTCATTGTAAATACTATCATCATTGAACCTACATCTGATGAGGACCATATTGAAAATGATTCCAATGAATATGAATGAGATTCTAGTGACTCTAGTGAGTATAACCTAGAAACCCTATGGGGGTTTGATAAAACCACTGTCCCTACCCTAGCAACAACATCCATAAGATTTTCCATTAGCAATGACAAAATATCATTGCATTATCCATAGTTGATATATTGGGACCAACAACATCATACTTTGGTTTTGGACACATTCCAGAATGATGAGGCTATTTCGTAGTTCATGGGAGTTTGAATTGATATACGACAAGGAGATCACAAAGAATGGTTTGTAATGGAACTAGATCAAGGAGCATATTTTGGAGGGGAGATTGCATATTCTAGTCGCAAAAATAAACTATAAAATTTAAAAATAAAAAAGAGGTCCCCTAAAGAAAACCACAATGTGGCTTTATCGAATCCGAAAAAGAGAAAAACAAATGATGCATCTGAAGGTGAAAACCTCTGAAGCACCTGGAGATGGAATGTTCAATCTTCCCACAATAGAATATAAAAATAAATCAACACTCCTATTTGAAGAAACTTAACCTATCAATGTTGGTATAGAAGAAACACCCAAAATCACATATCATGCAACATCACTTGATCTTGAAGAAAAGGTGAACTTCTCAACATTTATCAATGAAAGAAAAATAAACTTTTCATGGACATATGTAGACATGCTAGGGCTAGATCCAAAATTGGTTGTACATCACCTAGCAGTATTCCCTGGAGCTCTAAACCCATCAAGCAAAAGCTACAGAAGATGCATCCACATATAGTAGTTTTGGTAAAAGTAGAACTTTAAAAACTATTAGATGTGGGCTTCATCAGACCCATTAACTATCCTGAATGTGTAACTAATCTAGTACTAATATCAAAGCCCATTGGGGGCATAATGATTTGCAAAACTTCAGGGATCTAAACAATGCTTGCTCAAAGGATGAATTCTCTCTTCCCAACATTGATATGATTGTAGATCTAACTGTAGGGCATGAAATGCTATCACTAATGGATGGATTCTTTGGATACAATCAGATCAAAATATCCCTCGAAGACCAACACAAAATATATTTCACTTGTGCATGGGGAACCTTTTGCTGGAATGTCATGCCATTTGGCCTAAAGAATGTAGGGGCAACTTATCAACGATCAATGACCACCATTTTTTATGATATGTTGCATACCACTATGGAGGTTTATGTGGATAACATACTATAAAAATCCATCAAAGGACAAGATAACTTGACCAACCTAGCAAAAGTATTTGATAGGCTAGAACAATACAACTTGAGGCTCAATCCAAAGAAGTGTGTGTTTAGTGTAACTTTTAGAAAATTGTTGGGTTACATGGTATCAAGAAAAGGCATCGAGGTAGATCCCACCAAGGTAAAAGCTATATTAGAAATTACTCCTCCAAGAACATTGAAGCAACTAAGAAGTCTAAGAGGAAAACTATAGTCCACCAGGAGATTCATTGCACAATACCCATTTATTACATAAAGATATAACATTCAAATGGGATGGTAGATGTGATCAGGCATTACAAAAAGTCAAGGATTATCTACTCACTTCTCTAGTATTAATGCTACCAATTCTAGATAAAGCAATGATCCTATATGTATCTACAACATCGACAATGTTGCACGCTCTCTTAGTACAAATAGATGACAATAACAAGGAAATAGCGGTCTATTATATTAGCTGAACACTAGTGGGCTATGAATTGAACTATTCACCCATAGAAAGAGCATGTTTATCTATCGTATTTGTGACACAAAAGTTGAGACACTACAACTTAACCAGACAAGTAAAGTTGATATAAAAATCTAAAGTATCTATTAGCGAAGGAAACTCTAACATGGAGGATCACTAAGTGGGTAATGATTGTAAGGAAAGCTAGATGCAGAAACAACTCTCCTAATGTCAAAACCTTAGAGAAGAATGCATATATACTTTTAATTTTTCAATTACAGTCCAAATAAGATGCACTATGAAGTAAATATCAGAAACAAAGTATTTGACAATGACACATGAACACCAAATATACATGGGAAAACCCTTACAAGAGAAAAACCCACCACGCCAAGAGAAATCACTTTGTATTACAGTAATGGAGATTACATACAAATGTCAGACTTATCTTTCTGGTGTCTGTTTACAATAGCATTCACCATGAACAATCTTGTATAGGAACCTTCACGTTACAGTCTTTACAGATTAGAATACATTTACTAATCATACAACAATATGTCAAATCAACCTTCGAACCAACCGATCACATTCTACAATCACCGAGTATAACCATGTCGATCCATGTCCATTGAGCTTCCTCACAGAACCGTCGCAACGAACAATCTTCCAACTGTTCAGATTTGGCTTCTCCTATTGGTCCACGAGACTCCACATAGGACGGTCAAATGGTCAATAGAATTTGCACTATATTAGCATCTCGGTGAGACACTAACAGTGTCTCGCTGATGCCACATAACCTTCATGTCGATGTCGCCAAGAGTAATCATTCTCGGTAAGACATTTCAACAAGCTTTCATGTGTTACACCGAATCACCAAACAGTCGGTGAGACCTATCACTTTCGCTAGGACCTCACGCCGAGTCACCAAAGGTTATACCAAAGTCACATGTTACACCGAGCTCCAATCACCAGTCGACAAGACTTATTAATATCGCTGAGACTTCACAGCAAAAACATACAAGTCATACCAAGCTCTAAAGAATAGTCGGCAAGACTTAACACCTTCGCCGAGAGTTCTTATCGAACACATATATGTTACACCGATGACCACCATTCACCAAGACCTATACTGAGGACTTCTCATCATCGGCGAGACTCACCAAAGTCGCTGTGACTTCTTACCGAAACCACCATGTTACAACGAGACCATTAGTTGAACCTCTGTCAGTGAGACATTGGCTCTTCGCCGAGACATCATAACGAAACAAACATGTTACTCCGATGAACCCAAGTGTTACATTGTCAGTGAGACATTGACTATTCGCTGAGACTTCTCACCGAACCGACATAGGTTATCCCGAAGCCCGTGGTCGTCATGAGTCTCCCCGATACACGATTGAATGGCCTTTCGGCCAAAGATCTCTACGAGTGGTAAGAGGTCACGCCAAAAGCTTCTTGTCACAGCGATAGCCCCAAAGTGTAACCTTTCAGTGAGACAAAAGATAGGTCACAACGACCTGTACAAAACATGATGTTCCAAACTGCTAGTCGGCCAAACAATGAAGATGTCACACCGACTTGGCTCTAATGGAGGTTTCAACTTATGATTATTGAGGCATACTTTTCCAACAATCTCTCACTTGACAAAGATCACACAGGCACCTCCAGACCACAAGATAACTTACTGAAAATCATGGGCACTAAGGCCCATCAAACTAGCACACCACCTGAACTTGTCTTTGATCACTGGCTTCGTCAATGAATCTGCAACATTTTCCAGAGTATCAACCTTTTCCAAACTAACCTTTCCATCCTCCACCATATCTCATACAAAGTGGTATTGTACATCAATATGTTTCATCCTGGCATAGAAAGTTGGATTCTTTGCCAAACAAATTGCACTCTGACTATCACAAAAAATAGTTATTTCCCCTGCATCAAAACCAATGTTAGAACACAAACATTTCAACCAAACTGCTTCTTTACAAGCATGAGTAGTTGCCATGTATTCAGCCTCCGTAGTGGACAAAGCGACTACAGCCTGCCGCTTACTCATCCAACTCACTGCACCACCATTCAACATGAAAATGTATCCACTGGTGGACCTCCTACTGTCAATGTCCCCTGCCCAATCAGAATCTACATATCCATGAATGTTGAGAGTCCTCTGTGATTCAACCAAGTTCCCATGGTAACACAAAGCAAAATCTGAAGTTCCCTTCAAATATCTGAACACTCTCTTCACAGCATCCCAATGTATCCTTCCAGGATTTTCCATAAATCGACTAAGAACTCCCACTGCTTGGGTAATGTCTAGCCTTGTACAGACCATCGCATACATGAGACTACCAACCGCACTAGCATAGGGTACATTGGTCATATCCTCCATCTCAGTAGGAGATTTTGGACAGTCCTCAACAGATAGCTTCGTTCCCTGCAAGACTAGAACCACTAGTTGTTTGCAATCATTCATACAAAATCTCTCAAGAACAGTCCTGATATACTTACTCTGACTAAGCCATAATTTTCTATTATTTCTGTCCCTGGTTATCTCCATCCCCAGAATATACCTTGCTGCACCAAGATCCTTCATTTCGAACTTAGCAGACAACTGAGACTTAAGATCAGAAATCATTATCTTACTATTGCCTATGAACAACATATCATCAACATAGAGAGCAATAATAAGAACTTGATCACTTTCAGATTTATAATATACACAGTGATCATATTTTGATCTCACAAATCCCAAAGACAATACAAAAGTATCAAATTTCTGGTACCACATTCTAGGTGACTGCTTTAATCCATACAGAGACTTCTTTAATTTGCATACCAGTTTTTCTTTACCTTTCTCAACAAAGTGCTCAGGTTGGGACATATAGATTTCTTCTTCAAGATCACCATGAAGAAATGTTGTCTTCACATCCATCTCGCTCTAAGTCATACGCTGCAAGTGACAAAAGAAATCTGATAGATGTTAGCTTTGCTACAAGAGAAAATATTTCCCCATAATCGATTCCCTCTACCTGGGAATAACCCTTTGCAACCAGTCTCGCCTTGTACTTTTCTGCACTACCATCTAGACCAATTTTCTTCTTAAATACCCATTTGCAGCCAACAGCCTTTCTGCCTTTAGGCAAGGGCACCAAACTCCAGGTTTCATTCTTTTCTAAAGATGCCATCTCTTCATTCATGGCTTCCAACTAAGAGTCTGAATCAGACATTATAAATACCTCCTTTACAGTCCTAGGCTCATCAGTGCTAGAAATTAAAGCATAGGCACAAGTAGAATCAATCAAAGAGAACCCATACTTATCTAGTTGTTTTCTTTCACGGGTTGACCTCCTCACTTGCTGAGGCTGAGGCTGAGGTTCTTCTTCTTCAGAACTTTCTACTACTTGAGCTCTCCTCAGCCAGGTACATTTTGAATTTTCAATTCCTCTTTCTCTGGTGTAGGAGGAATTAAAGCTACATCCTTATTGTTTTCTGACTTTGTCTCTGACTGCAGATCCAAAGTGGAAGGTTTCAGCTCATGAAAGATTACACTTCTGATGTATACAACCTTCTCTGTATTAGGATTCCAAAGCTTGTATCCTTTTATGACAAGCACTATAGCCAATAAAAATATATTTGACAACCTTGTTCTCTAGTTTAGATCTTTTCACATCCGACACATGAGCATATGCCTCACAGCCAAAAACACGAACATGTCTTAAAGAGGGCTTCTTACCAGACCACTTCCAAAGGTGTTTTCTCAACAAGACCAGAATTTGGAGAATGATTTATTAGGTAACATGCAGTAGATACAGCCTCAGCCCAAAATTTCTCCTCCAAGCCAGCACCACTGAGCATACTTCGTGCTCTCTCATTACATTATCCTATTAATCTTTTTGCAACTCCATTATGCTGTGGAGTATAAAGTGTAGTCTTGTGTCTTTTAATTCCATGGTCTTTACAGTATCTCTTCAAATTCATCAGAACATAATTTACCCCCATTATCAGTCCTTAAGCATTTTATTTTTCTACCAGTCTGATTTTCAACAAGATTTTTAAATTCTTTAAATTGACCTAATACTTCTGATTTTACTTTTTAGAAAATATATAAATGCTCTTCTTGAATAATCATCAATGAACGATTAATGTAGTATCTTAACTTAGACAAAGAAGGAACATCCACTGACCAAACACATCTGAATGAATATAATCTAGCAAACCAGAAGATTTATGAGGATTGGAATAAAAGAAACACGGTGCTGCTTTCCATAAATACAATGCTCACAAAATTTAAATTCAAGATTACAATCTTCAAGCCCCTCAACCGGTTTTTATTCTTCAAGGTTTTTAAACCTTTTTCTCCTATGTGGCCTAACCTATGATGTCAGAGCATAGTCTTCTCTACTGGAAGTTTTACTTCCATAGAGTTTACATAATTAGGGATATTTCTCTCTTTACCTCCATGAGTAGCTTTCATTGACTTTCCAGAGACATTGTTACATTGAACAACATGTGCATCCAGCTTATACAGGGTACCAATTCAAGCACCTCTAGCTAGCACCATTGAACCTCTAGTCATCTTGCAGCCATTTCCAGAGAATGTGACTTGTACTCCAATATCATTCAGCTTACTGATAGACAGTAAATTTTGAGCCAGACCTAGTATGTGCATAACATCATTAATTCCCTTTACTCTGCCATCAGGAAATTATATTCTGACTCTTCCATAGCCAACTATCTCCAAAGTTGAATCACTTGCCAAGTACACCTTTCTACCATCGTATTCTTCATACTTTGTGAACCACTCTCTATGAGATGTCATGTGGAAAGATGCTCCAGAATCAATCAGCCAAACATCATTTGATGCCTGAGTAGCCAAGGCTATAATGAAGGCGTCTGCATCACTATGAGAAGAATCATTGTCGAAAGAATACTTCTTCTTCTTCTTCTTCTCCTCTTTACAATCCTTTCAGACATGATAAGGTTGCCCACAGTTCCAACATTTCACCTTGGAATTCTTGCTAGGAGACTTTGATCTCCCCTCTGATTTTGATTTGGACTTCTTGTCCTTCTTCTTGCCTTTCTCTTTTGGTCTTCCTCTAACAACAAGAGCTTCCTTCGTCATCTCAAAATATTTTCTTCTCATCTCTTCTAACAGCAAAGAACCAACAACATCTTCCATCTTGAAACTGGATGTTGTACTCCCAATAGCCATCACTAGATGATCCCAAGAGTCTGGCAAAGAACATAGTAATAACATACAACAATCCTCTTCATCAATTTTTACACCAACAGATGTCAATTGAGCAATCAACATATTAAATGCGTTCAAATGATCAGCCACATACCCTCCTTCCTGCATTCTCAAAGAATACAGCTTCTTCCTCAGGAACAGTTTATTCATCAAGGACTTCCCCTGATAAATAGACGCCAGTCTCTTCCACAAAGAAGATGCGGTCTTCTCCTCATGCACATTCAGAAGAACTAAGTCTACCAAATAGAGCATTATCAACCCCTTAGACTTCCTATCTGCAAGGTCCCAATCTTCTTGCTTCATGCTTGTAGGTTTAGTTCCAGACACTGCAAGCCACAGATCATGATCAACTAGAAGATCCTCCATCTTTAGTTTCCACAACTCAAAGTTATTGCCATTGAACTTCTCTATTTCAAACTTTCTAGGCATGCTAGCCATCTCAACCTATAATCAGAAATAACAAACTCTACAAAACTCCCACTGAACAGAATTGACTCAAAAAACCCAACGTACCCACAAGGATAACACAGCTAGCCAGGCTTTGATACCACTTGTAAGGAAAGCTAGATGTGGAAACAACTCTCCTAACATCAAAACCTCAGAGAAGAATGCAGATATACTTTTAATTTTTTAATTACAGTCTAAATAAGATGCACTATGAAGTAAATATTAGAAATAGAGTATTTGACAATCACACATGAACACCAGATATACATGGGAAAACCCTTACGGGAGAAAAACGCACCACGCCAAGAGAAATCACTTTGTATTACAGTAATGGAGATTACATACAAATGTCAGACTTATCTTTCTGGTGTCTATTTACAGCAGCATTCACCATGAAAAATCTTGTATAGGAACCTTCACGTTACAGTCTTTACAGATTATAATACATTTACTGATCATACAACAATTTGTCAAATCAACCTTTGAACCAACAGATCACATTCTGCAATCACCGAGTATAACCATGTCGATCCATGTCCGTTGAGCTTCCTCATAGAATCGTCACAACGAACAATCTTCCAACTGTTTAGATTCGGCTTCTCCTAACAGTGTCTTGTTGATGCCACATAACCTTCATATCGATGTCGCCAAGAGTAATCATTCTCACCAAGACGTTTCAACGAGCTTTCATGTGTTACACTGAATCACCAAACAGTCGGCAAAACCTATCACTTTCCCCAGGACCTCAGGCCGAGTCACCAAAGGTTATACTGAAGTCACATGTTACGCCAAGCTCCAATCACTAGTCGACAAGACTTATTAATATCGCTGAGACTTCACAGCAAAAACATACAAGTCATACCGAGCTCTAAAGAATAGTCGGCAAGACTTAACACCTTCACCAAGAGTTCTTATCGAACACATATATGTTACACCAATGACCACCATTTGCCAAGACCTATACTGAGGACTTCTCATCATCGGTGAGACTCACCAAAGTTGCTGTGACTTCTTACCGAAACCACCATGTTACACCGAGACCATTAGTTGAACCTCCGTCGGTGAGACATTGGCTCTTCGCCGAGACATCATAACAAAACAAACATGTTACTCTGATGAACCCAAGTGTTACACTGTCGGTGAGACATTGATTATTCGATGAGACTTCTCACCGAACCGACATAGGTTATCTCGAAGCCCGTGGTCGTCATGAGTCTCCCCAATACACGATTGAATGGCTTGTCGGCCAAAGATCTCTACAAGCGGTAAGAGGTCATGTCAAAAGCTTCTTGTCACAACGATATCTCAAAAGTGTAACCTTTCGGTGAGACAAAAGCTAGGTCACAACAACCTGTACAAAACATGATGTTCCAAACTGCTAGTCGGCCAGACAATGAAGATGTCACACCGACTTGGCTCTAATGGAGGTTTTAGCCTATGATTATTGAGGCATACATTTCCAACAATGATACTTAGTGAGTTTGATATAGATTACATAGACAGAAAAGCTATTAAATGACAAATCATAACAGATCAACTAGTAGAAGCACCGATGGAAGATCATTAGCCTCTAACAATAGAATTTACATATGAAAGCATAATACTAATGATCAGTCTAGCCATTGGGTACTTTGATGGGTCCCACACTCAAAATGGCTCAGGAGCAGGTATCTTATTTCTCACACAATAGGGAGATAGTATACCTAAGGCTTACATAATTGATTTTTTGTGTACCAATAACATCTCTAAATATGAAGCACTAATCACAAGACTGAATATGGTCATAGAATGGAGGATAAAATAACTATAGGTTTATGGAGACTCCCAGCTAGTCATCAGGTAGGTAAATGATGAATATCAAATGAAGGATGAAAAGCTAATGCCATATAAAAGAATGGTCGACAATTTTAAATAGTACTTTGTCATCATCACCTTTGAACAGGTTCCTTGGATCAACAACATAGTAGTTTATTCCATGGAAACAAAAGGTTCACTCCTCAACATTCCTAAAAATATTCCCAAATATAAATTCCTCATGGAGCAACTACTCATACCAGCATTTGATATCCCAGAATCATAACTTGTTTGTGATATTGTTGGTCCTAACTCACCTTGGTACCAAGATGGGTTTGACTATATCCAACATGGTATCATACCTCTTGACTTAATGGTAAAGCAAAAGAAAACCTTTGTTCATAGAACATCCTGATTCACCATCGTAGGAGATACCCTATACATACAAAGTCTAGACGGATCATTACTTTGATGTCTCAATGTGGATGAAGAACAAACCACTTTACATGAAGTGAACGAAGGCATTTGTGGGTCTCACTCTAGTGGACCTAATCTAGTACAGAAATTGCTGAGAACAGGGTATTATTGGCCCTTAGTGGAACAAGAATGCATTCATTTCTCAAGAAGATGCCGCCAATGTCAACAACACAGCGATCTTGTTCATGCACCGACACAAGAACCAAGACCTATAACAACACCATGGCCTTTCTCGCAATGGGGATTAGACATAATAGGTAAGATATCTTCCACTTCATCTAATGGGCACAAGTTTATTATCACTACAATTGAATACTTCACAAAGTGGATAAAAGCAATTCCATTAACTTACATCATAGGGAAACAAATATCCAAGTTCATCTTGAATTATCTAATATTTCAATATGGAATTCCCTAAACCATCATAACAGACAATGAAACCCCATTCAAAAACCAAGATGTTCATGAGCTCTGTTCCAAGTTTTCTATCCAACACCGATTCTCAACGCCCTACTATCCCTGAGGAAACAGTCAGGCTGAAGCATCCAATAAAACCATTCTAAAAATACTGAAAAAGATTGTTAATGATGTTAGTCGTGATTGGAAGTTGTAACTAAACCCAACCCTATGGGCCTACTGAACCAACATTTGTACACCTATAGGTGCCACACCTTTTTCCTTGGTCTATAGATTTGAAGCAGTCTTACTCATTGAAATTGAAATCCCCTTATTGTATCCCTAAAGGCATGGTTAGCAATGAGGAATATCAAGTGTCTAGATTAAGGATTTGGAACTCTTAGATGAAATTTGTTTGAGCGTGTTAAACCATCTTTAGGTTTATCAGAATCATCTCAAACGAAGCTACACCAAAAAAATCAAAAATAGAAGCTTTCAAGTTGGTGACCTAGTACTAAAAGAGAATCAAATGATCTAACTATATCAAGATGGGAAGGGGAAGTTTGAAACAAACTAGTTAGGTCCTTTCATCATCACAACAAGCTATGCTCTAGATTTTATCAGTTGGCTACTCCTAAAGGAGAAAATTTAGCTAAACCTCTAAATAGTAGCCATCTCAAAAAGTTTTATACTTGAAAACATCAAAGTATCCCCAACAGAAAAGCTAAAAGAGCAACAAAATAAAAAAGCAAGAAAATAGTAAAGAGAAATAAAACATCCTTTAATTGAAAATCACTTTGTGGTGCTTCTAGGACATGTACCATAGTGAAAACTTGGCAAACAGGAACTATGTTTGAATAAGACCTGCATCTTTATCTATCAACACTATCTAAAGTATCCACCCCATTCATCCCATAATAATATGTGTAAACCAACCATGGCTCGATGACTGATTAAGTGTTGAACCTTGTTGCACCATCAAAATCCCTCTCCCTAATGAAGGTAATCTTGTCTTGATCTAGGGGAAACTCCCTAAAATTGGAAGCGGATTTGGATCATTGTAAATCCCATCATGGTAAAAAACCAGCAAATAAAAAACATCTAGAAAACAAACAAAATCAAAACAAAGTAAAAAACATCAAAATCCCAAAAACATATTATGCTTTGAGTCAACACTAGTCGAACTACGTAGTATCTGTTTGTATAACGTAGGAAAGGCTAATATTTAATCAATCCCTAAGGCCTTAGGTTAGTACCCTTAGGTTTCCATCATGATATTTAAACTTAGTAAAAAATCCAATTTTTTTTTGAAAAATTAGAAAACATAAAAAACATACTCTTATCAAACAAGAAAACTATAAGCCTCTGCATGTACAACGTATGAAATTCCATCATTGATGAGCCCCCGATGTGACACCCCACTGTGCAAACCCCAAAGGACAACATGAACAACAAATTACCGCACAATTTTTAAATTTTTTTTATTTTTGAAAGTAGAACAATACATAAGATGAACATGAACATAGATTACATTTAAGGAAATTATACAATTACAATGACCAATACATCCTCTGGGGTACACGAGACGACATCACAAAATCTTGAACTAATACCATATGATAACGAACGAACCAAGATTACATAAAGATAACATACAACCATCCATGATCAAGAGAGATGAAAAGGATACATATACAACATTTTATTACATTTCAATTCATAGTTCAATATAACAATTGTGGAGTATATTTGCACAGATACAACACATCAGATAACGACTACCACATAAGGTTTTCAAAGGTAAAATAATACATGCTACAGTCATTCCAGGAGTACATTACATAACTTCAGGGGTACATTACATTAGTTTAGAAGTTCATATGCACATCGGTGCATCTCATCACATAGAGTAAAAGATACATCAAATACAATATTGATACATAAAAGAACATGTTACAATTGAACTGAGGTGAAGTTTTGGATCAACTGCATTGACATGAACTCAGACTGAGGACCCAATGGGGTGCATAGCACATTCCAATCGACCACATGGACCCGAAAGACCACCCCTCGTGCTAGGAGTTGACAAGAAAGATCCCCATTCCTCAACCAAAATAGTCGAATGAGCCAAAATCAAACCAGACTCCACAACAAGGATAACTAAAATATAAGATAGCAACCCATAAAATTTCCATCACATAGCCAAAAAAAATAATGAAAATTCCAACAAAACCGAATGCCAGTATTATAGATCAACACTAAATAACCATAAGAGGTGCCAACAACAATAGGATCCAAAGCCTCCAAAATAAATCACAATATCAACCAACAATAAATATCAAGGGAACCTTTCATTAACATCAATCAAGTTCCCATGAGGCATGCGAGCAACACTAAAAGATAGAACTTGGAGGCTTCAACAACAAACAC